>JAFFSR010000401.1:0-600000 GCA_017163975.1 Anastatus disparis | reverse complement strand
ACAATTAAGAAACACGTCTGCTATTTTAGCGGAAATTGAAAAATTAGTTTGCTAGCAGTGACAATGAAAATATACGTCTGTTATTTTAGCGTCAATGGAACAAATTTTTCTGCTCCTTTTAGCGTAACTCAAAAAATACGTCCACTTTTTTTAGCATCAGTTTAATAATTAGTTTGCTAGTAGCGACAATTAAAAATACGTCAATTTTTTTAGCGTCAGTCATACAAATGTTTCTGCTCTTTTTAGCGATACTTAAAAAATTCGTAAGCTATCTGTAGCGATAGTTAAAAAGTCAGTCTGCTATTAGTGGCAATTGAAAAACATGTTTGCTTTTTTCTAGTTATTCAACATAGTCAGCTATTTTTGGTATCATTAAAAAAATACGTCAGATTTTTTAGCATCAGTTGAAAAATCAGTCTGCTAGCAGCCACAATGAAAAAATACATCTGTTTTTTAGTAACAGTTAAAATATCAGTCTGCTAGCAGTGACAATAAAAAGATACGTTAGTTTTTTTAGTGCTACTTAAAAAAACAGTCTTCTTGCAGCGAAAATTTAAAGATGCTTCTGCTTTTTTTAGAGACACTAAAGCGGGCTTGACTTTATTCACGGTCGCCAGGTAATATTTTAACTACCGAATTTAAATTCACTTTATTGAATTAATTTATTACATGCATATACAAGATGCATACAGCAATAGTATAAGAGAAAATTACATTTATCGACGATCTCCTCCAGTGCCATACTCTTGGAGATGCGATAGTTTATAATTTTCTTTACATATGGAGGAGAGGGTAGTGTAATAAAAGTTATTATCGGCGACTCAATTGAGTGCAATACTCTAAAGAGTGCGATAATGAACTTTTTAATTTTTATGAGTTATGTAGAAAAGTGTTTAAACCTACAACATCCTCGAGTGCATTACTTTCAGATGTGTGATAAATAACACTTTTATTTAATGCAATATGATTAAAGAAATTATTATCGACGACATATTCAAGTGCAATACTTTTCAATGTGCGATAATTAATTTCTGTATTAAAACTATGAAAAATAATGTATGAAATAAGATGAGTTATACTTTTCCAAGTGATTTAAAACATAGACTCATTTAAATTTAAATCTTTTATCTTTTATTCATAAATTAAAGGAATCTATATTTTATAAATATTGAAAAGTTACATGATACATTATTTATACAGAGTGTTAAGGTTTTATACTTCTGACGGTATAAGATCGAATGAATATAGAATCCAGCTCAGATGTTACATGGTCAACATCTAAAAAAGAATGAAAGAGCTTGCTTGTAAAAGAAACATTCTATTTCCTTTACATTCCAAAAGACTATTTTAATAGTTTATTTTATTATTTATTAATTAAAAAAGTTATATTTTAATTTATATCTTTAAACTTTAACTAGAATAATCATTTTTATATTATATAAAGAGAATGTTCAATTCATATATACACAATTATTTTAGAAAGTTACATCTAATATATTTTATTATTAACAATCAAAAATTAATACTAATTTTCCATTAAAACAAATAGAACATTCTATTTCTATAATCATTTCACTATATCTATATATGTACATTTGAGTTATCTCCATTACCGGCCTCGATCGGTAATTTTAGAGCCGTACTTTTATTTTAAACATACTTTAAATTTTTTATTATTAAAAATTATTCTATGCTTTCAAATAATATAGTCATTCTTATGACATATTCATAATAAATTAAATAACACAGGCCCACAAAAAAAACAAAAGTGTCTGTGCTATTGACCAGACCTGTATATTCTTATGTATTTTTTGACGCTGAATCCGAATTTGCAATAAAAAAGTAGGGTCCAGCTACTTTTTTATGGGGTTTTACTCGAAAAACCTCATTTTTTACGGTTTTTTCATGGTTTTTTTTAAATAAAAAAAAAATAAAGAAAAATTTAATCTTTTTGATTTCAGAATCGAATTCTACGGGAAAAAAATACATCGAAAACCATGTTTTGAATTTATTTTTCACGAAAATTTCATCCCACGATACGGCGATCAAAAGGCAGCAAATCGCGAAAAGTGAAAATTTGCTTCAAATATGATTAAAATGACATTAAAATCAAGTTTTACGATTTTCAACCTAATTAAAAACATTGAAAATACTGTACTGGGGGTTTTTGAAGTCACTGATCACGAATTTTAAGTCATTTTTTTCAAAAAACAACTCCTAGTCGGCGTAAGTGGACAATAAACGTGATAAATTGATATTTTTCTCAAAAAATCGATGTTTTGGATACTGTTCTGGAGGTTTTCCACTACATAAATCACAAAACTAGAACCTTTTTCGACTCTTGATCATAAAATAAGACTTAGAACTTATGTATAGCGATATTCATGAACTCCATTATAATATTTTTAGCTTCTTTTAAGAAGTGCCTTAGAGTTTTAATGGGTTAATCAATTGAGTTTGTAGAATTTTTGCTAATACTTCGCAACTTCGATAGTGAGATGTTGGATACTAGATATTGGCGATATCTATTTTTATTTTTGTCTTCCAAAAAAATATTTCAAATAAAGTTTTGAAATGTTTTACGCTTACTCACACGTTTCTCGTCAAATGACCGGCGTAAAGGATTTCTGACACGCTTTTGACCTCTTTTTGAAGATGTTTCTCTCTTCATCACCGAGCAGTAATCTGCCAACATATTTATACCTCATCGTCCTTGAAATCTGCGTTCAAATTTCTTCAAGTCTAGGTGAAACCTTTCTCCTTGCTCTTCACTAAAGTCCCCGTTGTTCTCAGGAAATTGATCAATATGTGAATCAAGGAAATGAAGCTTCAAGTTCATTAGGCAGCCCGGTTTTTCAAAGTTGCGTACCATTTTTTTACAATAGTTTTGTAATTTACGTCTTTAGTGCTACCCAAAAATTTTGTTGGTACATCTTTAAAACTAGACCATGCTGCTTTCTCATCATCTTTCATAGTTCTTTCAAAGTTTTCATCTCTAAATAGAGTACGAATTTCAGGTCCATCAAAAATACCTGCGCTTAGTTTACCATCTGTTTCGTGGTAAAATACTTGGCTCAAATATCCGTAGCATTCCCCATCTTGGTCTAATGCCTTAACAAATTGTTTCATTAAACCAAGCTTTATGTGAAGAGGTGGTATCAAAATTTTGGACGAATTCACAAGTGGCTCTTTTACAATATTTTGTTTTTCAGGTTCAAATGACTCTAGTGGCCAAATTTTCTTGCATTTTGGATAGTTGAATTTAACTATCTAAAGTTTATAACTTATATTGCTACTCAATAGCAATACTATCAAAAACCTGCTGCTACGAAGACGTTGGCCACGATGACAACTGCCCTGAAAAAGGGATGTGTAGAATGATTCGCCGGTCCAACTTTTCGTAGTAACAAAACCAGCGAAGGCGCGCTGTCTTGCAGGGGAGCGCTAAGATGTGAGAATGATGCCCTAGTGTGTCTGACGACGAGTTGTTATTGTCCTCGTCAAAGTCAGAAAGCTCTCATACTTAGGCCTGGGGAGGCATGAACTCCCAGGACGGCTGACTCACCTGCGATCGGGACAGGATTCTTAGCGTGTGGGTTTTAGTATATAATTTATGGCACATCACAATTCCTCATCTTCATTTAACTCCGCTGGCACTTCTGGTAACATATGCAATCATGAATGCACTGGTAATCTTGATAACTTTTGTTTGTATGTGCAAAATTTGTTGGGTCGAAAAACAAAAGAAAAATAACAGAAATAATAAATGATTTGTATAAAGTATATTTTGACATTGAGATTTCACAGCAAAACAAAAGTTGGGTACCACATTTTGTCTGTAACTCGTGTCATATAATGATGAGTCGAGTTACTAAAAATCAGGACAAGACGTCCCTGAAATTCATTGCACCAACAAAATGGAAAGAACCAGAAAATGAAAACGATTGCTACTTTTGTACAACAAAAGTAGGGGGTATAGCTTATATTAAGAAAAAAGAAGTACATTATTCTAGTCCTAAAACTGTTAAGTTTCCAGAAAATATTCTTATAGAAGGTTTAGAAAATGAAGAATCACGAGATAGTTTTACAGCAGGTTTAGATTCTTTGCATGTGTATGATCATTCGACAAATCAGATTAATGTGAAAAAAACTGAACCAAGCGATAACACATCATCCGAAGATCTAAGCGAATCCGACGAAAGTGAAGAAAATCTCTCTTCAGACGATGATGAAGAATATGTACCTAAAGGTGTGGAGAAATCTGTGAAAAAATATGATCAAAAGAATCTGAATAATTTATTTAGAAAGGCTGATCTATCTAAAGAGCAGTCTGAATTGATGGCTTCAGACTTTAAAAAGCGAAATATGCTGACAAAGGGAACTAAAGTAAGTGAATATCGTGACCGAGAGAAAACCTTTCGAAAATATTTTAAAGAAGATTCAGGGCTAGTTTACTGCATTGACGTAAAAGGACTTATTGACGAATTAAAACCAGGTATATATAAACCTGAGAATCGGCGCCTGTTCATTGATTCGTCTAAGCGGAGCCTTAGAGCAGTCCTTCTTCATAGCACAAATAAGTACGCTCCTATACCATTAGCGCATTCAGCTGTGCTTAAAAAACAGTATTCAAACATTGAATTGGTTTTGTCAAAAATAAAATACGAGGAACATAAGTGGCTAATATGTAAAGACTTAAGAATTTTATCTATGATACTAGGATAACAATCTGGATTTACAAAATATCCTTGTTATTTGTGTATGTTTAATAGTAGAGATAGGGGAAACCACTACGAAAAGAAAATTTGGCCACTAAGAGAGTCATTTGAACCTGAAAAACAAAATATTGTAAAAGAGCCACTTGTGAATTCGTCCAAAATTTTGATATCACCTCTTCACAAAAAGCTTGGTTTAATGGAACAATTTGTTAAGGCATTAGACCAAGATGGGGAATGCTACGGATATTTGAGCCAAGTATTTTACCACGAAACAGATGGTAAACTAAGCGCAGGTATTTTTGATGGACCTGAAATTCGTACTCTATTTAGAGATGAAAACTTTGAAAGAACTATGAAAGATGATGAGAAAGCAGCATGGTCTAGTTTTAAAGATGTACCAACAAAATTTTTGGGTAGCACTAAAGACGTAAATTACAGAACTATTGTAAAAAAATGGTACGCAACTTTGAAAAACCGGGCTGCCTAATGAACTTGAAGCTTCATTTCCTTGATTCACATATTGATCAATTTCCTGAGAACAACGGGGATTTTAGTGAAGAGCAAGGAGAAAGGTTTCACCTAGACTTGAAGAAATTTGAACGCAGATTTCAAGGACGATGAGGTATAAATATGTTGGCAGATTACTGCTTGGTGATGAAGAGAGAAACATCTTCAAAAAGAGGTCAAAAGCGTGTCAGAAATCCTTTACGCCGGTCATTTGACGAGAAACGTGTGAGTAAGCGTAAAACATTTTGAAACTTTATTTGTAATATTTTTTTGGAAGACAAAAATAAAAATAGATATCGCCAATATCTAGTATCCAACATCCCACTATCGAAGTTGCGAAGTATTAGCAAAAATTCCTCCAAAACAGTATCCAAAACATCGATTTTTTGAGAAAAATATCAATTTATCACGTTTATTGTCCACTTACGCCGACTAGGAGTTGTTTTTTGGAAAAATGACTTAAAATTCGTGATCAGTGACCTCAAAAACCCCCAGTAAAGTATTTTCAATGTTTATAAATCGGTTTAAAATCGTAAAACTTGATTTTAATGTCATTTTAATCAAAGGGTCTAGCCGGGTAAGATAGGTGAATTGCCCCCAGAAGCAGAGAGAAAAACTGATATAGCCATTATATTCTATATAAAAAAATATACCTCTATACAAATTTTCAGCCTTCTAAACCTAAACCTAACCTCAAAAATGCAATTTTTCATTTTTTGAGTCTCTTAGCTCTATCTCCGTCAATTTTTAAGCTAAAATACTCATTTTTTTTTTAAATTTAGGTTTTTTGAAGCCCTATAAATTAGTCTCCGATGATTGTTTTGTAGGTGCAAAATTCAAATTTCTAGAGACGTTTGAAAATTTTTTCTTGAGATATTTCGAAAACTAAGATAGACGACACTTTGGAAAAAATATATAATATTTATTTATGCACCAAAAGTATGTAAAAATTTTTTCAGATCTTTAAAAGTGGTGGAACAATGTCAAAAAGGAAAAAAACGGTTTTTTTGCGTATTTTTGCCTGTACACGACCTAGCCCTCGTATCTTACACTTCCGTTTGCAATATTTTTGAGTGAAATTCTATTTTTTGAGACACTCTGGGCTGCAATATATCAAGATTAACTCGGAATTTTCCAATTTCCACGTTAAGGCGCTCCCAGAGACCTTAGAAACCCATTATACTAATAAAAAAAATGTCCCGCCAGGTGAAACTCGTATCATAATCCATAAAACTATGCATATATTCTTCTACAGTATATCTAAATATATATAATTTAATACTATAAATAGGAATATACAGATATACTGAATGTATTGTTTCGGATTATCCCTCAAACACGACCTAACGGGAGCAATCATCCTAATTCTTCCCAGTACGCCCGAATTCATGTGTACTGCATTTCTATTTACAGAAACAGATAGTAGATATAGGATGAATCAGCTGGTAGCTGCACAAATCTAGTTCAGAATAAGTTTTTTTATTGAAATAATACTTATATCAGATATTTTTTTATTGCTATCTTTTAAAGATACTTGTTATCTTTAAAGTGCACGACATGGTAATTTAGAGCGCCCTTCCAGGGTGTGATCAGCAAAATGTTTACATCCACCGTGCTAATAGTCCACCCAACAGTATTATAAAGTTAATACTTTATGATTTAAAAAATTAATTGATACTATCAATTTTATATACTTCAATTATTCAAATTATTTTTTGTTTTGGAATTAATGGAATTTCATCATTTTTATGCTATTTAAAAGATGGAAATTTCACCCTGTATGTAGAATTTCAGAAAGCATATATTATTATATCGAATCATGCATAATAAGTAGGTACGATGAAAATTAAGTACAACTTGAAACTTGAGTATCGTTACTTGAATATCAGCTGTTACTTCATTTTTTTATATGAAATATAAAAGCACACAGATATGATAGTCGTCGGTAAAGATGTCATACTCAATTAAAGTAACAGCTTATACTCAAGTAACGATACTTAAATTCCAAGCGATACTCAATACTGAAGTCACGACTATTAATTCGAGCCTTAATCAGGGAGCTTCGCTTTGTCTATACGATCTATGTCTGTCTTTATTGGCAGCTCCAGGCGTAACTATTGATGGATTCTACTTAGTACATAGGTCTTCTATTTTTAGTCTCCATGGTCCATAGCAACAACAAATAGTTTGTTTTCTCTAGTATTCATGTTATATCTTGCATGTGTAATTCCAATTAGTGAATAAATTAGACTTGTCATAAGACTAATCAAACTAGAACAACTACAAATTAGACTTGATTATTGGCAATTTGTTGTCAAGTGATATTTGGTTACTTATTTCATAAGTTAATATTCTGTATATTTTATGTTTTGTAGGATTATAAATATTGAATTACACACAAAAAAAAATTAAAAAATAACCTTCATGTATACAATCTTAATTAAAATAATTTATATTATATTTGTGAATATGTTTGTTTGTATGTAATATGCATTTTAAACTATGAAAAAATGTATAAAAATTATATAGAAATATCTGAAATATTTTTGTATGTTGATCTATCGGAAGACTTAAACGCAATTTTTGTTTAAAACTATCATTTGCATTGTAGCCTATATTATTTTGATACCATTTTTGGACTTTTGATTCATTTTTATAGTGCAAAGAAAAGCTAATGAACTAGATTGTAAATATTATAGTAAATTAAATTATTATAGAATTTTGTTTATGTTAATTTTTATTAAAAAGTTGTTGTAAATATTACTTACTAAATAAGCATTTACCAGAAAAAAATCTTTATTCAAGCAGAATCTTTGAAATTTATTATGACAATGGTTACATTTTATAATATCTATTATATTTTATGAGAATGAGTAAGAGTCCAATACAAAACTCTATTGAGTTTTATACAAAAATTATGATGAGACCTATTATCTAAGTAGATATTGATATTCTTTGTTTGTTTTAATATGTATCTTTAATCTTATACGTGCTTCTTTACTTATGGAAGTATATTTCTTTGCATGACATTACAAAAGATCTGATAGTTGCAAGGACTTTTATTTTTTAATATCTACTGTATATTTAGATAAAAATAATTATAACTGATTTTCTTCTTAGTCAAGTATTTACATAAGAATTTTCACTTTTAATTTAATGATAGTTATGACTTACAATATTCAAATGTAAGTTTCTCATACATATAATTTGGTGAGAGGCAAGGTAGTTACAGTCATTACTATCTACATGTAAAGTAGATATAAAAAACTGCAACTTGTTACGAGTGTCAGATCTTCTTTAACATTGTACAAAAAAATATCCTCTCGTTAATGAAGAAAAAAATGTAAAAATATAAATAGATATTAAAATATTAAAAAATAATCATAGATCCACCTAGATAATTAGTTTTATTACTATTTTTTACAAACCCCTTTACAATCTTATACCTGTACCTAAATAAAATAAATATAAACTCAGAAAATCATTTCAACGTTTATTACCTTAGAGCAGTGGAAATGGTCCACTGCTATAGCGAAGAAATCAAGTATTAGATTGTAAGTGTTGTATGAATGTATCTAGATGACCAATTAGCGGAGCCTATAAAAAGCCTTAAAGTGTTTGGTTACAATGTCCTACAACTTTGTTGATAGTAATCTAATGGTCGAACAAAAGAAAATATATTCCAAAATTTTATTTATAGTCAAAATTAACTAAACTGATTCATATTATAATTATACATATTTTAATGTATGTGTATATATATATATATATATATATATATATATATATATATATATATATATATATAACCAAAAAATTGTATTTCTTACATATTTTTAGATAACAATAAATGTAACTGATTTTATAAACTTTTTTAGATTACGTAACAAAAAAGCATTTTCTTTGAATCAATACTTTTTTATTCGATAATCAAATGAGTTTAGTAATCAAAAATAAAATAATATAGATGGTTAATTATTTTCATTATAAGCAAGTTAAAGTTATAGATAAAAAATAAAGAAATCATTCAAATATATGCAATACCTGAGATAAAAGATCCTTGCATGAGAAAAATTCATTTAATTATCAAATTACATTAATTTTTCTCAAGCAAAGATGTTTTATCTCAGGTATTGCAAATATTTAATGATAGTTTTAATCATTAATTAATCTTAAAATTAGACATCCATTGCCTTGAAGCAAGTGATCAAATAACTTTTTCAGCGAATAGGTGGTTAAAGCTCCTGCAGATCCTGTTTCTGTAAATAGAAATGCAGTACACATGAGTTCGGGCGTACTCGGAAGAATTAGGATGATTGCTTCTGTTAGGTCGTGTTTGAGTGATAATCCGAAACAATACATTCAGTATATCTGTATATTCCTATTTATAGTATTGAATTATATATATTTAGATATACTGTAGAAGAATAGATGCATAGTTTTATGGATTATGATACGAGTTTCACCTGGCGGGACATTTTTTTTTATCAGTATAATGGGTTTTTAAGGTCTCTGGGAGCGCCTTAACGTGAAAATTGGAGAATTCCGAGTTAATCTCGATATATTACAGCCCAGAGTGTCTCAAAAAATAAAATTTCATTTAAAAATATTGCAAACGGAAGTGTAAGATACGAGGGCCAGGCCGTGTGTAGGCAAAAATACGCAAAAAAAACCGTTTTTTTCCTTTTTGACATTGTTCCACCACTTTTAAAGATCTGAAAAAATTTTTACATACTTTTGGTGCATAAATAAATATTATATATTTTTTCCAAAGTGTCGTCTATCTTAGTTTTCGAAATATCTCAAGAAAAAATTTTCAAACGTCTCTAGAAATTTGAATTTTGCACCTACAAAACAATCATCGGAGACTAATTTATAGGGCTTCAAAAAACCTAAATTTAAAAAAAAAATGAGTATTTCAGCTTAAAAATTGACGGAGATAGAGCTAAGAGACTCAAAAAATGAAAAATTGCGTTTTTGAGGTTGGGTTTAGGTTTAGAAGGCTGAAAATTTGTATAAAGGTATATTTTTTTATATAGAATATAATGGCTGTATCAGTTTTTCTCTCTGCTTCTAGGGGCAATTCACCTATCTTACCCGGCTAGACCCTTTGAAGCAAATTTTCACTTTTCGCGATTTGCTGCCTTTTCATCACCGTATCGTGGGATGAAATTTCTGTAAAAAATAAATTCAAAACATGGTTTTCGATGTATTTTTTTCCCGTAGAATTCAATTCTGAAATCAAAAAAATTAAATTTTCCTTTATTTTTTTTTTATTTAAAAAAAACCATGAAAAAACCGTAAAAATGAGGTTTTTCGAGTGAAACTCCATAAAAAAGTAGCTGGACCCTACTTTTTTATTGCAAATTTGGATTTAGCGTCAAAAAATACATAAGAATATATAGGTCTGGTCAATAGCACAGACACTTTTGTTTTTTTTGTGGGCCTGTGTTATTTTATTTATTATAAATATGTCATAAGAATGACTATATTATTTGAAAGCATAGAATAATTTTTAATAATAAAAAATTTAAAGTATGTTGAAAATACAAGTACGGCTCTAAAATTACCGATCGAGGCCGGTAATGGAGATAACTCAAATGTACATACATAGATATAGTAAAATGATTATAGAAATAGAATGTTCTATTTGTTTTAATGGAAAATTAGTATTAATTTTTGATTGTTAATAATAAAATATATAAGATGTAACTTTCTAAAATAATTGTGTATATATGAATTGAACATTCTCTTTATATAATATAAAAATGATTATTCTAGTTAAAGTTTAAAGATATAAATTAAAATATAACTTTTTTAATTAATAAATAATAAAATAAACTATTAAAATAGTCTTTTGGAATGTAAAGGAAATAGAATATTTCTTTAACAAGCAAGCTCTCTCATTCTTTTTTAGATGTTCGACCATGTAACATCTGAGGTGGATTCTATATTCATTCGATCTTATACCGTCAGAAGTATAAAACCTTAACACTCTGTATAAATAATGTATCATGTAACTTTTCAATATTTATAAAATATAGATTTCTTCAATTTATGAATAAAAGATAAAAGACTTAAATTTAAATGAGTCTATGTTTCAAATCACTTGGAAAAGTATAACTCATCTTATTTCATACATTATTTTTCATAGATTTAATACAGAAATTAACTATCGCACATTGAAAAGTATTGCACTCGGATATGTCCTCGATAATAATTTCTTTGTCTTTCGACCTCAAAAACCCCCAGTAAAATATTTTCAATGTTTATTAATCGGTTTAAAATCGTAAAATTTGATTTTAATGTAATTTTAATCAAATTCGAAGCAAATTTTCACTTTTCGCGATTTGCTGCCTTTTCATCGCCGTATGGTGGGTTGAAATTTCTGTAAAAAAAAATTTTAAACATGGTTTTCGATGTATTTTTTCTCGTAGAATTTGATTCTGAAATCAAAAAAATAAATTTTTCTTTTATTTTTTTTTATTTAAAAAAAACCCTGAAAAAACCATAAAAAATGAGGTTTTTCGAGTAAAACCCCATAAAAAAGTAGCTGGACCCTACTTTAAATTACTTAATTCGGTCGATTCAAACTACTCTAAAATGTTTCATAGTCCCTCACTTCAAAGTGAAATTTAAGTTTTATCTTTTAATATGAGTAAACAATTAACATCTAATCGCATTTTCTAATAATTATTTGCCTAAATTATTAACAAAGAATTTTTTTTAACTAAGCTAAGCCCTTCACAGCCTCTCTCTTAAGGTAAAATTAAAATTTCTTTATAATACATTCAAAAAATACTAATTTAAAAAAAAATGCTATCTTTGTAAATTTATAATAAACAAATTTTTTTTTATATTCGATGCATTTCAAGTACAGTGTTATTAATACAAATATATATCAACCGTAGTTTTTAATGTTAAAATTTTTTAATTTTCTTCACCAATAAATCTGTTTCAAATTACTGATATATAAAAAAGAAAACTATTATTTTTTATTAAAATAATGAAATTTAACAGTAAGATTAAGTAAATACTAATTTTAATTATCTATATTGAATTTTTATCAATTAATCTAAAAATTACTAAAGATCTCCTATCTTCTCTCTTCTTTTGCTTTCTCATAAAGAAAGCATTGTATCGATATAAAAATTTTTTTTCTATTGCTTTCTCATAGAGAAAGCATTGTATCGATAAAAAAATTTTTTTTCTATTTTTTCATTAATTTGTACATATTTGAACTCGGTGAGTCGAAAAAAGTGGTTTCCAGAAAATGTCTGTATGTATGTGTGTGTGTGTGTGTGAATGTATGAATTCAGTTAGTAAACTGTATCTCGAGAACTACTCGATGGATTTGCTTCTAATTTTGAATGGAATTTAGTTTTGTGACTAACTTGCTGGGAAGCTATTGATAATTGGTTCTTCTAATGTAGTTTTTATTTTAAAGTTTAAAAAAAAAAAAAAAAATTCGATTTTTCGGTTTTTTTTCGTTTACTACTCGATGAATTTGCTTCAAAATTTGCATGGAATTTATCTGTGATTGCCCAGATAAAATAAATTTTTAAAAACTGATTTTCTTAGCTCAGTTTTAATTTTAGAGCATTTTGAAATTAAAAAAAAAATGTTTCTATTTATTAAGCCAATAAAATCTTAAAAACTACTCGATGGATTTACTTCAAATTTTCCATGCAATTCAATTTTTTGATGAACTGGTGCAGAAGCTATTGAGAATTGGTTTTTTTAGTGTTTTTTTTTATCATTTTAAGAATTTTAAAGAAATTTCGATTTTTCATTTTTTTTTGTATTTTATGTAAACTACTCGAAGAATTTGTTCGAAAATTTGTATGGAACTTAATTTCGACTGCCAAAAGTATATAAAATTTCGTAAACTGATTTTCTTAGTGCACTTTTAATTTTAGAGCATTTTAAAAATTTTTTTAAAAATTTTTATTTCTAATTTTTTTCTATTTTACGAAAACCATTTGATAGATTTGCTCCAAAATTTAAATGCAAGTTATTCGCTACTGTCTGAAAAAAACAAGCTTTGGAAAACATATTTTCTTAGAGCAGTTTTAATTTTAGAGCATTTTGAAAATTAAAAAAAAAATTTTCATTTTTCATTTTTCTATTTTGTGTAAACCATACTATTAATTTTCTCCAAAATTTTTGTACGATCAATATGACATTGTCTGAAAAAAATAAGCTTTTAAAAACTAATTTTCTTAGAGTGGTTACAATTTTAGAGAATTTTAAAGATTTAAAAAAAAAATTTCGATTCTTCTTTTCTTATTTTTTTTTATTCTACGTAAAGTACTCGATAGATTTGTTCTAAAAATTGCAGGGAAATCATTTGCGACTGCCAAAAGAAGGGAAATTTTCAAAAATTGATTTTCATAGAGTAGTTTTAATTTTGGAGCATTTTTAAAATTTTGAAAAAAAAATTTTGAAAAGAAAATGTTATTTATTTAACCAGTTAGATCTCGAAAATTACTCGATGGATTTGCTCCGAATTTTGTATACCATCTATGTTTTTGTATAACTAGATGGGAAGCTATTGAAAATTAGTATTCATAGGGTATTTTTTTTCATAGAGCCATTTTAAAAATTTGAAAAAATTTTCGATCATTAATTTCTTTTGTATTTTACGTAAGTTAATTGATGAATTTGCTTTGAGATTTCCATGGGAATAATTTGCATCTGCCAAAAGAAGGTTAACTTTTATAAACCGATCTTCTTAGCGAAGTTTTCATTTTAGAAAATTTTAAGAATTTTCTTTAAAAATGTTCATATTTCAGTTTTTTTCCATTTTACGTAAAGTACTCGATAGATTTGCTGTAAAATTTGTATACAAGTTATTTGCTACTGTCTTTATAAACCAAGTTTAAAAAAAATAATTTTCTTAGCGTAGCTTTTTGATCACTTCTTTTGATTTCTGAGTAACTCTTGAAAATTTATAATAGTACTACTGATTTAGGTGTTGACTTGTATTATTACATTCAATTAAGTATTTCAATATAATCATTATTAAATATTATAAATTAAATTGTTTTTTAATAAATAGAAAAAATATTTGAAGAAGAAGAAGAAGAAGAAGAAAAAATTACAGATATATAACTTTAAATATAATTTTCAATTTTATTTAAAATTATTGCTTTAATTTTAAAAAGCGATAACTGAACAGAACCTTTAAAATTAAAAATGTCTTATAGAAAAATCTTTTTTATCAACAAAAAAATTAATGTACTATATTCAATTAATAAAAAATTAAATTCTTTTGTTTTGTTAATAAAGCAGATTTCTACATAAATTTAAAAATAAATGATAAAATATAAAATTAAATAATTGATAATTTATTATCAGTTATTTAATTTTATATTTATTTCATAAAAATTTTTATTTTTTATTTATCTTCTTACTTAGCGTAATTACGATTAAAAATTTTGTTATCATCGTTCTTTTAAAGTACAAATTTATTAATAAATATTAATGTTAGACAATTTTTTTATATTAAAATCACATTTAAATAAATATATAAAAAATAATGAAACTCAAAGAGCTCTATGAGAAAGCATTCCGCCAAAGCACTTAGCAGCGTTTTTTTTTGTATTTTACGTAAGTTAATTGATGAATTTGCCTTGAGATTTCCATGGGAATAATTTGCATCTGCCAAAAGAAGGATAACTTTTATAAACCGATCTTTTTAGCGTAGTTTTTATTTTAGAAAATTTTAAAAATTTTCTTAAAAAATTTTCATATTTTAGTTTTTTTTCCATTTTACGTAAAGTACTTGATAGAGTTTCTCTAAAATTTGTATACAAGTTATTTGCTACTGTCTTTATAAACCAAGTTTAAAAAAAATAATTTTACTAGCGTAGCTTTTTGATCACTTCTTTTGATTTCCGAGTTACTCTTGAAAATTTATAATAGTACTACTGATTTAGATGTTGACTTGTATTATTACATTCAATAAAGTATTTAAATATAATCATTATTAAATATTATAAATTAAATTATTTTTTAATAAATGGAAAAAATATTTGAAGAAAAAGAAAATTAGAAGAAGAAGAAGAAAAAATTACAGATATTAATAATTACGAAGTTGAACAAGTAAAAAAAACGCTCACTCAAATATATCTATAATACATTTCTCTCTCTCGCGATTAACGTAATAATAAATCTATTAGTTTATTTTAATTATCATTTTGTTAATTTAATTACCGTCACTAAAATTGAAAACTTGTATTTACTAAGCTTAGTCGTGATAAAAAGATATCCACAAGATAATAAATCATTAACGTGAAAACGTAACTATATATTAAAAAATGAATTTTTCAATTATATTTTAATAAGTCAGAAAAGGTTTTGTAACATTTATAGGATATAATGTTATCGATGATAATACTTGTATTTCATTGGATAAAATGTAGTGGTTAACATTCAAATTAACCTTATTGAATTATAATTTTAGTGATACAGGAAGAGTATCAGCATCATGCCAATATGCTCATTTATTGAAATTTACCTATTTAAAATTTAGTTAAAAAATCTCTTTCAATGTTGAAAGCAATTTGTTGTAAAGTTGCTTAACATGAACTGTAAGTTTGAAGAATTACCTTGATAAAATAATAATTCATAGTGATAGTGCTGAAGAAGAAAAAATTACAGATATTAATATAAGAATGCGTGCGATACAAAGATAAGAATAAACGCGCAAACTTGCAGCAAAATCGAAGCAGTCTTCCGTAAGAATATTACAGCAGCAATTTACTACAGAATTACATAAGTAAGACATAAGTTAAGTGCAATTATATGTCGAGAATAAACACGCAAACTTGCAGCAGAATCGAAGCAGTCTTCCGTAAGAATGTTGCAACAGCACTTTACCCCAGAATTACATAAGTATGACATAAGTTGAGCGCAATTATATGACGAGAATAAACACGCAAACTTGCAGCAGAATTGAAGCAGTCTTCGTAAGAACCTTGCAGCAGCACTTTATCCCAGAATTAGATAAGAATTACATAAGTCAAGTGCAAATATATGCCCACTACTTATATATTAAAATCACATTTGAATAAATATAAAAAAATTAATGAAACTCAAAGAGCTCTATGAGAAAGCATTCCGTCAAAGCACTTGGCAGCGTTTTTTTTATTAATTTGTACATATTTGAACTCGGTGAGTCAAAAAAAGTGGTTTCCAGAAAATGTCTGTATGTGTGTGTGTGTGTGTGTGTGTGTGTGTGTGTGTGTGTGTGTGTGTGTGTGTGTGTGGTGTGGGTGTGGGTGTGGGGTGTGGGTGTGGGTGTGGGTGTGGGTGTGGGTGTGGGTGTGGGTGTGGGTGTGGGTGTGGGTGTGGGTGTGGGTGTGGGTGTGGGTGTGGGTGTGGGTGTGGGTGTGGGTGTGGGTGTGGGTGTGGGTGTGTGTGTGTGTGTGTGTGTGTGTGTGTGTGTGTGTGCGCGAATTCAGTTAGTAAACTGTATCTCGAGAACTACTCGATGGATTTGCTTCTAATTTTGCATGGAATTTAGTTTTGTGACTAACTTGCTGGGAAGCTATTGATAATTGGTTCTTCTAATGTAGTTTTTATTTTAAAGTTTAAAAAAAAAAAAAAAAATTCGATTTTTCGGTTTTTTTTCGTTTACTACTCGATGAATTTGCTTCAAAATTTGCACGGAATTTATCTGTGATTGCCCAGATAAAATAAATTTTTAAAAACTGATTTTCTTAGCTCAGTTTTAATTTTAGAGCATTTTGAAATTAAAAAAAAAATGTTTCTATTTATTAAGCCAATAAAATCTTAAAAACTACTCGATGGATTTACTTCAAATTTTCCATGCAATTCAATTTTTTGATGAACTGGTGCAGAAGCTATTGAGAATTGGTTTTTTTAGTGTTTTTTTTTATCATTTTAAGAATTTTAAAGAAATTTCGATTTTTCATTTTTTTTGTATTTTACGGAAACTACTCGAAGAATTTGTTTGAAAATTTGTATGGAACTCAATTTTGACTGCCAAAAGTATATAAAATTTCGTAAACTGATTTTCTTAGTGCACTTTTAATTTTAGAGCATTTTAAAAATTTTTTTAAAAATTTTTATTTCTAATTTTTTTCTATTTTACGAAAACCATTTGATAGATTTGCTCCAAAATTTAAATGCAAGTTATTCGCTACTGTCTGAAAAAAAACAAGCTTTGGAAAACATATTTTCTTAGAGCAGTTTTAATTTTAGAGCATTTTGAAAATTAAAAAAAAAATTTTCATTTTTCATTTATCTTCTATTTTGTGTAAACCATACTATTAATTTTCTCCAAAATTTTTGTACGATCAATTCGACATTGTCTGAAAAAAATAAGCTTTTAAAAACTAATTTTCTTAGAGTGGTTACAATTTTAGAGAATTTTAAAGATTTAAAAAAAAAATTTCGATTCTTCTTTTCTTATTTTTTTTTATTCTACGTAAAGTACTCGATAGATTTGTTCTAAAATTTGCAGGGAAATCATTTACAACTGCCAGAAGAAGGGAAATTTTCAAAAATTGATTTTCATAGAGTAGTTTTAATTTTAGAGCATTTTTAAAATTTTGAAAAAGAAATTTCGAAAAGAAAATGTTATTCATTCAGTCGATTAGATCTTGAAAATTACTCGATGGATTTGCTTCAAATTTCGCATCCTATCTATGTTTTTGTATAAGTAGACGAGAAGCTATTGAAAATTGGTATTCATAGAATAGTTTTTTTAGAGCCATAAACATGAACTGTATTTACATATAAATATGATTGCATTTTATAAAGATTAGAAATGTTGTCATAATTCTTTTTATTACTACATTATATCATTTTTTCAATAGAACAAATTTTTTTTGTATTACTTGATGATTTAAAATAAATTATAAATGTTGAAAAAGCAAACAGCTAGCATATATGTTCGAAATTTATAAAGTACAATATGAGTAAATATTAATGTTAGACAATTTTTTAATATTAAAATCACATTTAAATAAATATAAAAAAATTAATGAAACTCAAAGAGCTCTATGAGAAAGCATTCCGCCAATGCACTTGGCAACGTTTTTTCCATATTTATATCTGTATTGTAATTTTCAATAAAGCTAATTTATTTCTTTCTTACTTTTCCATATGCTAGGAAAAGCTTCTTTATTCGGGGTCTTGGTCCCTCTAAGGATAATACATGACTTGAAAGTTGAACTTCCTTTAATACAAACTAGATTTTTTTAATTTAATCTGAAATTGTGCTTTTCTAATCTTTTGGAGAACTCTTCTGAATCCTCAAAGTGTTGTTCAAAACTTTGGGATATGCACAATAAATTATCAACAAAAGCTATTACTGAGTTGTGCAGATCTCCTATTGCTAGATCTAGTCCTCTTATAAGAGCTGCACTATTAATAGATGCCCCAAAAGGCACGATATTTAACTCATACACTTTATTATTTACCATGAAAGCAGTGTACTTTTTGCTGTTCTCATGTAAAGCAATTTGCCAAAAACCACTTATTTAATGAAAGTTTGACATATATTTTAAGTCTTGGCATCTTTGAAATATTTCTTCGATTCCAGCTGGTGTTTCATGATCTTTTCATTAAATTTTCTAGCATCTAGACATAATCGAACGAAGCCATCTTTATTAATTACAATAACCAATGGATTGATGTAAGGACTCGTTGATCTTCTAATAATATTTAAATCAAACATTTTTTGGATTTTCTTCTCTACCTTTTCCTTATAATTAATAGGAATAGAAAATTGTTTATCGTCCTTGAGCTGCAATTCATGCTCATCAATATCTAGCAAACCTGGTTTTTTATTTAATATTCCACAATATTGAAATATTAACATAATTAATTTTTGTTTTTGTCCGTCTGTAAGACTTTCATTTGGCAGTATTTTTTGTTCGATCTCTTCATACATTAAATTATACTTAGGATCATTTAAATTTTTATTGTTTGGTTTTGAGACACTTTCACTGTACTCAATACTCAAACTTTGATATTCATTCTGTTCAAGAATGATATCTATATAAGGAATGATTTCCTTTTTATTTTGATTATAAGCATTTATTATAAGCATTAAACTAAGTCACTGATTTGGTTCCGACCGCCTCTTTAAGATCATTTAAGAACTTAATTGGTCTTTCTTCTGATATTCCTTTAAATTTAGGAATTTTTAAATTCAATTTTTTAGTTGCATCGCCTGATGCTACTGTATTGCTATAACAAGTATGATTCATTGTCGAATTATCTACTTGTTCTTGCAAACTTCGCATAGCATCCTCATTATTTCTTATTGCCACATCTAATTCAGCTATCTCTTGATATCTTATATTTGACATGATATCTTCATTATGTTTAACAAGATCATTTAGATTTTTTTTTTCTGATTTCAAACTCTCTATTTCATTTTTTTAAGCTTGAATTCCTTTTTGCCATTCAGCTTTGGTTTCTTCTAATTTTTTATTCATTAACCCTTTCAAAAGAGTTAATGATTCCTCCAGAGAATCTTGGCTTATTTACATATTGTTTTGCAATGCACTCTGATTTGTTACATCTATTTCAATGTTTGTTATCCTTGCTTCTAACCTATCTTGATTCTCATCGAGGCATTTTACTTCCTCTGCTACTGCTCTTCTCCAGATTTTCTCATAGATACAAGAGAACTTGCATCTGAGAGCTGATCTATTTTATTTCAGATCAGCTTCTTCAGATGTTTTCTCATGTAACTTCAAGATTGATATTCGTTTCGACATTTTTAAATTTAATTGTAAATTTAAAAAATAAGAAAAATAAGAAGAAATCCTTTTTTATAATTCAATACAGCTTTGTATTGGTTTATATTTACTTTGAATTTACTTTCAAAGTATTTAAATTTGATTTAAATACTTTAAAAGTAAATTTAAACTCAATGGAAATTTCTTAACAAGAAACCAACCTTTATATTGTACTTCAACAAACTAATATATCTACATATGTATGTGTATGTGCTTACACTTACATCTGAATCTCTTTTGCTTTACTCTAATAATATTTAAAATTCAAAGTTTTTAAATATTTATATTTAATTAAATTAATAATTTATTGCAAATTTATTGTTGCAAATGAATTTAATTAATTTATTTTAATTATTTATGCTTATAAAATGCAGAAAAAATTACAAAATTTTTGATGCTCTAAGGTGGATTTGAACCTCCGCCCTCTGTATGCAAAGCAAGAGATGTGCCATTAAGCTAACATGGCTTATGATACATTAAACGTATAAAGATGTTATAATACAGCCTTTATACGTTGATATAAATGTATTAATTTTTATGAGACTATTCATAATTGAATAAATATTTTTTATAATAATTTATTTAATTAATTTTTAGTTTCTCATCTCTTTTGGTTTTGACTACGTTAAAGTCATCAAACCTCTCCTCTAATGCCTCCACACGTGCAGAATCGGTGCCCTCAAATAGCCTCCCGTTATACAGAGGATGCATCTAGTTTGTAATACTAGATTATGTATTCATTGCTATATGACCTTCAATGCATGTCCTGTCACGGTCGCCAGTTAAAGGGGGCTTGTCTTTATTCACGGTCGCCAGATAATATTTTAATTACCAAATTTAAATTGACTTAATTAAATTAATTTATTACATGCATATTCAAGGTGCATACAGCAATAGTATAAAAGAAAATTACATTTATCGACGATCTCCTTCAGTGCAATACTCTTTGAGATGCGATAGTTTATAATTTTCTTTACGTGTGGAGGAGAGAGTAATGAGATAAAAGTTATTATCGACGATTCCATTGAGTGCCATTCTCTAAAAAGTGCGATAATAAACTTTTTTATTTTTATGAGATACGTAGAAAAGTTTTTAAATCTACGACATCCTTGAGTGCATTACTTTCAGATGTGCGATAAATAACACTTTTATTTAATGCAATATGATTAAAGAAATTATTATTGACGACATATCCAAGTGCAATACTTTTCAATGTGCGATAATTAATTTCTGTATTAGTTCTATGAAAAATAATGTATAAAATGAGATGAGTTATACTTTTCCAAGTGATTTAAAACATAGTCTCATTTAAATTGAAATCTTTTATCTTTTATTCATAAATTAAAGAAATCTATATTTTATAAATATTGAAAAGTTGCATGATACATTATTTATACAGAGTGTTAAGGTCTTATACTTCTGACGGTATAAGATCGAATGAATATACAATCCATCTCAGATGTTACGTGGTCGAACATCTAAAAAAGAATGAAAGAGCTTGCTTGGATTCACGCTCTTTTATATTATTTCATGAACCTTCTATGAAGTTCTATTTCTCCCTAAATAATTATATATTAGGAAATAGAATGTTCCATAACGTTTATTTTATATATTTGCAAAAGAAACATTTAATTAAGATAAATATATTTGTAAAAAAAACATTCTATTTCCTTTACATTCCAAAAGACTATTTTAATAGTTTATTTTATTATTTATTAATTAAAAAAGTTATATTTTAATTTATATCTTTAAATTTTAACTAGACTAATCATTTTTATATTATATAAAAAGAATGTTCTATTTATATATACACAATTATTTTAAAAAGTTACATCTTATATATTTTATTATTGACAATCAAATATTGATACTACTTTTCCATTAAAAGAAAAAGAACATTCTATTTCTATAATCATTTTACTATATCTACACTGAAATGACATGGGCGTTGCTACAGTCTCCCACCTGGCTGTAGTTACGCTAAAACTTACAATGCGTACAGTTAGTAGAATTAGCGTTGTACGAGTGCGAGCCAGCACCGTGAAAGTGCGTGCCTGCACCATAAGAGTGCCTCAAACTCCTCTTGCGCTTTAAGTTAGCACAGTACTTACAGTTTGTAAAATCGGCGCCGCTCGAGCGCCGGTCGGCATTGCTACACTGAAAAGGGAAGCGAACTGTGACTGTACTCTACGGTACAATCGGTGTCATTTTTAGAATACAGTCAGCCTACGCGTCGAAATGCGAACTAGTAGTCCTAGAGAAGACTCATTATTCTCTGAGCGAAGACCTGCTCATTTCTTCGAACAAAAAACATCGTGGAGAACACTCAGAACCTCGCAGAGAGCACTTATTATCCTCTAGAAAACACTAGCAACTCTCTCGTACTTCAATGAATGTTCGCTATCGATACTAGCGCCACTCGCCGCCATAGAGTACAACCACTGTTCTAACCCCTTTTCAGTGTAGAGTGCTGGTCGGCACTATGTAAGCTGACATCTCGCGCGCCGCTACAGCCATACCTACGTGGCGGGTATTGTCCCGATTTTTTTTCAGTGTATATATGTACATTAGAGTTATCTCCATTACCGGCCTCGATCGGTAAATTTAGAGTCGTACTTGTATTTTCAACGTACTTTAAATTTTTTATTATTCAAAATTATTCTATGCTTTAAAATAATATAGTCATTCTTATGACATATTCATATTAAATTAAATAATTACATCATTTATTGATATGAGCCGCTACAACAGTTAATATATTATTCTACTCGCAGCGACAATTGTAAATTACGTCTGCTATTTAAGCTATAGTTAAGAAATCAGTCTGCTAGCTGCGACAATTAAAAAATACGTATGCTTTTCTTAGTGGCAATTGAAAAATAAGTCTACGAGCAGCTATAATTATAAAATACGTCTGCTTTTTTCGCGATAGTTAAGAAATCAATCTGCTAGCAGCAAAAATAGAAAAATTCCTGTTTTTTCAAGCAACGGTTAAAAAAAGCTGCCGCTAGGAGCTATAGTTATAAAATAGCGAAAGAAAATTTCTTTATGATATTCTAAATTTTGAGAAAGAATTAATTGAAAAGTGCTAATGCCATTCGCTGAGCTAAAGTCATTTAAAACATTGAAATACCACTTTTCAGAGTTCCAAACTATGATCCTATGTCCAAAAAGTTTATCGAAGAGGATATATATATGGGACGTTTCGCGTCAACTCACCTAACAAAATAATAAAATTCGTCGAAAATCTGTGAAAATGTTCTATTTAATACCCAAAATATACAAAAAAAATTTTAGAGGTCCAGGTCAAAGGGGTCAGGATTTAAACGTGATGGAATTTTTCGAATTTTCCAAATTTTTTGCTAAATAAATATTTTAATGAATTTTTTCCTCAAAAACTATCAATTTTTCGTTAAAATTTAACAGAATACTTTTTCTTGGAAATTAGATGTAGAATTCACCTGAGTTTTCGCAAATTATAATATACTGATTTTTATGCTTACTTGATCGATTTAAACATACTATTTAGTATATCTAAAAATCGAGCAGGTTAAATTGGCTTTTTAAAGTCTTATTTTTTTTGTTTTTTTATGAGGAAAAAATATACGAAGCCTCCAGTTAGGCAGCCTTCTCAAAGTTACTTAATTGTGCAAAAAAGTCTGATTAAATCGTTATTTTGGATCAATGATGAGATTCGTGATTTTTTTGCTGAAAAAGTATTGATTTTTGTGACAAATGTATGAAAATGTTTTTTATTGGAAATCGTATGTAAAATGTATGTAAATTTTTGTAAACCATTATTTGCTAAACATCACAAATTATAAATGAAATTTTAAAATTTATTTTTTGTTAAATTTTTAGTATATATGGTTCATAATATCTTAAATTACAATTTGTAAAAATATGTTTATATTCTACACATGATTTCCAATAAAAAACATATTCATACATTCGTCTCAAAAATCAATACTTTTTCAGAAAAAAAATCACAAATCTCATCATTGATCCAAAATAACGATTTTTTCATACATTTTTGCACAATTAAGTAACTTTGAGGAGGCTGCCCAACTGGAGGCTTCGTATATTTTTTCCTTATAAAAAAACAAAAAAAATAAGACTTTAAAAAGCCAATTTAACCTGCTCGATTTTTAGATATACTAAATAGTATGTTTAAATCGATCAAGTAAGCATAAAAATCAGTATATTATAATTTGCAAAAATTCAGGTGAATTCTACATCTAATTTCCAAGAAAAAGTATTTTGTTAAATTTTAACGAAAAATTGATAGTTTTTGAGGAAAAAATTCATTAAAATATTTATTTAGCAAAAAATTTGGAAAATTTGAAAAATTCCATCACGTTTAAATCCTGACCCCTTTGACCTGGACCTCTAAAATTTTTTTTGTATATTTTGGGTATTAAATAGAACATTTTCACAGATTTTCGACGAATTCTATTATTTTGTTAGGTGAGTTGACGCGAAACGTCCCATATATATATATATATATATATATATATATATACAGCTCAAAAATTTCAAAACGGTCATTCTGGTCGATTCCTTTTGAAAAAAATTAAATGTATTTAAAAATAATGAAAAATGTGTTTTTTAGCTAAATTTCTTCAGTTTTAAACTTTAAATTATTTCAAAATAATTTGAAAAATGATACTACCTGAGTTGTATTCAAATTAGTTAATATACTTCCTTTTATAGAATTCATCACAAATTTTTAGATGTATCAAAAGCTGTGTAACTGCAAAGCGGGACAAAAGTTGAAAATAAATAAATAGACTTTATGTGTTTTCATCAGATTAATGCATTAAGTGGCGGTCGGAACCAAATCGGTGACTTAGTTCGGTGCTTGTAATAAATGCTTATAATAATTTATTTATTTATTAATATGGTAAAAATATAGTCATTTCCTCTAGTCATGTATATAAAGAATAATTTAAAATAGTTAAAGCCACAAAAATATACAAAATATTGTTATAAAGCGAAAAATGCCACCTAACAATCGACACGACAGTTTTTTGCATGCGGTATATGTCAAGTCAGTTTGATATTTGTAATAAATGCTTATAATAATTTATTTACTTATTCATATGGTAAAAATATAGTCATTTCCTCTAGTCATGTATATAAAGAATAATTTGAAATAGTTTAAGCCATAAAAATATACAAAATATTATCGTAAAGCGAAAAATGCTGACTTGATATATACCGCAAGTCACCGATTTGGTTCCGACCGCCTCTTAATTATAAATTATAAAAATCTTATTCTTCAAGAAAGTGCATTTCCAGGTTTTTAGCATACATTCATTGTAATTAAAATGGAAATAATTTTGAGCACTAGCTTGAAATACCTCGCCCCCAACGTCATTCAGTTTTTTTTTCGACAATTATAAAAAAGATTTTTTATTTTTTCATTTTTCAAATTTAAAAGTATCCATTTTTATGTTCTAGTGCGTATGTATAGATTTATATGTTTATGTGTAAGTGTATATATAAGTTCATCTGTGTAAATGTATGTGTGTCTGTGTATATGTGTGGGTGCATGCGTGTATGTCGATAGGTATATCTGTAAGGTTATGTGTGTAAGTGTGTATGCGTAAACATGCGTGTATAAATGTGTGTATTTGGAAGCATGTTGGAGAAGATGATCTTCCTCCTATTGAACGTGATATTTTCATTCACTTTAAGTATGATAAACCAGTTAGTAGCCCAAAAATTAGCAAACATAAAGATCCTACGACGTATCCGCTTATTTATCCTAATGGTGTTTATAGAAGAATGTCAAATATGAAAAGTAAATTTAGGAAATCTAGTACATCAAATTTGTGATTTGATAATTATAGATTCAGTGTTTGTAATGCATTTAATTCATACCTCAATTTATGAAAAATATCGCAACAGTCAATTATTGATGCGTTTGTAATAATTAAAACCTTCCAGATTATATTTCATACGAAAAAATCAAAATATATTAAATAGTGATTGTTACAAAGGTGTTGTGGACTATTTACACAACAAAAAAGAATTAGAATTGTTAAAAATTGGAAAAACTTTATAGGCAGTCCACGATTTTTGAAATAAAGTTACATTGGCTCAATGACACCTGTAAATTATCATAGTAAACCTGACAATTTGTCAACTATGACGTTTAACCCACGTTGGAAAGTATTAACTGAAAACTTGTAAATTTATGAAAATGCAATAGATAGACCTGATATTGTAACAGAATATTTTATAGAAAGGTAGAAGAATTCAAAGATTTAGCAATCAAAAAAGGAATATTTGGAAGATGTATTGCGTATAGTTATGTAATTGAATTTCAAAAACAAGGACTACCGCATATGCATATGTTGTTATTCTCAGATAAAAATGATAAATTTGACACTCATGAAAGAGTTGATGGAATAATAAGTGCAGAAATCTCAAATGAAGCCATTTATCCAAAATTATATAGTATTGTTAAACAATTTGTGATACACGGTCCTGTGGTATGCAAAATATAAATTGTTCATGTATGGATAAAAATACAAAACAATGTACCAAAAGTTTTTGAAAAAAATTTAATAATACAACAGTATTTAATATTGTTATAAAGGTCATGGTTAAAAAATTGAAATATGTGAAATAAATGTTGATTTCCAACCAGAAAATAAAGACACTTTTCAAAATGACAATCATGAAAATGTTGCACATGCATATGATGAAATACAACAATACATAAATACACGATATTTATGTCCAACTGAAGCAATGCACGGATTATTAGAATATCCTTTACTTGTTATTTCACATACACTGAAAACTAAAAGGACTAGCTACTAGACTTGAAGTTTAGCCAGAGCGCCTAAACGCACTATAGTATGCGCGCCGTAAAAGGGATTAGTAGCTAGTCCCTCCGGCGCACTAAAAAGGCCCGAGAGCTCGATAGCTGCGCCATAGACGAGTGTAAAGGGAAGATTCCCGCGTAGGCACAGTCGTCGAACTCATTGAGTTCGTCAGGGAGCCCGAAAGGCTAGAAGCGCCGCCTTTTCACGGGCGTGTTACTGGTCTTGGGTGAGGGTAATAGCTGAGCGAAAGAATTCTCAGTGTAGGGTAAGAGGTTCGGTTATGGACACCCTTGCGTTTCTATTGACAGAAAGCAGATGAGGTTTTTCTAACAAATGTCATTTGTGTATTATGGCAGCACGTTTTTTCATGCCAAATATCGAAGCAAACAAATGCGTCTGCTTCGTGCTGTAAGCAAATTAATTTTTCTGTGCTTGAAAAAAAATCATAAAAATTAATTATACTTATGTATAATTTTTCAAAAGAATTACAAATCGAAGTGAATCAATGAAGCTGAGTGTAATGCACATATATTCAG
This sequence comes from Anastatus disparis, assembly GCA_017163975.1. NCBI lineage: Eukaryota > Metazoa > Arthropoda > Insecta > Hymenoptera > Eupelmidae > Anastatus > Anastatus disparis. Next base: position 572,617 of record JAFFSR010000401.1, on the reverse strand, counting down.
TAGGAATTTATTCCTACTTTGTGATGCAATATGGATTGCAATCAATATCTTAACACCAACAATTTTTCACGATTGTCCACAACCGAACCGAAATCTTTTTTGGTTCGGTTGTGGGCATTTTACAAAATTAACAAAAAAAAAATTATTCTATTTGACGGAATTGATTTTGTCCCTTCGTTGGTAGTTAGCTAAGGTCTTCATCTTTCTATAGACACCTACAAGTCCAAAAATATACAATTGGTGAAAAGTTATGAGCCAAAAACAAAGTGGTGTCCACAACCGAACCCTTTCCCCTACTATAAAATAACTGAGCGTTAATGGAGAAAATTAACAAAATGTTCTTTTCAAAGAAAGAAACGAAGAAATGATCACGCAGAAGAATGTAGGAACAATATTAACAGTATATTTTGAATTGAACAGAGGAGATTAAGAGGCACAAAATTACTTGTATCCAGGAAAACCAAATTTTTATACATTTGACGAAAAACTGAAAAAATGGAATAAAAAAAGGAATTCAATACTTGTGTATTCAGTACTACGTGTCCTCATACCAGCACAGATATCTACCTTATCTACATTTGAATTATGCATTTTAATAAAAATTCAACTATTTCTGACTGAAATTCATAGAGGAGGCACATTCTTAACATTCTAAAGAATTTATTGCAACGTCAAAAGACAGAATAAAAGTGAAAATGAAGACAATAACTGCATAATACGATTATTCATAACTACATTGAAAAGTTAATCGTATTAAGGGGTGTCCTCACACCGGCACAGAGATCTACCTTATCTATATTTGAATTATGCATTTTAATAAATATTTATCTATTTTTGACTAAAATTCATAGAAGAGGCACATTTTTAACATGCCAAAGAATTTATTGCAACGTTAAAAGACAATAGTAGGGTAAAAATAAAGGCGAAAACTGCTTAATACGATTAACTTTTCAATGTAGTTATAAATAATCGTATTATGCAGTTTTTGTCTTCATTTTTACTTTTATCCTGTCTTTTAACGTTGCAATAAATTCTTTAGAATGTCAAGAATGTGCCTCTTCTACGAATTTCAGTCATGAATAGTTAAATTTTTATTAAAATTCATAATTTGAATGTAGATGAGGTAGAACTCTATGTCGGTATAAGGATTCCCCTTAAGCAATTTTCGCCTTTATTTTTACCTTTATATTGTCTTTTAACGTTGCAATAAATTCTTTGGCATGTTAAGAATGTGCCTCTCCTACGAACTTCAGTCATGAATATTTAAATTTTTGTTAAGATTCATAATTTAAATGTAGGTAAGGTAGAACTCTATGTCGGTATGAGTATTCCCCTTCACTATTTTTACTTACATTTTTTATGCAAACATACTTTTAATTTATTGTTAGTACGTACTTCATATTCATCCATATGGACTTGAATCTTTGTATTAACAAAACGTTTCATCTAAGCCTGTTATTTTTAATGTGATTTATGAGTAGTGCGCCTTTTTTATTGTTGTCTTTACAAGCTTCAGACGCTTGTTTGCATAATATTGAATATATTAGTAGCTAATTCAACAGCGCATCCCCATATGAAGCCAACTATACAGCGCATTTCCATATGCAGCCGATTAAACAGCACATGTTCATATGCAGCCGATTCAACAGCGCATTTTCATATGCAGCCGATCATACAGCACATCCCCATATACAGACGATTATACAGTGTATCCCCATGAGCAGCTGATTATACAGCGCATCCCCATATGCAGACGATTACACAGCATATCCCCATATGTAGCCGATTTTATAACGCATCCCAATATGTAGCCGACTCAACAGCGCATCCCCATATGCAGGCGATTCAACAGCGCATACCTATATGTAGCTATTTTAACAGCGTATCGAATTATAAATTACGATAGCGTCATTTGATATATATTTATTATGGATTTGGATTCAAGGATTTTATTAACACTAAAATATATTGAAATTTACAGTATCTCTTAATAAACAATGTTTTTTGCATAAATCGTGTTCTGATCATTTTTATTTTCTCCATTGACAATAGCGTTTTTGCCTAAAAATAATTTCAAATTATTTTTATATTTAAAATGAATTCTATATTATATTATCGATAGTACGTAAATCTTCAAAAGATGTAGCTTCTTTAACATGTAATAGTTATAATCGAATAAAATAACATTTTCTATTTTTTAGATTTACTAAATACATTCTACTAACTAGGAGAATATGACTTCTCCGGAACATGGATTTTGATGAAACTTTTTTTACAAGTTTTATACAATTTATAATGGAGAAAGCCAGAGTTTTAGAAGCCAATTCCATTTTTTTAAATTTGTCTATTCTGCGTAAAATAAAAATTTTTTAATAAATGTTTATTTCTATATATTACTCATAGTATAATTTATTTAGATTTTTAATATAAATATATTATATAATTTATGCAAAATAAAGTAATAATAATTGAAAAAAAGTTTTATTTAAATTGTTTATAATAAAAATAACTTTTATTTTGTTTCTAAAATTGTATAAGCTTTCATCACATTTTCTATTTAATTAGTATCGATAAAAGTTTGTGTAAAAAAAAAACATACCAAATTCATTATTTTGTATGTCAGTCTATTTGATTTATAACATATTTTCTTATTATAAATCAAAAATAATATACAAAACAAAAAATTATATGAATTTTGCAAAAACTTTTCTCGTAAATTTTCACAATACTATTATAATTTTAAATATTTCATTTTTTTCAAAGTAAAAACTACACGTGTACTTACCAATAAAATAATTATGTCCATACAGTCACCATTTAAAACTAGAAAAGTTTATAATTAATAATTATTACTTTAAACTGGTTTCCTTGATCCCCTGATAACCTGAAAATCACGCAAAGAATCAATTTCTTACAATTGGTATAAGAATAGTTATTATTTATAAATTTTATACTTATCTGATAAAAATCCTTATCATGTATGTCCTTCAGTTTCTTCTAATACCTCTTACAAATAATGAAGCATATGGTTGATGCGTGCTTGTATACAATCCTTGATCCAATATTTCTTAATATTTTCTTCAAGTGTATGTGGCTGATATTTAATTAGCATTTTAGAACTAATAAAAATAATACTTATGTGGACTGTCAAATAATGAAACTTTAAGAAAACTTTGATTTTGCACTATTTAGAAATCACCAAATTTTGAAACACTATTATTTTTTAATTAAAATTTATCTACACTTTTTCACCAGATATAATATAAACTTGAATGAAACACAAACTTTAAGGGTTATAAAACCAGATGAAATACACACGCTTTTAAAATTGAAGTTGTTATAAAAATTATATATGCTTGGAAGAAGCATCTTCAACAGAATTTCCTTATGCTCTTCGTGAATTATTTGCTTTTATTTGCCTTTAATATAATCCTATAAGGGCACGAGATTTCTATGAAAAATATAAAGATAAATTTTACCACCCTAAATACGAAAAAAATGTAGGTGAAAATCTTGCATTAAATGTTATTGAAAATAATTTACAAGTTAATGGATTTTTATTAAACGATTTTAATTTACCTGACATAAGCATATTCATAGAAGAAGATAATAATGAAACAATTTTAAATCATGATAATTATATTCTAAATGAATTAGAAATAAAAATATATTCTTTAAATAATAAACAAAGGCAAATATTCGACTCTACACTAAAAAGTTTTAACAGCCAAAGTAAAGAAAAATATATTTTTATAGATGGACCGGGTGGAAGTGGAAAAAGTTATTTACTTAACGTTTTAATAGCTTATTTTAAATATCATACCATACATTATTTATGTGTAGCTTTGACAGGTATAGCAGCGAATTCATTAGTCGATGGAAAAACCGTGCATGCAACATTTAAACTACCGTTAAATATAACAGATTGTACAACTTGTAATGTTAAGCCTAATTCTGCAGAAGGCAAACAATTGAAGGAAACACAAATAATTATTTAGGATGAAATATCCATGACTTCGAAATTTGCTTTTGAAGCGGTTGATCGTCTTTTTCAAGATTTATGCAATGTAAACCAACCCTTCGGTGGTAAAACTGTAATTATATCAGGAGATTTCAGGCAAACATTGCCAATTCTACAACATGGTAGCCGTATAAACATTATTGAAAATTCAGTTAAATTTAGTTTGTTATGGCAGAATTTTGAGCAAATGAAGTTAAATGAAAATCTGCGAGTTTCGGATAATGATATTAATTTTAAACAATGGTTATTAGACATCGGAGAAGGAATCCGCCGCGATGTTTTTGAAGATGATAATAAAGTAAGTGCTATACCAGATAATTTTATCATTAAAGAAAATCTTGTTGAAGAAATATTCGGAAAAACAATAAAAATAGACAATACGAATATAACGGAAAAAGTTATTTTGGCTCCTAAAAATAATGATGTTACTGAAATCAATAATAATGTTTTGAATTTAATGGAAGAAAACCATGTTGAATATTTGAGTATTGATACTGCTGAAGATGATAACAAAGAAAATTTAGATATTATGTTACCTACAGAATTTTTAAATAAGTTAACTCCTAATGGACTTCCACTACATAAATTACATTTAAAAGTAGGGGCTATCATTATACTTTTAAGAAATTTGAATGTCAATAAGGGACTTTGTAATGGAACAAGGTTGATAGTAAAAAAAATGCTTGAATATTCCATTCAAGCGGAATTAGCAACTGGTCAAAACAAAGGTAAATTAGTTTTCATTCCAAGAATAAATTTATCTCCATCTACGGAAGAAATCCCGTTCAATATGCAACGAAAACAGTTTCCTATTAGATTCGGATTTGCAATGACTATTAATAAATCACAAGGACAATCTTATGAAAAAGTTGGTGTTTATTTGCCGTCACCAGTTTTCAGTCAAGGGCAATTATATGTTGCTCTTTCAAGGACGAAATTCAAAAACAATTTAAAATAATTTTTAGGTGACTATGCTATTGTCAACGGAAAAATAAAAACGATCAGAACACAATATATACAAAAAACATTGTTTATAAAGAGATATTATAAAGAATATGTCAATATGTATTTTATATTTATGTTTGAGATTGTGTTAATAGTTGAACTCGAAATATAATAATATATATAATATTTAATAAAAATAAATATCAACTGATGCTTTCAAAATAGTTCAATATGATGTTGAATCAGCTGTATAAAAGACGCGCTGGTAAATTGGCTGCATAAGGGAACGTGCTGTTGAATCAGCTGCATACGAGGATACGCTATTAAATCGACTACATTAGGGAATGCGCTGTTGATTTGGCTGCAAATAGGGATGCACTGTAGAATCGGCTGCATATGAGGATGCGCCGTTGAATCGGCTGCACATTGGGATGCGCTGTTGAATCGGCTGCATATTGGGATGCGCTGTTGAATGAGCTGCATATTGGGATGCGCTGTTGAATCGGCTGCATATTGGGATGCGCTGTTTGAACGGCTGCATATTGAGATGCGCTGTTTAATCGACTTCATATGAGGATATGCTGTTAAGAGCAGGCCGGATTCGCTGTCCTTGTCTAATTGGCATTTTTGTTATTTACTCAAGTATTAATCGGTGTATCTGCAAATTGATGGTTGAGCGCAATAGATATTATTATTACAAATATTTATGCACAAGAAAAAAAATCTATCGCTTTGTTTTTGAGAAAAGTAAGGAACGCGAAATTATTATAAACATAATCTTTTACTTCGGCGTTCCTTACTTTTCTCAAAAACAAATCGGTAGATTTTTTTTTCTTGTGCATAGATATTCATAATAATAATATCTATTGCGATCAACCTTTATTTTGAAGATACACCGATTAATACTTGAGTAAATAACAAACAACTTAATTGTTACTCGGTCGGTATCAGGTTCTACTCCGGCCTGCTGTTAAGTCAGCTGCATATAGAGATGCGCTATTAGATTTGCAATGTCTAGTATAAGCATGAGACGTTACAACATTGCATTTGAAATAAAAAAAAATATTATAGCGCCTGGAGCGGAGCCTGTATAAAACATCATAAAAATACGTTACACTGAAAAATCCAATGTAAAAGTATACAGGCTTGGATGAAACGCTACGTTAGAAAACATATTGACCAAAAAATGTAGGAATCAAAAAAATATAAAGTGTAAAAAATTATAAGGCCCAAGAAAGTATTAGGTTCAATAAAATATAAGGCCGAAAAAAAATTAAGGCCCAAGAAAATGTAAGGCCCAAAAAATATAGAGACCGAAAAAATATTGGGCCCAAAAAAATTAGAGCCCAAGAAAATATAAGGCCCAAAAAATATAGAGACCAAAAAATCATTGGGCTCAAAAAAATATTGAGTCCAAAAAATTATAAGGCCCAAAAAATATAAGGCCCAAGAAAGTATAAGGCTCCATAAAATATAAGGCCCAAGAAAGTATAAGGCTCCATAAAATATAAGGCCCAAAAAATATAGAGACCGAAAAAATATTGGGCTAAAAAAAATATTAAGTCCAAAAAATTATAAGGCCCAAAAAAATATAAGGCCCAAGAAAGTATTAGGCTCAATAAAATAAAAGGCCCAAAAAATATAGAGACCGAAAAAATATTGGGCCCAAAAAAAATTAGGGCACAAGAAAATATAAGGCCCAAAAAATATAGAGACCAAAAAATCATTGGGCCCAAAAAAATATTGAGTCCAAAAAATTATAAGGCCCAAAAAAATATAAGGCCCAAGAAAGTATAAGGCTCAATAAAATATAAGGCCCAAAAAATATAGAGACCGAAAAAATATTGGGCTAAAAAAAATATTGAGTCCAAAAAATTATAAGGCCCAAGAAAGTATAAGGCTCAATAAAATATGAGGCCCAAAAAAAATAAGGCCCAAAAAATATAGAGACCAAAAAAATATTGGGCCCAAAAAAAAATCGGGCCCAAAAAAAAATTGAGTCCAAAAAATTATAAGGCCCAAGAAAATATAAGGCCCAAAAAATATAGAGACCGAAAAAATATTGGGCCCAAAAAAATATTGAGTCCAAAAAAATATTAGGCCCAAAAAAATATTGAGTCCAAAAAATTACAATGCCCAAGAAAATTATAATGCCTAAGAAAATATAAGGCCCAAGAAAATATAAGGACCGAGAAAATATAAGGCCCAAGAAAATAAAAGGCCCCAGAAAATATAAGGCCCAAGAAAATATAAGGCCCAAGAAAGACACATTTAAAAAATGCGGAGAACCGGAGAACCGGAGAACCGGAGAAACGGAGAAAAAAGTGGTTTCACTTTAATATGATATAAGATATTTGAAATTTACAAAAATTTTTAAAATTAGAATATATTGTTTAAATGACGTTTCTAAATAAAAATTTAAAGTGTTGAAATCAAAGCATTGATAAACATTCATTGAAAAATCTTTTAAAATTGTTTTTTTAATTTCTTTAATTATTTAATTGACATTTATTTTTATATTATTCATTTATTCTAAATTAATTAGTTTATTTAAATAACTTAAATTATAACTTTTTTTTTATTCTTTGAATAGGTTATAGTATCATTACAAATTAGTATTTATAAATAGATTTTTTAATTTCTCTGTATATTCTATTGTTAAAATAGAATCAATCAAATCAGATTTTTTTAAAAAGATTTTTACATTTAATAGATTTAATCGAATCAGATTTTTTTCATAGATTTTTACAATTATTAATTTGATATTTTTACTATGGAAGAAAATGAAAATTTGGAATTTGATTTATTTAAAAGATTTTTTAGCGATAGTTTTTTTGAATGTTTGAAAGTTTTGCAAGGCAGAGATTTAATTATGCACGGACCAAGTGAAAAGCCATCTTACAATTCATCAAAGTTTGGAAAAGAAATGGCAGAAAAGTTAATACATTTAGCAGAGAATTATAATTTGGTTCAAAGCGACGAGCTGTACTTACAGGAAGAGGATTCTCATAGTGACGAATCAATACCTTGCAATTCAAATACTCTGCAAGAATTTACTTCAGATTCGGATGATAGTTTAGGTAAATTAATATTTTTCATGAAATAATTGTCTAAATAATAATTAAATTGATAATTAAAATAATAATAATTAAATTAATAATTACAATAATAATAATTGTAATAAATTATGTTAAATTTAAAAATAAATTAAAATTAAATTTATTTGTATTATGAATGGACTGTAAAATGAATGAAAAAATACCTGTAAGGGTATTTTTTATAATAGCTGCTTTGTAAGCATTGGTACCATGGACATTTGTCATTATGACTTCTGCTCCTTTTGTCAAAAATTCATAACATACATGCACGGAAATGACAGATAACAGCTAGGCTATATTTGTCACATTAGTGATCAATGCGTGTCGAAAATTTTGAGTTTCCACATAGATGGGCGATGTGTGCACACCGAATTTCTATGTTTGCGTATTGTCTAACTACACTCAACTCATAGGAGGTTGTCACACTGATCATCTTTTATTTTCGCACTGCTTGTCAATGTGTAAACATAGAAATTTTAAATCTGACATGTATGGAAAAAAAATAAATTAAAATAAAACTAAGGTTATGATCCTTGGTATCGATGAATATCTGAATTGGAATATAATTCTGACGTTAATATATTAATTAGTGCTATTTTAATGATAAAATTTTTAATTTAATCAAAAACATTATTATTAATAATTTTAACATGAGAGATTATTACTGTTAGCAATACAATCATTGAAAATAATGTACGTAGGGTTCAATGTTTCGAAAGTCCATTATCTTTTTTTAGAATTTTGAAATTTCAAATGGCTTTTTCATAATATTTATTTAAATTGTACAGAAAGTCAATTTTTATTTCATGTTTGTTATCGACATGCATTTATTCGGATAAATTATAATCGCTTTAGGATTGTAACAAGTATACAGAATACCGTAAAATGATGAAATACTTTTCGGGTTTTTTAATGAAATTTTCAACAAGTATTAAAAAGAAATACATTGAAATACTATATTAGAAATTTCAAAGTACCTCATCATTATATTATTGTCTGAATACTTATTACAGTCCTAAATATAAATTATAATTTATTTGAATGAATACATTTCGATTACAAACATAAATTAAAAACGAAATTTCTATTCAATTTATATAAATATTAAGAATGTGCTATTGGAAATTTTTAAGCTCGAAAAAATAACAGATTTTCGAAATATCGAACTCCACCCACATTATTTTTAATGATTTCAACATTGAATTGCTAACAACAATAATTTCTCATGTTAAAATTATTAATAATAATGTTTTTGATTAAATTAAAAATTTTATAATTAGAATAGCACTAATTAATATATTAAAGTCAGAATTATCTTCCAATTTAGATATTCATTGATACCGAGGATCATAACCTTAGTTTTATTTTAATTTATTTTTTTTCCATACATGTCAGATTTAAAATTTCTATGTTTACACATTGACAAGCAGTGCGAAAATAAAAGATGATCAGTGTGACAACCTCCTATGAGTTGAGTGTAGTTAGACAATGCGCAAACATAGAAATTCGGCGTGCACACATCGTCCGTCTATGTGGAAACTTAAAATTTTCGACACACATTGATCACTAACTTGACAAATATAGCCTAGCTGTTATCTGTCATTTCCGTGTGGGAATGATCACCTTGTGCTCCATAGATTATAGGTGTATTTCCTTCCTGTAAAAATAATTATATTAGTTGTTTTTTAATATTTTTGTATGCTAATATTTAATTAAATTTTTATTTTCATAACGTATAAGTATTTGTAATTAATATTTGTGAAAAGTATTGAAAAAATATTTCATTAATGAAATTTCTAATAATTATATTATTATGAAAAAATACAAAAAAAATGTCATAATAATTTATTATTGTAAATCCAGAATAATAAATAATAATAATAATTACAATAATAATTACCTTGCAATGATAAATTATATTAAAAAGATTTTTTAATATTGATTGAAATCAATTGTCAGTAATATTCGACTTACTGTAAACTATATTGGAAAATAAAAAGATATTCTGTTATACCTGGATTAAGCAGTTATGCCGATGCCATTGATTTCAATCTACATTAAAACATTTTTCAACTGCTGTTGCAGTCTATAAAACATATTTATTTTAAAAGAAATAAATATGAAAAAATATATGAATATTATTTTTAGAAACATTAAATCCTGCTAGTCAACCACTATCCAGTGATTACTCGCCTGAAGAAAAAATATCTAAAATTAAAGAACTTTAATTGGAAACTAAAATTGAAATTATAAACTTTCGTTCAGAGCATCCTAAGTGGTCTCGAAGTTCTTTGCATCGTCATTTTGGAAGTGGTGTGCCAAAACTGGATGAACTCTCTCGTTGGAAAAAACAGTTTTCAAATGGTGGTACAAGACTTGAAAAAAGTAAAGCCATTAAAAAATGGACTTTCGATAGATTCAAAGAGGCTCGAGAAAGAAAGGACCACGTTGAGACAAGAGATCTTTGTGTTTGGGCTTTTCAAGCCTTTCAACAGTTTTTTTCTCCCTCCTATGAATTTACTGCTTCTTCTGCTTGGCTAAATCGTTTTAAAAGTCAATTTCGAATCAGCCAAAGACGTGTAACCAAATATGTTAAGCAGACAGAGCACAAGTCTTTGGAAGCTATTGAAGAGAATGCCAAAAACTTTCAACAAGAAGTTGGAAATGTAACAGCCTCATTTGATTTAAATTTTGTCATCAACACAGATCGAATGGGCTGTGAGTATAGAGTAAACGTACACAGAACTCTAGAGCACAAAGGTAAAAAAACCGTAGAAGCTTATTTAGGAGATGTAAATAAGGTAACTGATACTTATACGGTCCAGTACTCAATAACTGCTTTAGGAAAATTGTTACCAAAAGTCTACATTTGTCTTCAAGAAGTTTCTGAACAATTTGAACCTAAAATAAAAACAAAAATCAATCAACTGATGGAAAATTATAAGAATGTTTACATTACCTGTTCTAAATCTGGCAAATTATCAGCTTCATTGGTTCAGGTTTTTAATAATATCATTTTAACCCTTTCAGTCATGCAATTTAATTCACTTTTTTCGTATGTGTTTGATTATAATAATAATTAATAGTTATAAATTTATAAAATATCATCAGCATTATAAATAGTAAGGTTATGTGCATCTGAAAATACAAAAATCCAAGAATCAAGCATGATGTTGCAAAAATATTGAGGTAAAAAAAAAGAAAATTAGGTAGTTGATATATCGGCTCCTGTGACTGTGAGGGTTAAAGCCATATGTTGCAGATAACAATTTTGTGCTGATTTTGGATTCGTAGAGTGGTCAATCGCAATCAAGACTTTATCAGGGATTTAAAAATGAATCAGGCTTATCTACATGTAGTTTGATGTACATCTCACCAAACTGTACAGCATATTGTCAACCATTAGATGTGTACATTCATCGACAAATTAAATATTTCTTAAAAAGAATGCAAAATCCTACATCTTTTTTACAAGAGGGTCGACAAATTAATAGTAGAGATGATGTCATTACATTGCATTCCCTTGTCCACCATCAGTTGTCTTCACCATTGTTTCAGAAAATGATTCAATATTCTTGGTATGCTTTAAAACTAATTAATGATCGTCACATTTATATAAATGTCAAAGAAGCATGTTTTCCAGGAAAAAATGTTGAAGCTTGTGAATGCAATTCAGCTGGGCTTATTAAGTGTTCATGGTGCCGTCACTTTTTTTGTTTTTATTGCTTTTATGACTTATATCACCCAGGAAACTGTGAACAAACATTTAGAAACATGTAAATATTTAATTTTATGTGAAACTTTATTATAAAATATGGTAAATATGTAAATAAATGTTTTTTTTTATTATAAAGTAAAATGTATAAATACATATATACTAATACATACCAAAAATATATCTTGTCTTAAATATATAGATAGACTTGTCCATTTTGCAATATTTTGAAATTTGTAATTCAATTAACAAATTCAATTAACCTAAAACTTTGAAAAAGAATCAATATCTTTTCATTATTATAAAAATAATTTTAAGTTTTACACTTATCTGATGATTATAAAAATTTATTTTGCAATTAACTTCACTATATTCTCTTGAAATTTCTTGAATTTTATATACGGCAAACATTTATTCACTCATTTATTTTTATTTCATCTACAATAGTACAATCATCTGTTCTCATAATATCGATATATTGTCGATCAGTAGCATGAGTGTCACAGACCAAATATAGGTATACAATGCGCAGGCGCAAACTGAACGCTAGTGCATTACATATCTATATATACTATACATATTGTTTAGCAGAAGTACACCGTTTACATTATGGATTTTAATGACAAAAAATCCAAATAGAAAAAATCAAATAAAATATATAATATACCTTGTTTTCATACAGATATGTTAAAAAAAAAGAATAGTTTAATTTATATAATTTTTATAACAACTTCAATTTTAAAAGTGTGTGTATTACATCTGGTTTTATAACTCTTAAAGTTTGTGTTTCATTCAAGTTTATATTATATCTGGTGAAAAAGTGTAGATGAATTTCAATTAAAAAATAATAGTGTTTCAAAATTTGGTGATTTCTCAATAGTGCAAAATCAAAGTTTTCTTAAAGTTTCATTATTTGACAGTCCACATAAGTATTATTTTTATTAGTTCTAAAGTGCTAATTAAATATCAGCCACATACACTTGAAGAAAATATTAAGAAATGTTGGATCAAGGATTGTATACAAGCACGCATCAACCATATGCTTCATTATTTGTAAGAGGTATTAGAAGAAACTGAAGGACATACATGATAAGGATTTTTATCAGATAAGTATAAAATTTATAAACAATAACTATTCTTATACCAATTGTAAGAAATTGATTCTTTGTGTGATTTTCAGGTTATCAGGGGATCAAGGAAACCAGTTTAAAGTAATAATTATTAATTATAAACTTTTCTAGTTTTAAATGGTGACTGTATGGACATAATTATTTTATTGGTAAGTACACGTGTAGTTTTTACTTTGAAAAAAATGAAATATTTAAAATTATAATAGTATTGTGAAAATTTACGAGAAAAGTTTTTGCAAAATTCATATAATTTTTTGTTTTGTATATTATTTTTGATTTATAATAAGAAAATATGTTATAAATCAAATAGACTGACATACAAAATAATGAATTTGGTATGTTTTTTTTTTACACAAACTTTTATCGATACTAATTAAATAGAAAATGTGATGAAAGCTTATACACTTTTAGAAACAAAATAAAAGTTATTTTTATTATAAACAATTTAAATAAAACTTTTTTTTAATTATTATTACTTTATTTTGCATAAATTATATAATATATTTATATTAAAAATCTAAATAAATTATACTATGATTAATATATAGAAATAAACATTTATTAAAAAATTTTTATTTTACGCAGAATAGACAAATTTAAAAAAATGGAATTGGCTGTATCCTTGGATCAGGAGAGCGTTGGGGTCTGAAACTCTGGCTTTCTCCATTATAAATTGTATAAAACTTGTAAAAAAAGTTTCATCAAAATCCATGTTCCCGAGAAGTGATACTCTCCTAGTTAGTAGAATGTATTTAGTAAATCTAAAAAATAGAAAATGTTATTTTATTCGATTATAACTATTACATGTTAAAGAAGCTACATCTTTTGAAGATTTACGTACTATCGATAATGTAATATATAATTCATTTTAAATATAAAAATAATTTGAAATTATTTTCAGGCAAAAACGCTATTGTCAATGGAGAAAATAAAAATGATCAGAACACGATTTATGCAAAAAACATTGTTTATTAAGAGATACTGTAAATTTCAATATATTTTAGTGTTAATAAAATCCTTGAATCCAAATCCATAATAAATATATATCAAATGACGCTATCGTAATTTATAATTCGATACGCTGTTAAAATAGCTACATATAGGTATGCGCTGTTGAATCGCCTGCATATGGGGATGCGCTGTTGAATCGGCTACATATTGGGATGCGTTGTAAAATCGGCTACATATGGGGATACGCTGTGTAATCGTCTGCATATGGGGATGCGCTGTATAATCAGCTGCTCATGGGGATACGCTGTATAATCGTCTGTATATGGGGATGTGCTGTATGATCGGCTGCATATGAAAATGCGCTGTTGAATCGGCTGCATATGAACATGTGCTGTTTAATCAGCTGTATATGGAAATGCGCTGTATAGTTGGCTTCATATGGGGATGCGCTGTTGAATTAGCTACTAATATGTTCAATATTATGCAAATAAGCGTCTGAAGCTTGTAAAGACAACAATAAAAAAGGCGCACCACTCATAAATCACATTAAAAATAACAGGCTTAGATGAAACGTTTTGTTAATACAGAGATTCAAGTCAATATGGATGAATATGAAGTACGTACTAACAATCAATTAAAAGTATGTTTGCATAAAAAATGTAAGTAAAAATAGTTAAGGGGAATCCTCATACCGACATAGAGTTCTACCTTATCTATATTTAAATTATGAATTTTAATAAAAATTTAAATATTCATGACTGAAGTTCGTAGGAGAGGCACATTCTTAACAAGCCAAAGAATTTATTGCAACGTTAAAAGACAATATAAAGGTAAAAATAAAGGCGGAAATTGCTTAATACGATTAACTTTTCAATGTAGTTATGAATAATCGTATTATGCAGTTATTGTCTTCATTTTTACTTTTATTCTGTCTTTTGACGTTGCAATAAATTCTTTAGAATGTTAAGAATGCGCCTCCTCTATGAATTTTATTCAAAAATAGTTGAATTTTCATTAAAATGCATAATTTAAATGTAGATAAGGTAGATCTCTGTGCCGGTATGAGAACACCCCTTAAGAGGAAGATAATACAAGTAAAAGTAAGAAAGGGCGAAAAATAGCGAAGAAAAGAAAGCCAAGCAAGAGAGAGCGAAGCAGTTAGGGCTAGGATAAGGGAGGGCAAGGAAGAACGAGAGAGAGCGAGGAAGAGCAAGGAAAATCGATGAAGAGCAAGGTTAATCGAGAAAGGGCGAAAGAGAGATTAGATTAGATAAAAATTTAATTTACCATGAGGTTAATAGTTCAATGAATAGAGCAAAAAAAGGATATTTTAGACATTAATTAGGAGCTTAATGAGACCTATATAAAGTTGTTAAGAGCGATATAAAAACATACCCTATATAAAATGTAACAAAAAAAACGGTGGAAAATGCTCTAGGAAGCTGCAGAGTTGGCCAAAACAGCTTTTTTAATTCTCTGAAGCAACCTATGCATTTTAGCAAAAAAAGTAATCAATAAAAGTATTAAAGAATAAAACTAGCTTGCCACAGCGACCCTTTGGCCCTTTGGGCCGCTGTGGCTCGAACCTCGGTCCTTTCAGAGCTTCGCTTCGGTCAGCTCTGAAATGCCCTCGGGCCTTGCAAGGCATACAAAAGTCTTCGTTTCTTGCATATAAGGCATAACCGAAAACGCTCGCGCTTCGCGCTCACTATTTGATATTTAAAGAATATTAAAACATATCATTTACAAACGCAAAAGCATTGAAAGTTAATCTTACTTATTTTTTTCATTGTATTTTTTACCGCAACTTTCAACAGGAGGTTTAAATTTATTGTATTTATTTGAAAAAACAAATTTTTAATTATTTAAATTTCTCTTGTAAATTAAGTTGATCGATCTCGAAGAAATTTATGTTATGTAAAAACGACATATTTTCATTAATTTATACTTTTTAAAGTTTTGGATAGGATAATCTATCAATAGTTGCAAGAAAAAAAATTATTTTTAGTCCAGTAGCTTAAAAGTAAAGTTTTGTATAAAGATTTTATTTGATCTGAATCATTCCAACGGGGGATGATTTAAAACAATAATACAAATAAATGTTGGCAGTTTAAAAAAAGTCATTCGAGCGGTTTTAAAACAGTTATCTCTTTAAAGGTTGAAGAAATGATTTTTTGATGATAACTTGAAAAAAACGAATTTTGAAAAAAAGTATATTAACGGCAGGCCGGAGTAGAACCTGATACCGACCGAGTAACAATTAAGTCGTTTGTTATTTACTTAAGTATTAATCGGTGTATCTTCAAATTAAAGTTTGAGCGCAACAGATATTATTATTATGGACATCTATGCACAAGAAAAAAAAATCTACCGCTTTGTTTTTGAGAAAAGTAAGTAACGCCAAAGTAAAAGTTTATGTTTATAATATTTTCGCGTTACTTACTTTTCTAAAAAACAAAGCCATAGATTTTTTTCTTCTTGTGCATAAATATTTGTAATAATAATACCTATTGCGCTTAACCTTCAATTTGCAGATACACCGATTAATACTTGAGTAGATAACAAAAATTTCAATTAGACAAAGACAGCGAATCCGGCCTGCTCTTAAATAAAATTTATAGAAAAAAATAAAATATACCTTTTGAATATTATATATATATATTTTTTTTTTAAATAATATTTATGAAATTATCATTAAAAAGCCTTCGATTTTAACATTTTTTATGAACAATTTGAAAAATATTAACTTTAGAAAAAAATGTATAATATAAAAAAGATTATTTTTTAATATGCTATAACTTTTATCCTAAATAATTTTTAAAAGAAGATCGTATTTTTCATGTTATCACCAAAAATCCATTTTTTGACCATTAAAAAGGCGCCTTTTTAAAAACGCTCCCAACGATTTTTTTTCAAAATAGGAACGTTTACTTATGTTATTATTTAAAATAATTCGCCGTTTGAATTATTCAGATCAGATAAAAACTCGCCGAGAAAATTCATAAACTTGATTCCTCACACGCATACATCCATACATAAATTTTTAGGAAGCCTCGTATTAGTCTCATTTTGCTATAAAAATAAGTTTTTTATATGACCTCGGAGAAATCAAAAACTGGCAAATCATCACGCAACGGTAAAGAAAGCCTTCTACAAATTTCATCTTCAGTCAGAGCAGATGATGAAGAAACAGAAGTGTAGTGATTTAGTAAGGCCTGGTATGAAAAATACTGTGGAGGTGATAGTAGTAATTCACTAGAAAGACCAATTTTATGTAAAATTGACCAAGAATTGGTAGAATTCCTCGAGGTAGACAAACGATTAGAAATAAATTCATTCTTCGCCGAATCAAGGGAGTTTAAAATCTCACTTCTCAGCTTTCTATAGTGAGTAATGCAAAGGATGAAACCAGAGAGAGCAGCACTTCCATAGGCCCTACCACGCTTACGCATCTTTGCACGTATTTCAGAAGATACCCAGGGCTTCTTTTTGATAGACAAACTGTGACATTCAAGTGGTGCAATTTTATTGACTGAAGAGACAAGGACAGAAGACAAACTATTTACAACATGATTTATTTGATCAACAGTTGACCTAGGGTCAGTATGGCTCTCTTGTATATGAGAAGAAATGTAAGCAGAAATAGGGCTATTTAAGCTAACTCTATTGATATTTTTAAGATTACGAAAGTAAACTTTTCTTGAAGAATTAGGTGGTTTATATGCTCTTTACGTGATCGTTATAAGATCATGACCTGTAATGAAAGGAGCTGAATATTTGCTAGATGCTCATCATTGATGGTGAATAGATCCATCCATGAATGCGTAGAATAATCTGATATAAGTGTATGATGAATAGGACCAGTAGAATAATCTGATATAAGTATATGATGAAGAGGGGACCGCATAGAGAGCATAAGAAAAAATAAGTGATCGCAATGCATCAGAAGAATAATTCTTTGATAATAAATTGATATTAAAGTCCCCAGTAATTATCACGTTTTTAAAAGAAAGTAAAAACGTCGAAAGATCACTAAAGAACTCATCAGGAAAAATCGCCTTAGGGCGTGAGTAGACAACTGGAAAAATAAGTTTTTCAGTACCAAGAGAGACTTCAGATACAATATGCTCCGCAGTGTTATCAAACAACGGATCAGATTGCGACAAAATCTTGATTTTGAGAAAATCACGGGCGTAAAAACCAACACCATCACCACCTCTACCCATTCTATCTAATCTGGAAAAATTATAGTCAATGAAAATAATAGAACTATCATCAAGATCGTGCAAAAATATCTCTGTAACTGCCAAAATGTCAGGTTTATTAGAGGTTATGTGATGTTCAATTTTAGAAAAATGAGTTTTAATACGGTTAACGTTCGCGTGAGAAATAATTAGATTTTGAAAAAGGTTTATATCGGATTTAATATTGAAAAGTTTTCAATTTTGATTTGAGGTAAGATTAAGATTCACATTACTTAAGGTAGAATTTGAAAAAGAATTGTTTAATGAACAAGAGTTCATTACAAGAGAGCCATGTAGACTTCATTTTGCTTTCTCATAGAGAAAGCATTGTATCGACAAAAAAAATTTTTTTCTATTTTTTCATTAATTTGTACATATTTGAACTATTTGAAAAAAGTGGTTTCCAGAAAATGTCTGTATGTATGTGTGTGTGTGTGTGTGTGTGTGTGTGGATGTATGAATTCAGTTAGTAAACTGTATCTCGAGAACTACTCGATGGATTTGCTTCTAATTTTGCATGGAATTTAGTTTTGTGACTAACTAGCTGGTAAGCTATTGATAATTGGTTCTTCTAGCGTAGTTTTCATTTTAAAGTTTAAAAAAAAAAAAAAAAAAAAAATTCGATTTTTCGTTTTTTGTTTTTTTTTCGTTTATTACTCGATGAATTTGCTTCAAAATTTGCATGGAATTTATTTGTGATTGCCTGGATAAAATAAATTTTTAAAAACTGATTTTCTTAGCTTAGTTTTAATTTTAGAGCATTTTGAAATTAAAAAAAAAAATGTTTCTATTTATTAAGCCAATAAAATCTTAAAAACTACTCGATGGATTTACTTCAAATTTTCCATACAATTCAATTTTTTGATGAACTGGTGCGGAAGCTATTGAGAATTGGTTTTCTTAGTGTAGATTTTTTTTAGAATCATTTTAAGAATTTAAAAAAAATTTCGATTATTAACTTTTTTTGTATTTTACGTAAACTACTCGAAGAATTTGTTCAAAAATTTATATGGAACTTAATTTTGACTGCCAAAAGTATAAAAAATTTTGTAAACTAATTTTCTTAGCGCACTTTTAATTTTAGAGCATTTTTAAAATTTTTTTAAAAATTTTTATTCTTAATTTTTTTCTATTTTACGCCATTTCTATTTAAACTATTTGATAGATTTGCTCCAAAATTCGTATGCAATTAATTCGCTACTGTCTGAAGAAAACAAGCTTTGGAAAACTAATTTTCTCAGCGCAGTTTTAATTTTAGAGCACTTTGAAAATTTTCAAAAAATTTTTGATTTTTCATTTATTTTCTTTTTTGAGTTAACCATACTATAAATTTTCTCCAAAATTTTTATACGATTAATTCGCTATTTTCTGAAAAAAATAAGCCTTCGAAAACTAATTTTCTTAGCGTGGTTACTATTTTAGAGAATTTTAAAGATTTAAAAAAAAATTTCGATTCTTCTTTTCTTATTTTTTTTTATTCTACGTAAAGTACTCGATAGATTTGTTCTAAAAATTGCAGGAAAATTATTTGCGACTGCCAAAAGAAGGGAAATTTTCAAAAATTGATTTTCATAGCGTAGTTTTAATTTTAGAGCATTTTTAAAATTTTGAAAAAGAAATTTTGAAAAGAAAATGTTATTTATTTAACCAGTTAGATCTCGAAAATTACTCGATGGATTTGCTTCAAATTTTGTATACCATCTATGTTTTTGTATAACTAGGCGGGAAGCTATTGAAAATTTGTATTTATAGTGTATTTTTTTTATAGAGCCATTTTAAGAATTTGAAAAAATTTTCGATTTTTAATTTTTTTTTTGTATTTTACATAAGTTAATTGATGAATTTGCTTTGTGATTTCCATGGGAATAATTTGCATCTGCCAAAAGAAGGATAACTTTTATAAACCGATCTTTTTAGCGTAGTTTTCATTTTAGAAAATTTTAGTCTGTTTTCACATTTTAATGCATATCTGCTGAAATTTAATTGCGACTGAAACGTGCGACAGATTTGTAACAGATTGCCGATCGAAACGTGCGATTCAAAGATAAGAATAAACGCGCAAACTTGCAGCAAAATCGAAGCAGTCTTCCGTAAGAATATTACAGCAGCAATTTACTACAGAATTACATAAGAAAGACATAAGTTAAGAGCAGGTCGTATATCTCTGTCCTTTTCTAATCAAAGAATTAAGTTTTTTGCAAAAACTAATAATTGTAGCAAAAAATAAGGAGATAGCCCCATCTCGTATAATAAAAAGCAAGATTCTCTTTTATGAGGAAAAATTATTGTTATCGCTTCGTTTTTAAGAAAACCTTGAAAAACTTAAAAAATAGAGGTTAGGATTGACAATTCAGTTTTCCAAGGTTCTCTTAAAAACGAAGCAATAAAAATAATTTTTTCTCATGAAAGAGAATCTTGCTTTTTATTATACGAGATGGGGCTCTCTTCTTATTTTTTGCTACAATTATTAATTTTTGTGAAAAAATCAATTCTTTGATTAGAAAAGGACAGATATACTCGACCTCCTCTTAAATGCAATTATATGACAAGAATAAACACGCAAACTTGCAGCAGAATCGAAGCAGTCTTCCGTAAGAATGTTGCAGCATCACTTTACCCCAGAATTACATAAGAATTACACAAGTCAAGTGCAAATATATGCCCACTAGTTATATATTAAAATCACATTTAAATAAATATAAAAAAATTAATGAAACTCAAAGAGCTCTATGAGAAAGCATTCCGCCAAAGCACTTGGCAGCGTTTTTTAGTTTTAAAGGGTTCCAGTTCTGCTAACTGAGCCTCATTTGAAATAGGTAAGAGCTTATCTTTAGAAGGCCTCATACAAACTGTTAAGTTCCGAACAATCTGGCGAATGTAATTTAGGTCTGCGGTTCATGGAATGGCTTTAGAAAGAAGCTTATATACCGGTTTTGGCTATATAGGTCCAACAAAGATTTTGAAATTTCCACCGGAACCAAAGAGCTGTTAAGCGGTAAGCTGACGTAATTTGAGAATTTCCTTAACAACACTATTACGCACAGCATCAGATAAAAATTTGCCAACGAAGGCACGAAATTTGTTGGGCTGTGATTTCTCTGGTTGATCAACATCCATGGGAGAAGCAGGTAACCACTCACGAGTACTAATTATAAATCTGGTACCGTAATCAAGCCCAATCCCCTTGAGCATAGAGACAATGATATATTCGCTGCTAAGTTCGACCGTGGACGGAATTCCGGAAGAAAGCATTTCATAAGAATCACGTATTAATGATACATCTGACGAAGTTCAGGAAGCAATGTGTTAATCAAGCCGATCAGATAAGACCTCACGTTACTTCTTAACATCAGCAATAGAGCTCTTAACCTTCTTAAGTTCAGTACGAAGTGTACTCAACTCAGATAAAATGCTTCTATTAGATTCTACCAATTTATTATTTGCTTCAAGCACTTTATTTGACAACCCAATGCTTGATCATATTTTTTATTTAGATCACCACAGAACATTGTGAACCATTCAAGTGCCATCTCTGGAAAGACGACACCAGAATGGAGAGGTCCCAGCATAGTATCGGTAAAAAGAAGAGAATCTACAGGTGGAACTTTAGCAGCTAGTGAGCCAGTAGTAGCAAATACAGGCGAAGCAGAGGCGTTTCCCTGTACGTAGCCCACACCTAAAGTAATCATGCTATCGACAGAGGAAGGGGAGAAACTCGAGTCTGAATGACAGCGTTGTCTAGGCGACGATTCAAGTGGGTTGTCCGGTGAGGCCACGCCCCTTTTTTGAGAGCGCTGATTAGTCGGAGTCGAATATAATGGCCGAAAAGGGGGCAAAACGATGTCATCAATGGCTAACAAATGCGTATTACTGTCAGAGGGCTTCTTAGCAAGAATTCTATCTTTAGTGCAGCAATTATGATGTTAAATAATTAATAAATGCAGAGTACAATTAATATTAAATAAAAAGTCTTTATTTGATCAAAAAAATAAATGAATTAATTTAAATGATCTCTCTATAATAATGAAATACTAGTTCTGGCTTTAACAGACGGACTTGAACTGAACTGAACGACGACGAGACGCAACTTGATTCTCTTCAACTGTCTACTAAAATATTCTCAATAGGTGGCGACACCTAGTATGAGTTTGTATACTTTCAACACTCCCTCCCACACTCATACATATTTTAATTAAAGGAGTTGTAGCATATCTCTCGTTTTTATTGTTTCTGTTCTGATCGTCCATTTAGTTCCTGTAATATAGAGAAAAAGTTTGTTAATAACTTAACTAAAATACATATCAGAAATATAATCAGTCAATGTTATCAGTCGTTAAATATTTGTTTGGTCAGTCGTTCATGTAATTCAAATGACAAAGGTTTTGTGAATACATCAGTTATCTGACTTTTAGAGGAAATTCAACTGACATTAATTAAACCTCTAGTTACACATTCCTTTACATAATGTTCTTTTATTTCGGTCATATGTCTTAATTTGTTTTCACCTCCAGTCTTAACGCTTGCTTCTGCTGCCTTGTTATCACACCATAATAGAATTGGTGCTAATTCTTGTTTTAACAATCTTTTAAAATTTGATATAAGGATATCAATTCTCGAGCGCATTCGTTTATAGAAACATCTTTCTGTCTGTGAGTTCTTCAGGATGTTGTGTCTTCGAAAAACTTGATCACATAGCTACTGGTCGTAAGAGAATTTTTGCAGTCGTCAAAACTCGCATCTGAAAATCCTTGTAAACAGTCGGTCTGTCCTTTATATCTAAGTTCAAAGTCTTTTGTTCTTCTTAATTATTCAAATACCTTTTCAATCTTCTACCAGTCATTTTTCAGTAAAGTTGATTTGGTGTCTGCATAGAGTATTTACCTTATATGCAATTTCTGGCCTGCTTGCATTGGTTTCTCCTTTTTTTTCACGCTGTCTTTTCTTCTTATTGGCTACCTGATTGATTACCATAGGTGTACGTTGGGCGTGTGATTGATCCAAACTAAACTTCTTTAGCATTTTGTTTATTTATTGTTCTTGCTTAATGCTCAGTATCCTTTTTTTTCTGTCTTATTTTATTTCTGAGCCTAAAGAACTTTTAGTCTCACCAGTTTCTGTCATTTAAAATTTTTTTCTATACATTTGTTACAAACTAGCAGAATGTCATCTGCATACTAAATCAAGATAAGAAATCCGTCTTTTTCTTGCTGAGTAAATAGACAAGACTCATTGTTGAATGATCTAAGTCCACATTTCTTTACTGTCTTTTTAAGTCTTTCATCCCAACATTTTAAACTGACTTTCAGATCGTATAAAGCATTGTCCAATACACACATCTTGTTTTGTTTGATCCTTTCATAAGCAGTCATCCCTTCAGGTATTTCCATATATATCTCATTGTTTCAATATCCATTTACAAAAGCTGTCTTCACGTCCATCTGACATATTTTTAAATCCAATTTGTTTGCCATTGCCAGTATAGATCTGATTAAATGTAATCGTGAATCCGGTGCATATGTTTCTTGCATGTCATACTCATTTCTGTCTTCAAAAGTACGAATTACTAGTCTCGCTTTATATCTTATTTTACTGTCTTCTTTCTTTTAAATACCCATCTTGAATGTATAATGTTTAATCTTTTTCTGTCATTCATTACTATTGAACTGTCAACTAATTTTCATACATTATTCTTATACATACATTCTAATTCTTCAATAATAGTTTTGGTACATTTTTTTTTTTTTGTTTTTTTGTTTATCTTTTGACTTCATGGCTTCCAAGTTTGTACTCAGGTCATTATTTATTTTTGCTAATAAAACATAAGTTTCTTCATTTATCTTATTTTCTGTACTTGTTTGTGTTTCCATTTATAATTCAATCTGTCGTTTTGTTTTCTCTCCCTCCGATTCTTGCACTTCATATTCAGTATTTTTCTTAACTTTTGTCGGTCGTCCTACTAATTTTTTTTTTTAATTTTCTCTCCCTCCAATCCTTGTTACTTTTTATCAGTCTTATTATTTTCGTTTCTTGGTCGTCTAACTGGTCTTTTGACTTTCTCTCCCTCCGGTTTTTGTATTCGTGTTTCATTTTCTCTGTCTTCTAATACAAAATTCACAAACCATGTATCTTTATCTTTTCATCAATTTGTTTCCAGTCTTGTATATCAGTTGTTGCATATCTGTCCTTGTAGACTAATTTTTCGTTGAATCGTACATCTCTGTTTTCGTATAGTTTACATAAAACCCATTGTGTCTAAATTCATTATTTGCAAAGGTTCAATTGTTCTATGCTTTACTGTCTTAAATGGCAATTTGTTGAACTTTGCAATCATACACACTTCACAGTCTTTCAATGTATCATCAAATACAGCCTGTTTTAAAGTTTTGATCTTCGGAAATTTTAATTGTAATTTTCTTAAATAATCAACTGATGCATGGCCCATTCGAAAATACCACAAATTAGCGTAATTGTTTGTATTTATTTTCTCTGTCGCTTTTGTATTTTCAATCTCACATTGAGATTCTTCACTGACTTTAATCTGATGTGATTTATAAATATTTCTGTCTGCAATCTAAATATTTTTCTTCTTTGACAGTCTGAGTTTTTTTTTTCTTTTTATTAAATTGATTCTTCAATATTCTGTTCTTCGTTCATTCTACTTGTCGTTACATATACTAGAACCTGTCTTTGTTTTAAATTATTTTCTGTCGCATCTCATTCAAATTCAATCAACCAATATTGCTGATTATATATTGGTAAGGATGAAAAATATTCATTTAAGCCTCCCATGCAGATTACTCTGTCTAAAATAGTAAATTTTCCATCAGTCGTATTTGTTTGCACGCTTCCTTCTCCCTTAGATTTAAGATTTGCGCTGCAGTCTTTATTTGCGCATTAGACTCCGTCCAGTTGTTTAATAAATGTCTTGAAATCAACTTTGAATTTGTCAAACGTTCTGTCGCACCGCTGTCAACACTCGGTTCATTAGTCTTTTTGTTTCTAGATTCTAATTGGTTTAAAACTGCCTCCTTTTTGATATTTTCCTCTGTTATATTTTACATAATTTTCTTGTCTCCTTTTATTGACAGATTTTGCTCGTATTTAATTGACATTATTAATTAGATTAGCTATCTTACTTGTGAATGCTGTCCGACCTGTACTTTCTTTACTTTTATTATTATAATATTTTGATTCATACCTTTTTCTGTTTTTCTGTCTCGAGTGTCCCTGACGCTTTGGACATGTTGAGATCACATGGTCACGGGTAAATCTCTGACAAAAGTAACACTTCTTTATGCTGTGTCCCTGTCATGAGCAATCGCTGGCACAGTACCCATAACTGTCGCATTCAAAACATCGCACTTTCTGTATCGCCCTTCATTTGACCGTCATAGCTGTCGTTTGATGGCTTTCAACCTGCATAATAAGTAACTTTAGTTTATCATAAGATAACCCTTTCACCATAACAATTTCTGTCATAAAATTTATTCCTTCTACTTGATGTACTTTGCTTATGATAGCATTATAAAAGAAATCTCTTTCGTCTTCTTCAGGCAACGATTTAACTTTTGGCATGTTATTATAACTTCTTACTATTTCTTCAAATCTGTCTATAAAATTAACTGCCTTTTCTTTCGCTGGATTATACTGTATGTTGTATTTTTTTTTTTTTTTTTTAATACTAGATGAAGTTAAATTTACCTCGCTTCAATTTAATTATTTCGCTTTAATTTCTCTAATTCTGTTCAACAATTCAACTAAATCTTTAATTTTCATAATTCTAGCATGAGAGTCTTTATCTATTTTATTTATTAAAATGTCACGAACTTTCATTTGCTACAATAGTACTATCTACAACATACAATAAGTCCAGCGAACTTAATTCAGACATAAAATAATCCAAAGTTTTCAAATGAGATTTGAGTCGTTAATTTATAATAGCGTTTTACTGGTCCGTCTTTTCTAGTTAATCCGGTTTTGATCATTTCTGTCAGCTGTTTAAAAACGTCTAAAATACTGTCGTTTTCTTTATCAACCTTTATTTGTATTAAACGCGATATTTTCAGTTTATTTACCGGTCCTACTAAGTGTTCGTCCAAGACTGTCGAGTTCCCGGAACCTTCTGCGTTAAGTGTATAATTTTCAAAATCATTGTTTACCTTATATGTCGTTTTGCTGTCTTTGGATTTATCTGTCCTTTCTGCCTCGTTACCTGTAGTGATCCTCCTTTACCTGTTCAAATTCCTCCCTCATCGAATCCAAAGTCTGGCTGCCAAAGACCCGCGTAACGCTTCCCTCCTTTATCATCAAAGTCATTAAAGCGTCATTTTTTTTTTTTTTATTCTTCTCTTTTCTTCGTCTCTTTTGCCCTTTGCCATTTCTGTCTTAACTGAATTAAGCTTATCCATTACCTTTTCCAAATTGTCAGATAGGTCTAAATCAAAATTTTCATTATAATAATCATGCTTAAAAATCTTACTCTCATCGTCAAATTTTCTGTCATAATTTTTCTATTCCATTGACAAAACAACAAAATATTTATTTATAAATTTTTTTTTTTTTTTATTTGACTTTACCTGCCAATTTTGATTCAGCCATTTCATTCATTCTGTTTTCTGTCTCTATCTTTATTTCTGCCGTTTCAGTCGTATTGTAATGCTTATCTGTCTCTTCTCTGTTTTTAGCTCCGTCTTCGTTCTTGTTTTCATCTGTTTTTCCGTCGTATACATATTTTTCCAATACATCATTCAATTTTGCTGTCAAACCTTTGATTTGTTTTTGTCTCTCCTTAACTGTCGCTATTTGACCTCCTGCAGTTACTTTAACTACAGTTTTCACAGAGCCGTCTTCAAAACCGTCACTTTATTCTACTTTCTGTTCTGTCTCGTTATATAGCCCCTCCGTCTTCTCAGTCTCATTGCTGTCGTTAATTCTGTCTTTTCTCTCTTTCTTATCAGTCATAGTGTGGCCATAGTGTGTGTACAATAGGGCATATATAATCTATCTTCACTCTGTCTTCATCTCTGTGACTGTCCTTATCACCAGGTCAAATTCTTTACTCGTAACGTACTTGTCAACTATATAGGAATAGTAAACCAATATAAATAAAATTCATATAATTTTGCCGAACACAAGCAAAACAAGATAATTTACGTTAGAGTTAATTATATATATATATATATATATATATATATATATATATATATTATGAGCTTAATAGACCGAACACAAGCCCTTCAAGCTCAATATATCTATCAAAATAAAGTGAATCAACCTAGTATGCCGAACACAAGCAATATTAGGTAATTCATATTTATGACAATTTAAGAGAATCAATCTAACATGCCGAACACAAGCAATGTTAAATCAATCAAATTTGCCAGTTATTTATGTATATTTTTATATTTATAATAATACATATGTGCTATTATTCCCATACACAATATACTGAACACAAGTATTATTATGTATGTGAAAACAGTAACTATGATCGCTCAATATTATTTTTTAAATTATTTTTAAAAAACCATGGATAAATTTATTAAAAAAATATTTTTATATACGTACGTTCAAGCTTAATAAAATAAAATTTTCAATTTGAAATAGTCATTATTCATTATCTAATTTGTATTCAATCTGTCATAATTTTGAATACAATGCTGCCTTCAACAACTGTCATATACATATTTTCATGAGGATGTTTTGTGAAGTTGCAATAAACTTCTTTCCTCTGTATAATGATAATTTCAATTAATTAAACATTCTTAAATATATTTTTCTTAAAGTCGTTCTTTTCTGTCTTTTTTTTTTAATCGGTCTTTTGTATACATTTACGTAAACTTTATTTTTGTCCGCTTTGATTTAGTTCGTTTCGCTTCACTAATTCTGTCTCTTTCTTAATCTGTCATTTTTATCGCGACGACGCGCACATTCCTATACATATACGATCACACTTATATGCTGTCTCTTTTCTTTACCATGTTATACGTACATATGTACATGTATCTACCTGCAAGTTTATTCTCGCCTTTTAGCAGTCACCGTCTTTCTGTCTTTTTCTAATTACGCGCGCACGTCTTCACGGTCTTTTTATTGTACACGGCGTCGACATCTTTTCATCAACTCGACTTGGGCCTATGGCCGCTATGTTTGTGTGCATTATTATATTTCAATTTTTAGAAGTCAGGCCAATGCCTTTCTTTCTTCAAGCAATTATACTTAGTATTTCAACATAAAAACGCGTCCGTTTTTACATTCATTTTTAATTATAGCGAAATTTAACCAAATTCAAGCGGCACTTTTTGCAAATATTATTTTTTAACCGGTTTTCATTTATTTCTGTCTATACCGTCATAAATCTGTTCAGACCTCGCGCGTGCATCCACTATACATCCATATATATATACACACACACATACACACATATATATATATATATATATACATATACACACATACACATACATAAAAACCTTCTTCACTTCGTATTGTCGTTTATTCAGTCTATCAATTTTATTTTGTGCGTGCATGGTCTTTTCTCTCGTTCTAGATACATACACACACACGCACACACAAAGCATAAAAAAATAATTTTTCTCGTGCACGCATGAATCTGTCATACTCAAACACATTGCGTCATTTTACCCAACATGGCGACTCATTTTATTTCTCTCTCACTCTCTCTCTATAGACTAGCGCACGACGCTATCTATTCTCTGTCCTTTTCTCTTTTTCTATAAGCGTGCATGCGACGCCATTTCTGTCTTATAGAATTGAGAGAGAATAAAGACAAATTCTTACCCGGAGTCAACTCCTTTTTCTTTTTCTTTCTTTCTCCTTTTTCTCCTCCTGTTGTCCTTCGTCCTGTCTTTTTGTTCCTTGACTCGCCAT
Organism: Anastatus disparis; assembly: GCA_017163975.1. Lineage (NCBI taxonomy): Eukaryota > Metazoa > Arthropoda > Insecta > Hymenoptera > Eupelmidae > Anastatus > Anastatus disparis. Next base: position 543,623 of record JAFFSR010000401.1, on the reverse strand, counting down.
CTCTGACGCTTTAACCAGGAGATAAAGAACAATAAAACAATTCACCAAACAGACTGACGCACGCTCCAAACCACACAAACCCCTTTCTTAATTTTATTAAATAAAACGCGCAGTTAAAAGCACTCTGGGCCCATAACCTGTTAAATAATTAATAAATGCAGAGCATAATTAATATTAAATAAAAAGTCTTTATTCGATCTATAAAAAAAATGAATTAATTTAAATGATCTCTCTATAATAATGAAATACTAGTTCTGGCTTTAACAGACGGACTTGAACCGAACTGAACGACGACGAGACGCAACTTGATTCTCTTCAGCTGTCTACTAAAATATTCTCAATAGGTGGCCACACCTAGCATGAGCATGTATATTTTCAGCATATGATGTTCTCATTAAGAAACCACGAGCTCTTACAGCAATTTAAATGATACAATGATTTAAAATTTAAGCAAAAAAGAGCTGCATCTGCACGTAAGACAACTATCTTACAGAGAGAACAAAGCCCCATAATAACAGACGAACGCGCAGAGAAACATCTCACACTAAGCACTCACCTCGTATAATAAACAGTCACTGTGACGCTGTAGTGCGAACAGAATATAATGAAGAAGTGTTGCTTTTGTTGGTAAGGTAGGGCGCGCCTCTCCGCTATCAGCCACAAGAGAAAGACAGGAGAACAGCCGTGTATAACCTCCAAATAGCAAACCACCTAACCTCAAATCACCGGCACGATGAAAATCAACAAACGTGAATGCAGAAGAACTCTCGCAGATGTTGATTTATATCTACGAAGATTCTCTGCAATTTGTGCATGCAGCAGCTCATGGCTGATACGTATGTTTCCACTGTCGTTGATACGTACTACTTAGGGTTACTTTAACACCCTGTATTGGAGACCCAATCAATTTTACAGTGTCACGATAATGATCCAAATTATTCCTCAGCCTCTCCTCAACCCTGTACACTACCATCAAAACGGGCTAAACCTCCAAATTCAAGCTCTTCCATGAGACAAATAAGTACCAACCATAACCTCAAACCTCGTTCGTACTTAACCTCAAAATCGGCATTAGCACAAGAAGAATAAATAGTTTTGTTATTGCAGAACTGAATGAAATGCTGATTTATATATCAGTCAAAGCTCTGCAGTTTGCGCTTGCAGAAAACCTGTAACAAAACGCCCGTGGGTAAAAAATGCAGTAAACACAAAGAGAAAGAGAGAGAGTGAGAGAGAACGAGAGAGAGAGTGAAAAAGAGCAAGAGAGAGGAAAGTTGGAGGGATGAAAAAAAAGATAGTGGAAATAATAATAGTGAGGAATATAATTAGAAAAAACGAAAGTCACAAATATTAAGAGTAAGTCAAGTATATCTGTCCTCTTCTGATCTAAGAATTGATTTCATTACAAAAACTAATAATTTTAGCAAAAAATGAAGAAAAGGCCGCATTTGTATAAAAAAAGCAATATTTTCATTAATGAGAAAAAATTGATTTCATCACTTCATTTCCAAGAAAATCTTGAAGAACTCAAAACATAGAGTTTAGGGTAAACAATTTGGTTTTTCACGATTTTGTATCTCTCCTAGTGAGATACAAAGAAACATAAGTTTAGTCATAGATCACTGACGATGAAATAAAACAAATTTAATATTATTATATACTAATGTTTATAATATGCTTATTTTTATTATTTATTTAAATAACTTCTCATTTTTTATAAATGATTACATTTAATTATTGCTGTTACATCATTGGATGAATTCCAATTAAAATGGAAATCAATTTTCATAAAATGAGAATATTATTTGGCTGATTCCATTCAGATTCATGCAGGCTGTCACGGATCGAATTTTTTTTCGACTGAGAATTATGTGAATGTGTTCTAATACTCAAGAGAAGATGTGGAGACTCCGGAATACGGCTTTAAAAAATTTTTTCACGACACTATAGCCTATTTTGCGTTAAATGTTAAAATGAAAGGTGAAAAAATGAAAATGGATCTCCGTTGTTACGTCATAAACGTATCAACGTATTTTTTATTAACATTGGTAAATAAAAATTCCTTAGTTATTGAAAAAACGCATTATTTCATTATTAAGCGAAATTAAGTAGATCATAAGAAAAGAATTAAAACGTATATTTCGAAATTACTAAACGAATCCTAAAAATCATTACGAAACATATTTAAGATAATTTATAAATAAAAATTGATGTAATAGATAATGAATCTTATAAACAAACATGAGTATAAAAGCCTAATGAAACAAATGACATTGAGACATTACCCCGGGTTTCTTATTGGTAACAAGTTTACACTGCCCGTAAGTTCTTATATTTTAAAAGCAATTGCTAATACTACATATACGTATATCTATTATTAAAATATATACGCGTATAAAAATCTATTGTATCAAAAGTGTTAAAAAATATATTAATAAACCCCGAGGATATATATATATATATATATATATATATATATATATATATATATATATATATATTACATATCGTGCCTATTCATTTGTCTGTCCGTACCCAACATCAATCTACTTAAATGAGCACTAAAAGGTAAGAATAAATTATAATATGTATATATATATATATATATATATATATTTATTTATTCGAATCACTAAATTATCTTTAATAATTGTCCAACAGTGAGAGCGATCCCTCTCAGTCAAATATTGGTGGAGCTTTCTCCACCACTAGATTACATACATCTTTTTATTATACTTATGTTATTTAACTTTCACTTATTTTATATTAACTTATACATTTTAAAATAAATCAAATTCACTCAATCAAACGTATTAAGTTTAATATTTAATTCAATACATAAAAATCTAAATTATTTAATCCATCTATAAATTATCAATCAATTCAATATATACATTTATCAAATCATTCATTTTATTTAGTCCTGGTGAAGGCCAGGACTTGACATTTTGGTTCCGGTACGAATTAGTTTGACCATAACATTTTGGTTCCGGTACAAATTTTTGATTGAGGGATCGTATTAGATATATTGAACAATAATCAGAGAAAATTTACAATTCTTTACCTATTTATATATAAAGTGCATAAAAATATATTTAAAGGGCTTATAATAAATACAGTGTTCAAAAGTGTGTTAATAAACCGCTAAGTGCGTCAAATAAAATATTATATATTAAAGGCACAAATCAAATAAATATACATAAAAATATTAAACGCTAAGTGTATTATCAAATACGAATAGCGTCATTGAAAATAAAATATTAAACGCGAAGTGTATCATCAAATACGAATAGTGTTAAAATTATTAAACGCGAAGTGTATTATTAAATACGAATAGTGTTATTAAAAATAAAAATATTATACAAATAAAATCAATATATTATACGCAAAGTTCGTAATTGAAATAATTTCTATATACGCGACTGTGCGCGATTAAAAATCATATATCAAATAAATAATACAATTTACATAAAAATTGTCAATAAAAATAAGTGTAAGATCATTAAATCGATTCAGAATAAGATAAATCTATACATCAATTATTTTATATCTATATTTTATATCTATAAATTATTAATTAATTCAATATATACATTTATTAAATTATTCATTTTATTAAGTCCTGGTGAAAGCCAGGACTTAACACCATATTCAAAATGCTCTATCTCCGTCAATTTTCGACTTTTTTAAACGAATTTTTTTTTTAAATCCAAGGAATTCTGTCTAGTTTTAAATGCCGTTCCGATTTTTGCGATGCGAGTTGATCCCTCCGAGTTATTTATGAAAAACCTAGAAAAAACGATTTTTTTCAAATGCAATTTTCTCAAAAACTATATATTTTTTTGGTGTTGAAATTTTTATGTTTTTATACGTAAAAAATGCTAATTCTGAGGATAGGTGAGAATATACTATTTCACCTCAGTTTTTTTAAACAGGTTTTCGAACGTTTTTTTTTATATTTTCCATTTTAAAGCATTGATACTATAGCACATCTTGCCATTTTTCCAACTACCACGTCCTCTCACGATTCGTTTATGCTTTTATTTATTAATGTAATAAAAATATTAACAAAAATTATTAAAATAAACTCCCGATAAAGTTTTTGGATCAATTACAACCGAAATCATGACGATTTTAAGTTTATATAAAATAGATGAATTATTTTAAATTTTATCCATTTTTTTTCAATTATAGAATATAAAGACCATATACTCTTTCAATAATTATGCTCTTTTACTATTCGTTCACTGTTTTATTTATAAGTATATTATTAATATTTGCAAAAACCCTCAGAATGAGCCATTGCTCAACTTTTTTGGTCAATGAGAACAAAAGTTACAGTAATTTTAATTTTAAAAGTGTGTTAAAAATAAATAATTATTTATTCAGTTTGAATTTCGCACCTGCGAGTGAAATTCAGTTTGAAAGTAATTTGTACATGCCACTGCTAGGTAGCAAAGCCGCGTTCCAAGCGTATTCATTAGCAATATAGCGCATTGCAGTAGATAAGACGAAATCGAATTGAAAAACAAATCGTCTAACTTTTATAATCTTTTTTTTCGCTTTATTAAGAGGAGGTCGAGTATATCTGTCCTTTTCTAATCAAAGAATTGATTTTTTTACAAAAATTAATAATTGTAGCAAAAAATAAGAAGAAAGCCCCATCTCGTATAATAAAAAGCAAGATTCTCTTTTATGAGGAAAAATTATTTTTATCGCTTCGTTTTTAAGAAAACCTTGAAAAACTGAATTGTCCATCCTAACCTCTATTTTTTAAGTTTTTCAAGGTTTTCTTCAAAACGAATCGATAAAAATAATTTTTCCTCATCAAAGAAAATCTTGCTTTTTATTATACGAGATGGGGCTATCTCCTTATTTTTTGCTACAATCATTAATTTTTGCAAAAAAATTAATTCTTTGATTAGAAAAGGACAGAGATATACGACCTGCTCTTAAAAGATTTTGATTTTATTACAATGGCATTATCACTGGCTAAGATAAAGTGCAAGGACTTAAAAAAAAGGTACACGAAAGCTATGTACCATTCCTCGAAAAATTTATTCGTTGGAAAAATGGCACGATGTGCCATAGTATAATGCTTCAAATCGGACAATATAAAAAGAACGTTCGAAAACCTGTTTAAAAAAAATAAGGCAAAACAGCATATTTTCACCTATCCTCAAAGTTAGCATTTTTTACGTATAAAAAGATATAAAAATTAAAAAAAAAAAAATATGGTTTTTGAGAAAATTGCATTTAAAAATATCGTTTTTTTGTAGGTTGTTTATGAATAACTCGGAGGAATCAACTCGCATCGCAAAAATTGGAACGGCATTTAAAACAAGACGGAATTCCTCACATTTAATAAAAAAAATTCGTCGCAGAAAGTCGAAAATTGACGGAAATAGAGCATTTTGAATACGGAGGTCCATTTTCATTTTTTCACCTTTCATTTTAACATTTAACACAAATAGGCTATAGTGTCGTAAAAAAATTTTTTAAAGCCGTATTTCGGGGTCTCTACATCTTCTTCTGAGTATTAGAACCCATTCACATAGTTTTCAGCCGAAAAAAAATTCGATCCGTGACGGCCTGTATGAATCTGAATGGAATCAATAATTTACGAATGTGATTATAATAAACTACACTATAAAAATACAACAAAAATTAGAATTGATTATTTTCTGTAACTGAACTTAATAATATAGATCAGTAGGTTCACTTGGCGGAAAGGATATTTTTCCGAATGTTAACCTTAAATGGCAACATCGCATATTTTACCATAGGCATGAGACAATTCCAAATTATGGAGCAAATTTCGCATCATCGTTACTTATTACTTAAGAGGAGGTCACGTATCTCTGTCCTTTTCTAATCAAAAAAATGATTTTTTTACTAAAACTAATAACTTTATCAAAAAATGAAGAGAAAGCCGCATCTTGTATCAAAAAAAGCAATATTTTCTTTGATAACAAAAAATTAATTTTATTGCTTCGTTCTCAAGAAAACCTTGAAAAACCAAATTGTCCTCCCTAACCTCTATGATTTAAGTTTTTCAAGGTTTTCTTGAAAACAAAGCAATAAAATTAATTCTTTCTTATCAAAGAAAATATTGCTTTTTTGATTACGAGCTGCGGCTTTCTCTTCATTTTTTGCTGAAGTTATTAGTTTCTGTAAAAAACTCAATTCTTTGATTAGAAAAGGACAGAGATACGTGACCTCCTCTTAATGACATAATTTTAGTAAACGAACAATTTTACTTTATTTTTTCATGATCCGAATTCTAATTTTATTGAATAAAATTTTTATTTCTTAGTTCAATAATTATATAGAATCTAATATTGTGAATTTAAATTATATAAACAATAAAATTTAATTTGTTATCATTTGAATTTTGCATGAATAACCAATAAGAAAAAACAAAATAATCATGATGCAAAACTCAATGCATAATTCAAAGTTTTCTTATGTCTGTGGTAAAATATGCAGCGCTGCCCTTTAAGGTACACATTCGGAAAAATATCCTTTCCGCCAAGTGTACATTCATTTGAACAGACCTCAAGAATTGAAATTCAAGTCAGTCATCTATCATGCGCTTAGTAAATAAAAAAATATGATCATTTACATGTGATTCACATTTATATTATTCATCTGTACTGTTACAAAAAAATGCTCGCTCACTCTGAATCACACTTTTTATAACTTGGAATCGAAAAACGCTGCCAAGTGCTTTGGCGCAATGCTTTCTTATAGAGCTCCTTGAGTTTAAGTAATTTTATTTTAATTTTAAAAAGTGATTTTAATGTAAAAATCTACTTATCGAACAAGATAATATATAAGACAAAGATGAAAAAATGAAGACAAAGAGACAAAGACGGAAGAAAGGAGGCGAATAGACAGAAAGACAGAAATAGAGAGACGGAGACAGAGAAACGGAGACACACGGAGACGGAGAAACGAAGCCGAAGAGACGGAGATGGAGAGACGAAGACGGATAGGAAGACGGAGAGACGGAAAGACGGAGAGACGGAGAAAGAGACAGAGAGAGAGATGGAGAGAGAGACGGAGACATAGAGTCGGAGACATAGAGATGGGGAGATGGAGACGGAAAGGCAAAGACGGGGGAACGGAAACGAAAAGACAAAGATGAAAAAACGGAGGCAAAGAGAGAAAGATGGAAGAACAGAGACAAAGAGACGGAGACAGAAAGACGGAGACACACGGAGATACAGAGACGGGGACAGAGAGACAAAGACGGAGAGACGGAGAGACGGCGACGGAGGGACGGAGACGGAGATGGAGAGACTGAGACAGAGAGATGGAGTGATGGATATTGTGTATGTGTGTGTATATGAGTATGTGTATGTGTTTGAATAAGTATATGTGTGTATGTGTATGCGTGTATGTATATGTTAATGCTACACGTGTATATGTGTATGTATGTATGTGACAATAATGCAAAAGATATTCACGTAAGAAAAAAAAGTCTCAATTCTTCACTTTAATATAATAAAAGTAGTAAAGTAGTAATTTTACACAACTACATAACTTTAGGCAATTATAATTATAATTAATTTTGTTATACCAATTAGTAATTTAATTTAATGTTTCTTTTAATTATAAGCAACTCGTAGTTAAAAAGAATTAGAAAATTACTCTTTTGCTTTCTCATAGAGAAAGCATTGTATCGGTAAAAAAAATTTTTTTCTATTTTTTCATTAATTTGTACATATTTGAACTCAGTGAGTCGAAAAAAGTGGTTTCCAGAAAATGTCTGTATGTATGTGTGTGTGTGTGTGTGTGTGTGTGGATGTATGAATTCAGTTAGTAAGCTGTATCTCGAGAACTACTTGATGGATTTGCTTCTAATTTTGCATGGAATTTAGTTTTGTGATTAACTTGCTGGGAAGCTATTGATAATTTGGTTCTTCCACCGTAGTTTTCATTTTAAAGTTTTTTTAAAAAATAAAAAAAAATTCGATTTTTCGTTTTTTGTTTTTTTTTTTGTTTACTACTCGATGAATTTGCTTCAAAATTTGCATGGAATTTATTTCTGATTGCGCGGATAAAATAAATTTTTAAAAACTGATTTTCTTAGCTCAGTTTTAATTTTAGAGCATTTTGAAATTTTTGAAAAAATGTTTCTATTTATTAAGCCAATAAAATCTTAAAAACTACTCGATGGATTTACTTCAAATTTCCCATACAATTCAATTTTTTGATGAACTGGTGCGGAAGCTATTGGGAATTGGTTTTCTTAGCGCAGTTTTTTTTTTAGAATCATTTTAAGAATTTTTAAAAAATTTCGATTTTTCATTTTTTTTGTATTTTACGTAAACTACTCGAAGAATTTGTTCGAAAATTTGTATGGAACTTAATTTCGACTGCCAAAAGTATAAAAAATTTTGTAAACTAATTTTCTTAGCGCACTTTTAATTTTAGAGCATTTTTAAAATTTTTAAAAAAATTTTTATTTTTAATTTTTTCTATTTTACGAAAACCATTTGATAGATTTGCTCCAAAATTTGTATGCAATTTATTCGCTACTGTCTGAAGAAAACAAGCTTTGGAAAATTAATTTTCTCAGTGCAGTTTTAATTTTAGAGCACTTTGAAAATTTTCAAAAAAATTTTTATTTTTCATTTATTTTCTATTTTGCGTAAACCATACTATAAATTTTCTCCAAAATTTTCATACAATTAATTCGCTGTTGTCTGAAAAACATAAGCTTTTGAAAACTAATTTTCTTAGCGTGGTTGCAATTTTAGAGAATTTTAAAGATTTAAAAAAAAATTCGATTCTTCTTTTCTTATTTTTTTTTATTCTACGTAAAGTACTCGATAGATTTGTTCTAAAAATTGCAGGGAAATTATTTGCGACTGCCAAAAGAAGGGAAATTTTCAAAAATTGATTTTCATAGCGTAGTTTTAATTTTAGAGAATTTTTAAAATTTTGAAAAAGAAATTTTGAAAAGAAAATGTTATTTATTTAACCAGTTAGATCTCGAAAATTACTCGATGGATTTGCTTCAAATTTTGTATACCATCTATGTTTTTGTATAACTAGACGGGAAGCTATTGAAAATTGGTATTCATAGAGTAGTTTTTTTTATAGAGCCATAAACATGAACTGTATTTATATATAAATATGATTGCATTTTATAAAGATTAGAAATTTTGTTGTCATCATTCTTTTTATTACTACATTATATCATTTTTCAATAGAACAAATTTTTTTTGTATTACTTGATGATTTAAAATAAATTATAAATGTTGAAAAAGCAAACAGCTAGCATATGTGTTCGAAATTTATAAAGCACAATATGAGTAAATATTAATGTTAGACAATTTTTAATATTAAAATCACATATAAATAAATATAAAAAAATTAATGAAACTCAAAGAACTCTATCAGAAAGCATTCCGCCAAAGCACTTGGCAGCGTTTTTTTTATTATAGAGCCATTTTAAGAATTTGAAAAAATTTTCGATTTTTAATTTTTTTTTTGTATTTTACGTAAGTTAATTGATGAGTTTGCTTTGAGTTTCCATGGGAATAATTTGCATCTGCCAAAAGAAGGATAACTTTTATAAACCGATCTTTTTAGCGTAGTTTTCTTTTTAGAAAATTTTAAAAATTTTCTTAAAAAATTTTCATATTTCAGTATTTTTCCATTTTACGTAAAGTACTTGATAGAATTACTCTAAAATTTGTATACAAGTTATTTGATACTGTCCTTATAAACCAAGTTTTAAATAAATAATTTTATTAGCGTAGCTTTTTGATCTCTTTTTTTGTTTTCTGAGTTACTCTTGAAAATTTATAATAGTACTACTGAATTTAATTACCGTTACTAAAATTGACTACTTGGATTTACCAAGCTTAGTCGTGATAAAAAGATATCCACAAGATAACAAAAATAATAAATTCAAACCTATATATAAGGCTAGCTAAAGTCAACAAAATTAAACACTTTAAAAGCTAACATTTAACTCAAACAAAATGTTGAAAAGGCAATCAACTAGCATATATATTCAAAATTTATAAAGTACAAAATGAATAAATATTAATGATGGACAATTTTTTTATATTAAAATCACATTTAAATAAATATAAAAAAATAATGAAACTCAAAGAGCTCTATGAGAAAGCATTCCGCCAAAGCACTTGGCAGCGTTTTTCTTTTATTAAAAAAGGAAATTTAGAATGAGCATGTTTACTCACATTTTTATTTATTATTTAAAAGAATTTTCATCCATACTTACGAACATCACAGTCATAGTAAAATTTTAAATATTGAAACTAACGCATTCTTTTAGCTCCTTTTCATTCTGAATTTCTTTTTTTCTTTATCAATAGTAAGAAATTATTATATATTTTCAACCTTTATTTTTATATATATTATTATACAATTATGTGTTTTTTTATATATAATTTTAAGAAATTTTGTGTTCATGTATTATATGTAAAAGATAGAGGAATAAGAGATAAGCACGTAGAAGGAGAAGAAATCTTCTTCCTCTGTCTCATGCATACTCTTGCTTTTATTTTCTTCCTCTCTCTTACTAAAGACTTTTAGAAGAAAACTAAGGAAAGTAGGGACGATGCATAGAGAAGCGTCTAGATTGGGTGACTCCACCCACTAATACATATGCTTTCTATGTACATGAACATTCAACCCAGAGTATAAAAGGGCCGGAAAATTCATTGAGAGCATCATTCGATCACAGTCTCTACTTGCAGAGACTACTTCTATATCATAAATTTCAAATTCTTTTATATTTCAAAATTTTATTTTCATTATTTTTCTATTTTTATAATTTTTCCAAATTTATCTAAATCAAAAATGAAAATCTTATAATAAATTTGTCTAAATTCAAATTTTAAACTTTAAAAATTTTTAAGTCCTTAGTGCAAAAAAAAGATTTTAAACACTAGAAATTTTCTAAGTTCATATCTTTTATTTCAATTTTTTTTGAAGTTTTCTTTTAAACTTATTATAAAGGTGATCGAATAAAAACTTCAACTAAAAAAAGTGAGTATAATTAATACATTTATGCAAAATACGTAATAGACGTATATTGACGTGTGTGTATATACGGTTATATTAGGGTTCTAAGGGAGTGAAAACGAAACGTTGCTCACGTCCTCTGACGCCCAAGAGTATATAAGTGTAGGCCAGCACCGTCCTTCGATTGCTGATACTCATTTAATGCTCAGAATTCTTACAGATATAAAAACATAGTTTTAACTATCTCTTTGACGTCCGCAATATATATTCGTATATGTGTATACACATTATATGCATATCCGTATTCTTTTTCCTTCTTTCTTTATATATTGTGACGTTATATTTTGTGTTATTACTTCATATATTATTTATTCAAAGAAATAATGAGTATAACGCACTTACATTATTTGTCGTAACGTCATATAGGCTTATCACGCTACTATATGACGTACTTTTCTTTTCAATACACCAAGCCTAACGTCTGCCTATTCGCAGCACGTGCGAGCTTATTATATTGTTTTATTTATCAGTTTTCCTATGAGTTAGACTTCTCTAGACCGTACACTGGCAAGACATCATGCTCACCAGATTCGGGTCCATGTAATCCATCTAACTCGGTTCATATATAATGGGAAGACAGGATTAGGTATACAGGAATTAATTGTTTTGCCTCTCGCATCAACGCGTCTCACGTGAATTTATAACGCGTACGTTATCGTGCTCTTGAAGATACGTGCGCGATCCAAGCCAACCGCTTTGCGAACCGCACGTAAATTCAAGGCTTTTGATATTTAGCCTTTTAAGCTATGTAAACTTTATATAATATCACAGTGAAGGGCAGAGTGCACACTTCACTCACTTAATTTAACTTAATCACAAAGATTGTTAAACAAAATCGCGAACTCTATTCGCGTTACTAAATATAAGTCTTATTTAAGTCCACACGGGTACGAAGCACGTAATTTGTACTCTTTCGCCGTCCTTTGAACTTAAATAAGAAACAATGTTTTAATTGAACAAGTATTTGGTTTTAAAAGTAACTTTATTAAAAGAGAGCCGACACGAGAGTGTCTTTTCTCTTATTCTTAATTTTACAAGACGCCTCGGTTTCTCGGCGCTGCCACACCGCTGGTATGATCTCCCGTCGATCACCTTCCCACTCCTTGTCAACGCTACAAGAGAGAGGGTTACATCTTTAATCAAGCTTATATGTATAATATATAAAATCGTACCTCTATCACTGAGCCCGCATGTATATGTTACAAACATGGGCGTATACGTGCGCGCTCGTGAAGACGCGTTCGGTACTTTCAATATCCCCACTCGCTACTGATAGAGACTGTGCTCATCTCAATGCAAATTATACTAATGCGGTCTCAATGCCCCCCGAAATAAAATTGATTTTGTTTGCTAAAAACTAATTCATTTTATTTCTTAAATACGAATTTTTTAATTTTTCGCATTGAAATGACACTGTATCCATCAGTTCTTAAATACTATTTCCATTATTTTGCTTAACTTATTCTTTCGCATTTATTTTTCAATTTTAACTTTTGATTTTTCAATGAAATATTACTTAGTTTATTAATTAAATTTTATTACAATAAACGCGTTGCATTTTGTATGCTAAATGTGTGTGGGATCCTATGTGCCCCCCAAATAAAATTGATCGCGCTCATATTTAACTGTATCTAAAATTACTTTATTTACACGATATATCAAATTTTTGAATTTTAATATTTTTCTTTACCAGTGAAATATGCGCGATCCATTTTATTTCTAACGCAACGCGCACAGACAGATTTCGCATATAAAAACAAACTTAATACTATTCTTTTCTTTATCTTATTGCAATCTTTAGTTTCAAGTTCTTTAATATTCTATATTTAATTTATTTTTCTTTTTTACCTTTTAATGCGCCTTTGCCGTTTTCTCAACCAGGTGTCAAAATCAGATTCAGGATCAGCAATATCTTCTGAGTTCGCTGGAATTCCCATTCGTTGTAAACGTTGATTGTATAATGTGTTGTCCTGACAGTACGTGATATTTATTTTCATTTTACTTTCGTTGTATGTTATTTGGAATACCTCTTGGTCGTCTTCCTCGCAGGGTATTGTTTCTAACTCTTCAGTATTGTAAATTTTCTCTATTTTCTTCTTTTTTTCTGATGTTTTTGATCCTTGTGTTTCCGTTTCTGTTTGTGCAGCTTTGTATTTATTCTTTGCTTGTGTTTTTCTTCCTGCATCTGCTATTTTGAAATTTTCTGTTTGTCGGAAACGTTGTGCTGAAGTGTATATTTTGTCTTCGTAGTTTATTGTTTTCCTTAATGATTCGTCCCATATTATATCAATTGTACCATCTTGAATTTTTTCTTCATACACTTGCGTTGTTACGTGTCTGCATTCAACATATAGATCTGGACTCGTGGCACAATGTCTATATTTGTTTGGGTTGGTAACAAAATTTTCTTTCCTTTTGTATGGGTATGCGTTGACCCTATACATTGTAATAATCGTTTATTTCTTGTTTTATATCACAGTACTATAACTTTTTGCTGTTTTATTATTATACAGCACTTATTTCTTAATATTAACTATGGGGACTGCACAATACTTTACACTTATTTTATCTAATTTTATTGACTTTTTACTTCAAATAATTTAAATAAATTTTTCAATTTTTCATAACTGCTGCTACTTCTTAGAATCGAAGGTAGTTGTTGTTAGTCCAACTGCTAACTTGTGTTTACTCATGACCTTTATTTTGATTTATCATATTACCTCTTGATTTGTATATGATATTATTTATTTTATGTATACGTTTAGTATCGTATTAAGTGTCTATGTATATATATTTGAATTTTAGTTTGTGAAAAACGGTTTCAAGTTATTCAAATGAAATTTTCCTCTTTCCTCGTTTCTCTCATTTATAAGCAAGTATGTGTCTGTTGCTATTTTATCTTTTACTATAAATGGCCCTTCGTATACGTGAAAAAATTTTGCTATTTTATTATTTTCAGTATTTGATACATTTAGTGCCTTTATTAGTACTTTATCGTTAATCTTGAATTCATAATGATTTTTCTTCATGTTTTGTACATTCGCACGTTTTCTTCTATCTTTGTGCATGTTTTCTTTAGCTAGATATATTTTTCTATCGTAATCTACGTCATTTTCTTTTATATTGAAATACTTGTGCCAGAATCTGTCTGGTTTTTTGTTAAAATGTAATTCTAATGGTGTGAATTTCGTAGTTTCATGATGTACAGAATTCATGATTCTTTCTATTATTGGTATATATGATGCCCATTTTTTGTGATTATCTGTTAAGAAAGTTCTGAAAAACCTCGCTAATTCTCTGTGAATTCTTTCAACTATATTACTTTGTGGGTGACGTATAGATGAAAATAACATCTTTATGTTTTTCTCTTTTAACGTTTTTTTCCACTTTTTTCCTGTAAATTGAGTTCCATGGTCTGTTATTATTGCTTCTGGTTTTCCATACTTGGGTATATAATCTGTCAATAGTTTTTTGATTACTGTTATAGTATTTGCTTTCTTTATATATGTTTAACACCACCTGTAGATGTAGGCAATGGTCCAAAAAAATCTATTGACAACATTTGATTTTTGTTGTTAACTAAAATTGGTTCTACCTTTGATTGGTATTTTACAGTTAACCATTTAGTTTTTTGACATGTTTCACATGTTTTAATTATTAAATATGTTTTCTTCCTTAAATCAGGTGCTTGAAAACTTTCTGTCAGTATTTTAAGTGTTTTCTTTGGACCTATGTGTCCATATATTGTATGTGTATTTATTACCATGTCTTGCATTAATGCTTGAGGTAATATTATTTTATTTCCATTAATAGACTTTTTCATAAGTACGTCATTTGACAATTCATAAGTCTTTTTTATATTATTATTATTTTGCATTTTGTTTAGTATTTTTATACAATATGCATCATTTCTTTGAAAATCTTTCAATCTTTTTAATTTTTGCTTTAAATCATTTTTAACATTTAATCTCTTTATTATTGCAGCAATTATTATCTCATCTTTTTTGTTTATTATCTCTGGTAAGTTCTGACGACTTAAGAAATCAGCTGCATTATTTTTATTCCCTGGTATATGTTCAGGTTGTATATTGTAGTCTTGGAGAGCCAAACTCCATCTCTTTAGTCTTTCATTACTAAATTTACATTTTTTTAAGAAAGTTATAGCCTGATGGTCTGTTTTTACAATTATGTTTTTAGCGCCTTTTAAATAAGTGTCTAATTTTTGTAAAGACCATACTATAGCTAGTAGTTCTTTCTCTGTTGTGAAATAATTAATTTCACTACTCTTTAGCGTTCTGCTGATGAAACATACGATGTTTTCATGATTTTTGTCATCTAATTGTGACAATATTCCTGCAATTGCATAATCACTCGCATCAGTGGTTAATATAAACGGCTTTGTTGTATCAACGAATTTTAACATAATATTTTCGTCAAACAAACCTTTTATTTTTTCAAAAGCTTTTTGCTGTCTATCTGTCCATATATATGGAACATTCTTTCGCAATAAAGATATTAATGGTAATATCTCATTTGCGTATCCTTTTGCGAATTTTGTATAGAAGTTTACAAAGCCTAAGAAAGCTTGTAATTGCTTCTGATTTTTTGGTATTGAAAATTCTTTAATAGATCTCATTTTATCAGGATCTGGCGCAATGCCATCAGCTGAAATGAAATGACCTAAGAATTCTATTTTGTTTTTGCAAAAATTTGACTTTTGAGAATTAAATTTTATATTGTGTTTCACAGCTTTTTTGAATAATTCTTCTAAATGAAATATATGTTCATCAAATGTTGCTGATCTAATGTGTAGATCATCTACAAATGCTAATAAGAAATCTTGCATATCATTTATTACTTCACCAAGACCTCTTAGCAATGCTGCGCTGCTGGTTTTAATTCCGAAAGCAGCTACATTGAATTCATAGACTTTATTGTCTATTTTGAATGCTGTGTATTTTTTGCTATTTTCGGTCAATTCGACTTGCCAATAACTACTAGTTAAGTCTAAATTTGACATGAATTTCATTCTTTTACACCGTAGAAATATTTCTTCTATTGACGGTGGTGCTTCATAATCATCGATGATCTTTTCGTTTAGCTTTCGAGCATCCAAACATAATCTTACAGATCCATCTTTCTTTATTACTGTTACAATGGAGTTAATATATGGGCTGTTTGACTTTCTAATGATTCCTAATTTCAGCATTTTTTCTATCTCATCTAATACCTTTTGACGATGATGTATCGGTATAGGGTATGGTTTTGAATAGAATGGCGCATCATCTGTTGTCTTAATTTCGTACTTATATGATAATAAACGTCCCGGTGCATTACTAAATACTGATTTATATTTCGAGATCAGATTTATTAACTGAATCTCTTGTTTAGGTGTTATACTTTCACCTTGTTTAATTTTTTCACAAATCTCATGTTCTGTGAGAGTGTGAGTTGTGAAATTATTTTCTATGTGAGAGAAATTCATAACTTCTCCATTATTTTCGATAACACATGTCTTCAAGTCAATCCGGCTCTCGTGTGTTTCGATTATTTGTATGTGAGCGTACTCACTGAGCTTTTGCTCATTATATTTTATATTAACGTATTCATCGTTAATAGATACTAGTATTTCTTCGTGTAACGTGTTTATGATCATCTGTACTGATTTCTGCGTGTCATATCCTAATATACAATCTCTTATCAAATTTGGTATTATTAGATATACTAAATTTATCTTTTGCCCATTAAAATCTGTATTGATTAATATTTGTTGTTTTATTCTTCTAGATTTTGAACTTGTTGCTGTTTTAATGTATTTACCAGTTATTGGTAACCTTGGACATGTTTCTAGATAATGTAAATTTTCATAGAAGAATTTTTCAGAAATGCAAGTTACTTCACTTCCCGTGTCGATTAGCGCTTGTGTTGCTTTTCCTTGTAGTTTTATTTTGATTTCCGGACATGTTGTTATTTGTTGATCTACTTTTGTCTCGTTTTCTTGTTCTATAGTACTTATTTTACATTCTGGTGGTATTGGGGTGTTGTTGTTCGTTGTATCTGTCACCCCTTCTTTCTTACTGTCAGATACAACTTCTTTTAGTTTTCCTGCTTTTTTCTCATTGTAATATTGTCCATGTTCGGTATTTCCTCCATTTCTCTGCTTGCTTCTTGTATTTTATCTCGGTTTACTGGTTGTTTATGTATTTCTCTTTGCGTATTTCTGTTTCTATTTGATTTTTCTATTATTTTAGTGCTGTTTATTTGTTCATTTCTATTATATGGTTTCCTATATTCTTGTTTTTGATTATTATACGTGTGGTCATTTCCATTTCTGTTTACATTTTCTCTTCTAGTATTATATGTGTTTGCTTCTTGTTGTTGCTGGTTTTGTTGATTTAAATCTTGATATTGTTGTTTTTTATTGTTTGTGTCTTGGCTTTGTCTATTTGATTCTTTATATTGTTGATTATTTAGATTTTGAGGGCTTTTTTGTTTATATGTGTCTCTATTTCTCTTATTATCATCTCTATCGTAATCTGCGAGTATTTCGAAAAGTGTATTTTTGTTTTTTATATGTGAGCATTTTACAGCTTGTTTAATGTTTCTATCAAAATGTTTACTTATTTTAATAGTCAATTCTTCTTCCGAGTAATTCAGTTGTAGTTCCTTTGCAAAGCCTAGTATCTGTGTAGCATACGTTACACGATTCATCTTACTATTTTCATAATACTGGCCATATTCCACTTTTCTTTGTGTTGACCTCTGAATTTCCTCATTCCAGTAACGTTCTAAAAATATGTTTTTAAATTGATCAAATGTTTCTACATTGTCTTGGTAAATATACCACCATGCATTCGCTTCCTTCTGTAACACGTTTTGCAATAATTGTAGAGTTTCTTTTTCCGTTAAACCTTTTAAGTCTATGTATTGTGTTAATTCATTTAAAAATTTCATAGGACGCTCATCACTCATACCTTCATATTTAGGCATAGGTATTTTTATCTTTATGTTTGGAGATTCCGTTGTTCGCGTGCTGTTTCTATTCATTATTGCTTTAAGTTCTTCAATTCTTTCCTCTTGTTCTTGTGTAGTCTCATTTATTTTTTGTGTTAAGTTGTCTTGTATTTCGTCTATTAATCTTTTATTTTCATTTCTTAATCTTTCGTTTTCTTGTTTTAGTTCTTGTTTTTCTCTCATATATTCTTGTTTTTGCTTTATTTGCTCTTCTTTGTGTTGTTCTAAACAGTTCTCAAGATTTTTGTTTTCTTTTCTTATTTCTTTTAGGGCATCAGTCAATACCTCGAGCTGATCTTTTATCGACATATCCTTTATAGTATCCTTATCTAAATTGACATTTACTATTCTTTCCCAATCACCTGAGCTATTTAGCGAGGTTTCAAGATTGTCGTTTTGAGTAGATAATATTTTAAGTTCTAATGTGACTGCTTGCATCCATTCCACTAAATTAATATTCAATTTCTTTTTTGTTTCTTCTTTTTCTTGTTGTTCTTGTATCTCTTGTAGTATAGTGTCTGATCTACGCGTAGACGGCATTTTGATTTATTATATGTTGATGTGCGCAAATTTAATAAATGTTTTTTGATAGTGAGTTGTAAAAAAGAATCAAAGTATTCAAAAAAAAAAATTTGTTTCAACCTTTAAAAATTCTTACTTGATAATTAAACTTTCCAATATAAATTCAAACTCTTTTCTTTCAATTTAAATTCTTTTAATATTTAATGTTTAAAATTTATTTTATCTTTGTGATTTATTTATTTAATTGTATGTTAACTATTGATTTGTTATTTATATTTACTTATTTTCTCTATGTCTGTGGCGTTAATTTTACAATTATTTATTTTAAAATTTTGAGCATTCAACGTTTAATCTATTTGTATGTTCAAATAATCATTTATTGAATTTAATTATCAAACGTTCAATTCTCAATTTATTTCCTAATAAAATTTAAAATGACAAGTTTCTACTTATATCTATATTATTTAATTAGATATATTGAATTGAAAACTGTTAATTAAATTATTTTCTAAATATTGAGTACCACTGCTAAAGTTGAGTGTTACTGCTTTTCATTTTAATATTTTATTTTCTTGTCATGTTAAACTTTCTATAACATAATTTAGAGTGAACATCAATTTATTTTCGTGCGTTTGTTTACATTTGTACTGTGTTTTATATATCTCATTTGATATGCTATGCGAAACCGATGTAAACACAAATTTCTTTCTGTTAACTTTCACTTTTCAAATTTTCATGCGTTATTTAACGTACTATCGTATAGCATTTCAAATGGTTTCAAATTTATTCTTTTACACTTTTCAATTTTTCTATTTCGTTTTCTATGTCGCATAAATGCTCTATTAATCTAGGCATGTTGTGATTAAATCTATGCGCGATTAAATTGACTTTTTCTATTAAATTATTTTGTCTTGTTACTAATTTGTCTAATTTCTCATTTATGTATTCTAAGTTTGTTTCGTTTTTCTTTATTTTTACGTATGCAAAATCTATATTTTCATTTACTTTTGTCAATATTTTCGCGATTTCACTTGCTTCTATTATGAAATATTCTTTCTTTGTATTATCTTTTTGGCTTTTTTCTAGTATTCTTTTTGTTTTTTCTATTATTTTTTCTACTTGTTCGTTTTTATTGTTTTTTGTTTCTTTTGATTTTAATATAAATTCAGCTACGCTTAACTTTACCATTTTCTGTATTATATATGTGTTTTTACTTTATTTTTGTATTTTAACTATTCAATCAGCCAAATAAATAATTAGAAAAAATATTTATATTAATTTTACTGAACCGAAAATAATTTTCTTTCTTAGATTTTCTATTCGTTAGTTTAACATATAGGTTAAGCGCAAATTTTGATGCTATTGTAATCTAGCTTTTAATCAATAACATATTTTTGTTTTTACAATTTATTTTGGCTTTATCAATACAATCCAGCCTTTAGCAAATGGGCTATTTATTTTTTCGATTACTCAGTCGTGAGTTTAACACACCGAAAGACGCTATTTGTTCTGCAAAAACCTTCTAGCTTTTATGGATAAAATATCGTTTCGTTTGAGAATTTATATATCTCAGTTGCGTAAGGGAAAAATACCGGAGGGCGCCAGTTGTAACGTTATATTTTGTGTTATTACTTCATATATTATTTATTCAAAGAAATAATGAGTATAACGCACTTACATTATTTGTCGTAACGTCATATAGGCTTATCACGCTACTATATGACGTACTTTTCTTTTCAATACACCAAGCCTAACGTCTGCCTATTCGCAGCACGTGCGAGCTTATTATATTGTTTTATTTATCAGTTTTCCTATGAGTTAGACTTCTCTAGACCGTACACTGGCAAGACATCATGCTCACCAGATTCGGGTCCATGTAATCCATCTAACTCGGTTCATATATAATGGGAAGACAGGATTAGGTATACAGGAATTAATTGTTTTGCCTCTCGCATCAACGCGTCTCACGTGAATTTATAACGCGTACGTTATCGTGCTCTTGAAGACACGTGCGCGATCCAAGCCAACCGCTTTGCGAACCGCACGTAAATTCAAGGCTTTTGATATTTAGCCTTTTAAGCTATGTAAACTTTATATAATATCACAGTGAAGGGCAGAGTGCACACTTCACTCACTTAATTTAACTTAATCACAAAGATTGTTAAACAAAATCGCGAACTCTATTCGCGTTACTAAATATAAGTCTTATTTAAGTCCACACGGGTACGGAGCACGTAATTTGTACTCTTTCGCCGTCCTTTGAACTTAAATAAGAAACAATGTTTTAATTGAACAAGTATTTGGTTTTAAAAGTAACTTTATTAAAAGAGAGCCGACACGAGAGTGTCTTTTCTCTTATTCTTAATTTTACAAGACGCCTCGGTTTCTCGGCGCTGCCACACCGCTGGTATGATCTCCCGTCGATCACCTTCCCACTCCTTGTCAACGCTACAAGAGAGAGGGTTACATCTTTAATCAAGCTTATATGTATAATATATAAAATCGTACCTCTATCACTGAGCCCGCATGTATATGTTGCAAACATGGGCGTATACGTGCGCGCTCGTGAAGACGCGTTCGGTACTTTCAATATCCCCACTCGCTACTGATAGAGACTGTGCTCATCTCAATGCAAATTATACTAATGCGGTCTCAATATGTAAAGGTATAGAAATGATTCGGATCACACCGTCCTTTGACTGTAAACGGTCATTTCAGTACCAATAAGGAGTCTTAACGTTATAGGAGAAAGTGGATTGGCGCAAAGATCTTACCGCGCCTTCTATAGCAGGGAAATATATCTTGTAGAGATACATCCCTCCGTATTAGTGGAAAGAGTAAAGCGTTCAGAAACGCTGATGCACGGAACACTAAGTAAAACATGTTAGAAGAAATCCGGTCAGCGCAAAGGTCTTACGGAGCCTTTTAATGTTTAGGGACTTAGGCAGGACTTGAACATTCCTTTTTATACTCTTTTTCTTTCATAGAAGTCCGTGTAACTCCTATCCTTTTCTTAACTTATTCATTATTCATCATATTATTTTTTTCTTTTTTTTCTTTTCTCAATTCTTTATTTATTTTTATGAAAATATTAACTCAACATCGAAAGCTCAATCTCTGCCCGTGAGCAAAAGCCCAGGCTAAAAGCAAGCGTAATTTAAATATTGTCGTTTGACGAAAGTTGGACGTTACATTGTTGAATGAAATCAAGACGATTCTTATAATCAAAGATGTACTCTGGAATTCACATTTTTAGCATCAAACATTCTATGAATGTTTAAGATTATTTGAAGAATATATTGAAGATTTTATTTATCATCTCTTACAATAGTTTTTTTCTATTGAAAGAATGATGTAATTTAGTTATATATTGAATCAAAACTAATCTTAACAAAAATTTCATAACGCGCTAAAATTAAATATACGTTAAGAGAATCAATTTTCAGAATTTTATTTTATTTTGGCAATAGCAATTAATTTCCATGCAAATTTTTAAGCAATTTCATCAAGTAGTATAAAAAAACAAAAAAAGCGAAAAAAAATATAATTTTTTTTTAATGACTCTGAAATTATATATAAGCTAAAAGAACCAATTCTCAATAGCTTTTCCAGAGGCTTGTTTTATCCAGACAATAACGAATAATTTCTATATAAATTTTATAGCAAATTGATCTTGAAATTTACGTAAGATATAAAAAAAATGTAAAATGAAAATTTTTTCTAAATTTATAAAATCAAAACTACGCTAAGAAAATCAGTTTTCGAAAGTTATTTCATTTTCAAAAATCAAAAATAATTTTTATGAAAATTTTAAAGCAAATTAAACAGGTATTTAACGTAAAATACAATAAAAATAAAAAATAAAATTTTTTTTTAATTATGAAAATTGCTCTAAAATCAAATCTACGCTAAAGAAATCAATTTTCAAAAGTTATTTTTCTCTTGAACGTCATAATATTTAGGCAAATTTTAGAGCAAATACAACGAGTACTTAACGTAAAATACAATAAAAATAAAAAATCAAGTTTTTTAAAAATGATTAAAATGGCTATAAAATTAAAACTACGCTAAGAAAATCAATTCTCAATAGCTTCCGCAACAGTTAATCGGAAAATTGAATTGTATTCAAAATTTGAAGTAAATCCATCGAGTAGTTTTTAAGATTTTATTGGCCTAATAAATATAAACATTTTTTACAAAAATTTCAAAATGCTCTAAAATTAAAACTATGCTGAAAAAATCAGATTTCAGAAATTTATTTTATTTGAGCAATCGCAAATAATTTCTATGCAAACTTTGAAGCAAATTCATTGAGTAGTAAACAAAAAAAACCAGAAAAATGAAAAATCGAAATTTTTTTTTTATAAACGACTCTAAAATTAAAACACACAGACACACAGACATTTTCTGGGAACCAATTTTTTCGATTCCATGGGATAAAATATGTACAAATCAATGAAAAAATAGGAAAAAAATTGTTTTATCGATACAATGCTTTCTCTATAAGATAGCAAAAGACAAATTATAAAGCCTTATCTTGTGTTGGAAAAAATTATGTTTCTAAATTGTTTCATTTAAATTTGTATTTTTAGAAAAAACTGAGTATTCTCATTTTATTTGATTCAGTTGATTCCTGTCAATAAATCCGATTCAATTAGATGTGAGATAAGTAGAATAGTATCAAAATAATACATTTAAAACAAAAAGAGAATAATTAAGGTCATAATTTAAATGTAGTCAATTTACTCAAATTATGTTTTCTCAGATTTTAACACTTTTACCTCAAGGTTTTACTTTGAGTTTTTATCGGTTTCTTTAGAAAATTATAATACAAATCCATATAAGTAGAGCAGATTTTGAATGAATTTATTTCTATTCATTTACTAACCTATTAATTATAATAATAAATAAAAAATATTTTTTCAAATATTTTTCAACCATTTGAATTTTTTAGAAACGTTTTGCACTCGAGTGGTTTCTAGTGTAATTTCGAATTTCTTTCCAAACACTCTCTATACTTAATATTACTGTGGTATTACTATAATATTTTTCTTTAATATTTTAATTTTTTTCTATTCTATCAAAGTACATAAATTCTAGAGCATAATAAAAACTTATTGTTTTCCTCTCTTCTTTTTGAACCATAGAACATATACAAAATTAGACATAATTTTGGATTTAGCTACAAAATTTAAATATGACATATAAAAATAAATTGTGAAAATCGGTCATAGTTAATGATGAATAAAAAATAATTTTATCTTGCCAAGTTCCAAAGACTTTCAAGATTGATACATTTTATAGCATATACTTATGGCAGCTTATTACAGCTAGGGACCCTCTAGAAAGGGACTCGAAACCTCGCTCTGCGTTTTCTATTGGCTATTACAAACAAGAGATCTAAACCAGAAACTACATAAGAAAGTAATATGTTAGAAAGAGACAGTAAATATTCCCCACGAAGACGACCCGTGATGTTTTCTATAAGCACTTCATCCATTTCTTTCCGGTTTAGATTAGTATGGCGGCAACATTTTCTTGTCCCTTCCGTGAGGGTCCCTAATTACAGCAGTTTGCAAGGGCCACCTAACACGCATGTTGCAAAGTAACATTTTTCGTGCGGAACACTCATGTGCTTTGCGCGCAAAATTTTCGCGCACTACAAAATTGCTTTTTGTAAGTAAATTTTTGTCTAACTATTAATTTTAAGATTATATAGAAAACAAATTAAGTATAAAATTAATGATAAGTGTACACTTTAAACTAAAAAGAGCAAAAATTGGAAATAAGAAGTAGAAAAGTATAGTTTTTTCACTTATAAAAGAGTAAATTGAAGATTTTACCACTTGTAGCGGTTTATTTGATGACTTTATAGTTTATAAAGATAAACTTGAGGCATTTACTCTTTTTCTAAAAGTGAAAACGTATGTTATTTACTTTATGAAAATCAAATTATTTTAAAAGTTTAATATGATGTTTTCTCTCTTTTCATAAAGATTAGTATCTAAATTTTCTGACTAAATTTTTAATAGTATCTGGCTCAATTTCACGCCATGCTTGTAAAACTGCATTTTGCAACTCTCCAACAGAGTTATTTTGTTTGTTGTTGACATAAATTTTGCGAACAAGAATACCCCAAAGATTTTTAATAGGGTTAATGATTGGGGAATACGCAATCCAAATCAAAACTTTAATATCATTTTCAAGAAACCAATTATTCGTTTCTCGACTACAATGTATCGGTGCATTGTCTTGTTGGAAAACAAGTTCTAAGTTTTCATTAGTATCCATAAACGGTCATAAATTATCTTTTAATATACGAATATACTCTGCAGAATTCATTCTGCACGATGGAAAAAATAGAGACAAAGTTTCACGGGAAGTTAAAGCTCCCCACACCATTAAACTTCCGACACGAAAATTTCTACGGGAGAAGAATTGCGGTTTTTTTTCGTAAATCTTTTTAGTATGAATGATTACCATCTGGGCCATCAAGATTAAACTTTTTTCTCACCAGAGAAAAATACTTTAAAAAATAAAAATTATTATAATTCAGTTTGAAATAAAAAAGTAAATAATTACTTACCATTTTCCAGTTCATAGTCATATTCAATTAAACAAAACCTAATCCAGCTACTTTATGACGTGATAATAATTTCGTAACTTTTTGCATTTTTCGTCGTGTATTATATGTAGATTGTTTCAATAATCGATGTACAGATGATTTAGAAATGTTAACTGGCAAACGACATTCTATCTGATTTAAACTTTTTGTAGAATTACTCGCTGGATTAATAACTTTTCGTTTAAATCAAAGCGTAATCTTTTTTTCGGTCCACCTGTTTTTTTTTGTTTCATAAATATTAGGATTTTTTAAAAAACTATATATAATTTTTACAGATCTTTTGAATTTTTTCGATATTTTTCTAAGACTTAATCCAGACTCACGATATGCTTGAATTTGTCCTTTTTCATTATCAGTTAAATACTTGCCTCTGGGCATTTTTTATTTGTTTATTTTAATAAATAAACTATCGTCTGTCGAAAAAAAATTCAATCAGAGGAAAACTAATCAGTCATTCGAATAAGCTTCCGTTACAGTTTGCTACTCCAGGGCGCTCTATCGCACTCTATTGCAAGCTCAAGATCATTCACTAGTATAAATTTGGCATAGAGAGCGGGAGCACATATAAAAATTTTAAATTTAATGAAAATATTTTACTAGTTAACAATTTTTTGCATAAAAATATTGCATGCTAAAATATATACTTTTTTTTAAATATAACTGTACAAAAAAATGTGATTATTTAAGTAAAATAAACAAAATGCATAATTAATAATAAATTATTAAATTCATTAAAGTAAATAAATTTTTGTGTTTTGAACTAGTGAAATAATTTTGTAAACTGTAGAATTTTTATTATTTTATATAAAAGTAATTTAAAGTACCGGTAAAAAAATTACCACCGGAAATAATTGAGATTTTCAAAAATGTTTCTATAGTTATGAAACTGCAAAATTTGAAATTATTTTTTATTTTTTGAAATAAAGTTAATAAATAAACTATTTTTATGTCTAATAAAGCTTTATATCAATAAAGTTCATCAGAGTTGTTCATTTATAAGATATAAAAACAAGTTCTACCAAGATATACACCTTTTTGCAACACATAAAGTACTTATGACATATGACGATTAGGTGTTATATATATACTATACATATATATATATATATATATATATATATATATATATATATATATATATATATATATATATGGAGTTTCACGTCAACTCACCTAACAAAAAAATAGAATTCGTCGAAAATCTGTGAAAATGATCTATTTGATACCCAAAATATACAAAAAGAATTTTAGAGGTCCAGGTCAAAGGAGTCAGGATTTAAACGTGATGGAATTTTTCGAATTTTCCAAATTTTTTGCTAAATAAATATTTTAATGAATTTTTTCCTCAAAAACTATCAATTTTTCGTTAAAACTTAATAGAATACTTTTTCTTGGAAATTAGATGTAGAATTCACCTGAATTTTTGCAAATTATAATATACTGATTTTTATGCTTACTTGATCGATTTAAACATACTATTTAGTATATCTAAAAATCGAGCAGGTTAAATTGGCTTTTTAAAGCCTTATTTTTTTTGTTTTTTTATGAGGAAAAAATATACGAAGCCTCCAGTAGGGCAGCCTTCTCAAAGTTACTTAATTGTGCAAAAAAGTCTGAATAAATCGTTATTTTGGATCAATGATGAGATTCGTGATTTTTTTTCTGAAAAAGTATTGATTTTTGGGACAAATGTATAAATATGTTTTTTATTGGAAATCATGTGTGGAATATGAACATATTTTTACAAATCGTAATTTAAGACATTATGAACCATATATACTAAAAATTTAACAAAAAAAAAAAAAAATAAATCTTAAAATTTCCAAAATTTTATTTATAATTTGTGATGTTTAGCAAATAATGGTTTACAAATATTTACATACATTTTACATACAATTTCCAATAAAAAACATATTCATACATTTGTCCCAAAAATCAATACTTTTTCAGAAAAAAAATCACGAATCTCATCATTGATCCAAAATAACGATTTAATCAGACTTTTTTGCACAATTAAGTAACTTTGAGAAGGCTGCCCAACTGGAGGCTTCGTATATTTTTTCCTCATAAAAAAACAAAAAAAATAAGACTTTAAAAAGCCAATTTAACCTGCTCGATTTTTAGATATACTAAATAGTATGATTAAATCGATCAAGTGCGCATAGAAATCAGTATATTATAATTTGCAAAAATTCAGGTGAATTCTACATCTAATTTCTAAGAAAAAGTATTCTATTAAGTTTTAACGAAAAATTGATAGTTTTTGAGGAAAAAATTCATTAAAATATTTATTTAGCAAAAAATTTGGAAAATTCGAAGAATTCCATCACGTTTAAATCCTGACTCCTTTGACCTGGACCTCTAAAATTCTTTTTGTATATTTTGGGTATCAAATAGATCATTTTCACAGATTTTCGACGAATTCTATTTTTTTGTTAGGTGAGTTGACGTGAAACGTCCCATATATATATATATATATATATATATATCCTTGTTGCCCATCTTGTTTCTAAAACTTAAAAAAAATATTTAATTATCTGCAATCTTTTTAATAACTTTTATTTAAAATACTGAATAATTTTAATTATTCGAAAGTTTTTTTCAGTTTTTTTATGAAACTAATCATCCATACAAATTTCTACAAATGTATTTGCAGAAAAAATAATTATGATTTCTTTTTATTTATCATCGTTGTATTTATGCTATCATTTCGATGCTAATTAGCGACGGAGTTCGTCAATATGTTCATGAATAAAGCACATATATCGTATACAAAGGGACTTGTGTCAATCGGCCGCCGGAAGCGGGTTGCGAACTCAGCACCCCGAGATCATGCTCTAATCCATCGCTCTACCGAATGAGCTACTGAGGCCTCAATTATGATTTTTATACGTACATTATTAAATGAAAAGAATACCTACTTTGACTACAGAATAATGAATTAAAAAATAGTTCTTTCTGTCTATAGTTCTATCGATCAAACGTTGTTTTTTTTCGTTTTTTTTGTTTTTAAAAAAAAAGTTAATATATGAGAATATTGTTCTCTATATAATTAACTTTTTTCATATGATGATATCAGATAGATTCTAGCCCGGTTCCCGTTTAACACATTACATCAGGCTTGACCATCTGACACATCATACCGGAAACTTTGACTACTGATGGATGGTGAGCCACTTTTGTGACCAACAAACAACCGATATCCAATGAGATCGGATTTTTAAGAGTCGCGATATAAGTAACACATCCACTAATTTTCATTCGAAAAAAAGTCGGGAGTACCTGGCCAGGATTCAAACCCATGCCCACCGCGTTGAAGGTAAGAGCTTTATCCGTTACACCACCGTGCTCTCTTTTCTCGATATTTTAATATTATTTGATCAAATATTTTTTTTATTCACGTTTCAATGTAAATAGTATTAAACTTTTTGTCTTTAAATAAACATATTAATCGTTCGCATAATAAAATTAATAACACACAGTTGAAAATCAGGTAAATTTTCAACACGCATTGTGTGTTTGAAATTCACCGAGAAAAATAAGGTACCCAAATATTGTGTAATATTATATTTTACACATTAAATTTGTTTTTAAAATAATTTCATACAAATTCTGTGTATTAATTGTTTAAGAAATACACACTGTACTTAACACAGTTTTTACACAAAATATGTGTACCATGAAGGATTAATAACTGTGTAAATATCATGAATTGAGAATATTTCTATGAATAGAAAAATTGGAAATTTTGAATCTACTTATTTTTTGTCTTCAAGCCACAAAACGGTTATTTTTTTATCTGTATGGAGAGCACTAGGCACTAAATATATAACAGACTATTAAAGAGTTAGCGCTGTTTGTATGGATCGCAAAACGATCTTTTGGCGTCCTAACGAACAACAAAATTATTCACCAAAGATGCAAAATGGATCATTCTCGGTGAGTGCAAGCCTTAGATCTGAGCAAATTTGTATATTGAATAAATTGTTTAAATTTCATAAACTATCATATCAAATTATTTATTAAATAGGCTAATAAAGATTAGTAGAAAAATATCAAATTTGAATAAAAATTGATATTTTTCTTACCACAGCACCATCAAACCCAAAGACCGATATGGTTCTGACTGACTCTTAATATTGCCATAAACAATCCTGTAACATGCCTGAGCTCTGTCGAGCTCGTAATTTTGGTATCAAAAGAGGTCGTCTAAGAGATTGGGCCAATTCTCACCTAAACGTTTTAAAGAATGATCTTCTGTAGAACTTCTAAGAGTTAAGCATGCCATAGACTTTACGTCCAATTGACAACACTTGTTTCTCCTAGTTTAGAATCTGGTTTGACTAGATATGCTAATACTTATCCAAGAGAAAGAAACCTGCTTATTGGTAATCAGAAAACCTACGCATGCCGAAAAGCGTGTGTGAAAAACATATGCTAACTGCTTACGAAATTTGCATGGAATTTGAGTGTATTGAGTTTAAGGCCATTTCTAAGAAAAAACGTTCTATCTAAATTTTTTTAAATTTTTCATTGTCTTGCATGAATGAAAAGATGAACATGATTTGCAAGTACTGCCGTATGCAAAATGGATCAAAATATTTTTTAACTTGATAAAAAACGCTAAGATAGTTTGTCCTATCTACAAAAAACACTTTTCCTAAGCTGAAATTCGGAAAGTACCATTTACGAAATCTTAATTTTCTCAATCCCAAAATTTTGTCAGACAGGATGTTCTTTTTTTGGATGGCAGGTTTACTGTGAACCACTGAACTAAAGCATTTATATCAATTTCCTGTGTAAAATCACTGAAATAGAAGGACCTATTTATTTGTAAATCATCAGCAAATAGCATGAATTTGAAATACTTGTGGATATTGCGAAGATTTTTATGATAATTGAGAATACAATAGGATCCAAAACACTTTCCTATAGGACTTTTGTGTCAAGTTTTACCCAATCATTTATCTTTTTGCAATCGGCAGTCTCAATTATTTGTGTTTTTCTCTGCTATATAAAATACAAACCGAAAAATTATCTCATTAGAGCTGTCCAAGAGTTGTCTTGACTTTTTTAGTAATTATTCATGGGGCACAGTATTCAAAACTTTCAAGTCAAACAAAAAGTGAAACAACGCTTTTGTCATTCACTTCTTGTCTATAGCCACCTGAGCATCTTTGAGAATATTGGGGAGTGGCGTCTAGGTGCTATAACTAACATGAAAGTCTGCTTGACACTCATTCAGAAGGTTATTGGCGTTAAAAAAACACAAAAGTAGTTCATGAGTAACGCGTTCCAGAATCTTTGAAGGTTCAAAGAGCCTCGCAATCGGTCAAGTTTGACTTGGACTCTCAACGGTTTTCGATTTGGCTAGACGAAGCAGATGCGCTCTCTTCTAGTCAGAAAGAAATGTGGAGCATCTAAGCGAAGCATTGACTGTAGTTGCCAAATACTCGACTAAAGAGATAGAGGCCAGTTTTATCATAGACACTAGGATCTCGAATCAGCAGCAACAATGAGGCCCCGAATCCTCTCAGAATCAACCTGATGAAAGTTAAACACCGGCAGCAAATCAGAATGTATTATTCTTAGAATACTTTTGACATTATCACAAGTAAGAGCAGGCCCGTTTTTAGCGGATGATGTATAGTGATTTAGAAGAACTGCCGCGGAGAAATACTACAGTGTGGATAGCAGAGCCTTGTTGGCCAGTCCCAATTAATAAAGAACTAAAGATTTGGATTTCTGATCACATATGATTGATCAAGCAACTTTACAATATGTTCTATGTTTGTAGAGTCAAAAATCTATCCTGCTGGATATTTTCTGCCTGACCTGTTCTTGCTGCCTTCCTATATGCAAGGTTCCTCTCCTCTATAAGAAAGTCACCTGAAACTTATGGCTTACTGCGAGGATGAATGAAAGTAAATTTTAGAGAAGCATGGTTGTTAAAGGCAATTAT
Source organism: Anastatus disparis (assembly GCA_017163975.1). Lineage (NCBI taxonomy): Eukaryota > Metazoa > Arthropoda > Insecta > Hymenoptera > Eupelmidae > Anastatus > Anastatus disparis. Next base: position 512,430 of record JAFFSR010000401.1, on the reverse strand, counting down.
AAAGATCTCAGTATTGAGACAGAAGCTAAAAGTTCGGTTCCAGATATTGAGAAAACTGAGTATTCACCACTTTTTCGAGAACCCTAGAAACTTTTCAAAGCTTTATTATAGGATGAGTCAAAGAGTTGTCTCTGCTAGAGTATTTGACGAAAGACATCAAAAATTCCTTCTTCCAAGTTGATGAAAAATGACTGAATAACAACATGTCATTTATTATCTAGATTAGATTATCAATTAATGAGGCATTAGCCATTTCTAGTAAATAAGATGAAATGTGGTCCGCAATTATTATTTATCTAGGTAGGATGATAAGCTTATGATTAATGGTTATAAATAAACAGATTTAATTAATAGATAATATTTTTATCATTGAATAAACGCAACTTTCTTTATAATTTTGTGAAAAGAAATCCCAAAGTTAAAAAAACTCTCCTTGTAAGTGCAATTCTGTCGATATCTACGAAGCCAGAAAGTATCTTTCTGTGAACGTAATGTACATGCATTTCATATTTCATCAATAGATACTGGTTGAATTGATAGTCTGAAAGATTTCGAGCAAGCTTGAATAGGTGGATAGACATTTTTATCAAAGCATTTCTTACAGTAAAGGAAAGTTCAATTAATTTTTTACCATAAGATGTTCTCATTTTATTAAAAAACTTTCATTATATACGTTTAAATCCCTAGGGGAAATATAAAATGTTTAAAAATGTTTAAAACTGTTCAAAACTGTTTAAAACAGTTTATAAGCGTGAAATTTGGGACATTCAAAACAGCTATAAACAGCTTTCAACATTTTAAAACAGTTTTAAAAAGTTTTGAAAAGTTCGAAATGATTTCAAACAGTGTTTAATAGTTTTAAATTTTTTATGTTTGTAAATTATAAATTATTTTAAATATTCTAAATATTTCAAAACAATTTTAAATCAATATAAACTATTTTTTATTGACTTCAACAGTTTTAAACACTTTTAAACAGTTTCGAACAGTTTTAAACACTTTTAAACACTTTTAAAGAATTTTAAAAACTTTCAAACAGTTTTAAAAAGTTCGAAATGATTTCAAACAATTTTTCATAATTTTGTGTATGTGAAAATTTTCTTATGTATATTAAAATTTATATGATATATGGGGATATCCATGGAACTTTTTAATTTTGAGAGGGCGACTTCAGAATAATTCAAAAGTCTATAATACAAGTTTCTGGAATGGCACACACTTCAATAAGGGCTTAAATTACTCGTTTCTGTGAGTAGAATATGTAATTAAATTTTGGTATTGATTGAAAAATCGGTCATCACGGTACATAATTTTATACGCCAAAAATGATACTTTTTTTATATTTTTCTACGTGTGTTTCTTGAGCTATAAAAAAATGACCGTACTTTCGATCATTCTCAAATTTTCTGAGCATAATAAATATAGTAAAAACAACAGTTTAAGCCTACCCTGGTACATGAGCCCCTCTTTGGGAAGCTCTTTGACTATTTTTAATGTAGGTGAGATTTTTAGTCGAAAGTACGGTCATTTTTTTATAGCTCAAGAAACACACGTAGAAAAATATTTAAAAAAAGTATCATTTTTGGCGTATAAAATTATGTACCGTGATGACCGATTTTTCAATCAATACCAAAATTTAATTACATATTCTACTCACTGAAACGAGTAATTTGAGCCCTTATTGAAGTGTGTGCCACTCCAGAAACTTGTATTATAGACTTTTGAATTATTCTGAAGTCGCCCTCTCAAAATTAAAAAGTTCCACGGATATCCCCATATACGAGAAAATGTTTAATTTAATTTCAAATTACTCTGTATTGTTCAAAAGTGTTTGAAAATATTTAAAACTGTTTATAACTGTTTTAAATGTTCCAAATTTAACACTTATAAACTATTTTGAACAGTTTTAAACAGTTCTGAACATTTTTAAACAGTTCTGAATAATTTTACACTATTCCAAACAGTAATGCACATTTTATATTTTCACTAGAGATACAACAATAAATATAATTTCTTATGTATCACGACGCTTTATGTATCTTTAAAATTGTTATTAATGTATAAGTTGTAGATGCCTTTTTAAAAATATTTGCAAAATAATAATGTAAAAATGTAAATTAAATGGAATAAATTTAATAATTTATTAATGTTTGTTAACAGAAATAATGTATTGCTATGCGAAATATTGTTAAAAAGCTACTACGATCATTGTATTAAACTAAACTGTTTATAAATTAGAAAATAAGGTAAAGCTGAAATAATTCATTCGAATAAACTAATGAAGGTGCAATGTGCAAATGCAATTAAATTATTTAATCATTAAAAATTAAAGTTCATGACAAAATATTATAGCAATATAAAGTAATAGTGGTATTTCCAAAAACATAATTTATAAAATATACGAAATTAACAGAAATGACAGCTTTAAAGTTAATTTACGTCATTAAAATGACTAAATATTCGCAATGAATAATCAGTATGCGAATGAATAATGAAATGTACGCGCAAGATTGTGAGAACCTATTTGGCTGCACTGTTGCGTGCATGGTAGAGCTTAAAAGCAAAGCCATTGTCGGAAAATACTCATCTGGTCACGTGAAAAGATGAGTAAATACTTATCATATATTCAAAGAAGATAAGACGCGTATATCTTTTTTGATCAATTATCACGTAATATCGTTGCTTGGGAAAAACAAAGTTTTTCTCGTAGCGCCTAGGCTACAGGTGAGGTTAGAAAGGCGCTCACATCTGCTGGTTAGTAGCAACAGCTAAAAATTAACTTTCAGCTAATTTTTAGCTATTGCTACCAAATATATGAGGTTACAGCCCCAAGGGGCAGAGGCTGACAGCGGCGAAACATTTTTATTATATAGATATATATATATATATATATATATATATATATATATATATATATATATATATATATATATATACTAGAGGAGTACCCCCCCTACTCATACAGCTCACAACCCCTGTCTTTATAATTCATATATATCTTACTGATTATAGGTCGCATTATATTATTTTAAACGATATTTTTTTTCTATACATAACAAAAAAAATTAATAATTCCTTTTTCTAATTTTTTAAATTATTTGATTATAAATATTTTTTACGTATATATGTTATACATTGCTTATATGCTAAACATCAACTAAAAATATTATGTTATATGTTTCTAACATCTTATACTTAATCTTATTTTTAAAAATTTAATTTTACATTTGATTGTTTATCCATACAAAAGACAAGACATACAGTCTTGAGTAACGACTTTCCACACCACCTTACATTTCAAACTGTAGTAAATAAGAATTGAACTGTAGTTATGATGAATTGTATTTATGTATTCAATTGGATTTTATAAATTTACGCAATTTTAAAATATAATTTTTCAACTGTGTGAAATATGGAGGTACCGTTACGGTGCGTTAGATTTTTTGATTAGTGGAAAGCCTCTTCCAGTAGCCCTATAATCCACTTTGTTTTATAGATCATATGATATCATGCTATATATTTATAATATAATTCATTTTATGTATTGTATATGAATAAATATATTGATATTGTACAAAATATAAATAATAAAATAACTTTTTATCATTTAAATGATATTAATGATCAAAGTTATAATAAATTTAAAATCATAAAAAAATTTTGAAATAATTACTTTTGATGAAAATTTTGTTAATATTATATTTGATATATCATAATGTTTATTTATGTCTTGAGATCTATAGGATTATTTTAATACAGTTCCTTTTTGATATCTTTTTGACTTATTTTTACATTTTGTAAGATATATAAAAAAATTTTACTAAAATTTAGAAATGTTCTTACTTTAGTATTCAAAAATAAGTGACATAATCATTATTAATATTCATAAGATCATTAAATGATTACATTATTCTAATTGTTTTAATTTGTATGTATATAAAATAAAATAATTTTGAAATATTAGACTTACTTTGTACAATACTTACTTTTATAATTTTTTAATCTTCTATATTTTCTTAATAATATTAGCTAATTTTAATAAATATCCAGAATAAATTTGATGATAGGTTCACATATTCGGATTTTATATTCTATAATTTTATTAACGTAACATTTGTAATTTTTCGGTACTTTATTCCAATTATTGTATTCAACTTTTTCATCATTCTCGCCAATGTATGAATTAATAATATTATTTAATCGAGAAATTTCTCTACTATCTGAAATATAATCATTTAGACTTTTGAAATAATATTCATATTTTTCCTCATAATTTGAATGATCTTGAATTTGATTATTTAAATCTTCTATCATTTGTTGATCAATGGCATTATCTACTTCAACATGATTGTTTTTAATTGGATTTTATTCTATTAGTTTTGTCATTATTCTGTATACATTTGAATTCATATTATTAATTTTTATATTGATATTATGATAACTTTAATATTTTACAATTTTAGTACTAGTAAATAATTCAAATAAATGTAACTGGTAAAAAATAAAAATTAATTTATTATACAATTTATAATTTATTTCAAATTTTAATATTTTATTATTTAAAATAATTAATGTTGAAACATAAAATTAAATACAGATAAATTTTTAAAATTTCATGTTAAATTATAATAAAGTTATTTGTTAATATTTCTTTCTACACTATATTAGGTATAGTATCATCATTTTCTGATTCATTTTGAATAAATATTTTATTTGCATTTTTACAGCGCGAAAGAGCAATGTGCAATTGATCGTGAGAAAATAAAGGTTTTTTTAATATATATGGGTAATTCTTTCATACTTTTAAAAATCATGTTACTGCGTCATTTCTCCTAAATATGAGATAGCACATCTTGTTAGCAAATGTTCACTGATTTATTGAGTTATTAGAAACTAATTTTGTTATATTTTTAATGATAATTAGACGTGTCATTTTATGGCGGATGGGGAAAAGAGGTTTTTTTTTTGAAATTTAAATGTTACCAGGCCATGTAAAATGATAAATTACCGCTATAAAAAAAATGACTACTGCTTTTTTGATTTGAAATTCACACCAAAGCTTTATCTATACACATACTTTTGGAAAATCAAGAGCATGGGTGTGTGCCTGTTAACAAAAGTACTTTCTGAAAGGTTATTAAAATGTTACCAAAAATTTATATATTTTACTTTTTTCTGGAAAATACGATGCTGTAAAAAAGACTATTCAGCGGTGACATTTTAAACTACATCAAAAGGTAATATTTAGAATCACAAAGAGAAATTTTTTTATTAGGAACGTGTGCCTAGTGTAGATAAAGTTCTTTGTTCGTTTGAAATTATACTTAAAAAACGTGACTCACTTTTGAAAATAGGTTTTTATCCACTAATATGAAAACCTAAGCTTTGATTCACCTTTTTCTCTGTTGTGAACTTTGTAATTTACTATTTTATAATACTCAATGTAATCTTTAAGTTGCTTTTGAAGTATTATTTCGAGTATTCTGGAAATCATTGAATTTTTCCCGGCTATTAAATTTTCCAAATTTACATCGATTACCTAGTTTCTATCAATGTTTTAATTCTAAAGAGTTTAAACTTTAAAAAGCTCAGTTTTAGTATGTATTTAATAGCTTACACCTAGAACGTTGAGTTGAATCATCACTGAAGTTTCTAGATTTTAAATTTAAAATTTTTAGATTAAATGTTTATTAAATAAACTAAAATATTTGGTTAAAAGGAATATAAGTATTTTTATTCGAAAACATATCTATACAAATCATATACAAATCCATGTCAAATTTCATACCCTAAGATTGACAATTTTAGCAAAAATAAATTGATATTCCACTCACTTATGATTTGTAATCAGGAATCCCAAAAGCCATTGGGTAACTAATATCACTCAATTTTAATACCCGAATCGCCAAAAATGAATTTTCCAAAAAAATTGGCATTTCTGGCATATTTTATTTATTACAAAAAATTTTGTAATTATTAATGTAAATTGCGTATTTAAATATTTTCTGTAACATATTAAACATGTAAAAATGAAAAAGCTCAATGGAAAATGATCTATTATAGCCCAAAATACTTAAAAACTGATCTGAGATATGTAAAATATTATACCTGGGTGTGATAATAATGAATATATTTAAATGTCTTATATTAAAAAAAGCTATCTTCAAAAGTGAGTAATGCGATTTTTTCTTTTATTATCATTTTAATATATCAACATTTAAAAAAAATAAATTTGATACATGTGTCTTCAATTTTTTTTAATTTATTGAAAGTAAATTTTAACACTATGAAAAATTTACTCGAAAATCTGTCTTTTGATGTTTGTTAAAAAGACTACCCTTAAAAGTGAGTAACACGATTTTTTTTTCATTATAATACGTCAACATTCAGAGAAAATTAGTTTTATACGTGTGCCTGTATTTTTTTTTTTTTAATTTGTTGCAGGTGAAATTTTAACATTATGAAAGATTTACCCATATACCCACATTTTCAAAACTTTTTCCTTGAGATTTATTTATACACTGAGAGAAAATTCATGCCAATAGAGCATTTACTTTATGTATTCAAAGTTAGTAAGTAATATCTTATGCTTTCATAACAGCGCCGTATACTCTTACGAGGTTTGTGCTATCCACAATTTGTTTACATGCTTTGGTGACTCCCCACTCTGATATCCTTCGATAGCTGGCGCTGTATCTTCTCATGGGACGTGACGGGAGTAAACGTGGCTTGTCCACTCTTCGTTCTTTACTGATAACTATGACATTCTCTCTTTACTCCAGTCGCCTCCTGTTTTGGGTGGCGACGCGAGCAAACACGGCTGGTCTATATCCAAAATCATGTCGCAAGTTTCGTTAACGTATTTTCATTGCGTGAACCTTTTTTTTTTCTTTTCTTTTCTTTTGCTTTCGCATAGAGAAAGCATTGTATCAATAAAAAATTTTTTTTCTATTTTTTCATTAATTTGTACATATTTGAACTCAGGAAGTCGAAAAAAGTGGTTTCCAGAAAATGTCTTCATATGTATGTGTGTGTGTGTGTGTCTGTATGATGTCAGTTAGTAAATTGTATCTCGAAAACTACTCGATGGATTTGCTTCTAATTTTGCATAAAATTTATTTTTTTGTCTAATTCGCTGGGAAGCTATTGAGAATTGGTTTTCTTAGCGTAGTTTTAATTTTATAGCCATTTTAATAATTTTAAGAAAATTTCAATTTTTCATTTTTTTTGTATTTTACATAAACTACTCGAAGAATTTGCTTGAAAATTTGCATGGAACTTATTTTTGACTGCCAAAAGAAGAAAAACTTTTGGAAACTGATTTTCTTAGCGCACTTTTAATTTTAAAGCATTTTTTAAATTTTTAAGAAAATTTTTATTTTTTATTTATCTTCTATTTTGCGTAAACCATACTATAAATTTTCTCCAAAATTTTTGTACAATCAATTCACTATTATCTGAAAAAATAAGCTTTTAAAAACTAATTTTCTCACAGTTGTTACAATTTTAGAGAATTTAAAAAATTTTTTAAAAAATTTCGTTTTTTTTTTCTCATTTTTTCTATTTTACGTAAAGTATTCGATAGATTTGTTCTGAAATTTGCCGGAAAATTATTTGCAACTGCAAAAGAAGGGAAATTTTCAAAAATTGATTTTCATAAGGTAGTTTTAATTTTAGAGCATTTTTAAAATTTTTAAAAAGAAATTTTGAAAAGAAAATATTATTTATTTAGCCAACTAGATCTCGAAAATTACTCGATGGATTTTCTTCAAATTTTGCATACTATCTATGTTTTTGTATAAGTAGTTGATTTCTGATTTAACATTTTCACTAACTCTTTTTTTACTTTCTCACTTCCTCTTTGTCCTTTTTTTTCAGATTGATCCTCATTTTTACCCAATTTTCATTCATCTTTGTCTCTCTCTTCCTATTTACTAATCACTCTCTCACATTCACTAATTTTTCTTGAATAGAAATTGTATTTTATATTGAAATCACATTTAAAAAAATAAAATCAAATTAATTCAACTCAATCAGCTCTATGAGAAAGCATTGCGCCAAAGCACTTGGCAGCGTTTTTTAATTAGGGAAGAGACATTATAAATATGATCTGTTAAACTTTGTAACTATTAATAATTAATTTTCAACTTAAAATTTAATTATTTTAAACAGCTGGGGGCAGATGGGCATGTACGATTTTACGCCAAAGATGTTTCGAAGTAGCGTTGGTCTAGTGCGTAACGTTCGCGCTTTTCCTTTTGAGTGCGCGAGTTCAACTCTTGGTGAGAACCACTTTTTTAAAACTTTTTTTTATTATTTTAATAGTTTTTAGTACTTTTTTTATTTATATTTTTTATATTTTCTATCTTTTATTAATTTTAAAATCTAATTTTCACAAGTATGCTCGTTTTTTTAATTAATATTTTATTTTTATTTATATTTTTTATATTTTCTATCTTTTATTAATTTTAAAATCTAATTTTCACAAGTATGCTCGTTTTTTTAATTAATATTTTATTTTTATTTATATTTTTTATATTTTCTATCTTTTATTAATTTTAAAATCTAATTTTCACAAGTATGCTCGTTTTTTTAATTAATATTTCTAAATGAATCATTTTATATGAGAAATGATTGAAAATATCAATAAATAAATAATAGTGATGTTTACAATACCATAGTTAAATTTTGTGTTTATAAACATATATAAATATATAATATAAATTATAACATAAATAAATACCTCAGTCTTATTTATTTATCGTAATTCATTGTAAATTTTATAAACTAAATTATAAATAAATTAAACTATAATATTATAAAATAAACTTCACTATTATTTATTTATCAATATTTGTAATTACTACCTATAAAGAATAATTTATTTTAAAAAAATTTTCATTAAAAAAAACGAGCATACTTGTGAAAAATTAGATTTTAAAATTATTAAAAAAATACACAATTTAAAAAAAAATAAATATAAAAAGGAATAAAAAATATTAAAACAATAGAAAAAAAAAAATTTTTTTAAGTGACAATAGCCAAGAGTTCAACACGCGTACTGAAAAGGAAAAGCGCGAACGTCACGCACTAAACCAACGCTACTTCAAAACATCTTTGGCGCAAAATCGTACATGCCCATCTGCCCCCAGCTGTTTAAAATAATTGAATTTTAAGTTAAAAATTAATTAATAATAGTTACAAAGTTTAACAGATTATATTTATAATGTCTCTTCCCTAATTAAAAAAAAAGAAAAAAAAAAGATTCACGCAACGAAAATACGTTAACGAAACTTGCGACCTGATTTTGGATATAGACCAGCCGTGTTTGCTCGCGTTGCGACCAAAAACAGGAGGAGGCTCAAGTGAAGAGAGAATACGGCGCGAGCAAACAAAGGATATGAGAGTGGGGAGTCATCGAAGTATACCAGGCGAGTCATCAGTGAATGCCGTTCATGCTTATTTACTCTCAATACCATTTTTTTAGTATAAGGTAATCCAATACTGATAGAGCTTCTCATGCCTGCCATATTTGTATCAATATTTTATATACTCGCATAAATTAGCATGAATTTTTTCTCCGTGTAGTTATCGCAAATGCTAAAACAATCGCAAATTGTTTTCTATATAAAATAAACAGTAATGATGATGATTTGTTAGTACTTAATGTTATTTTTGGTATAAAAACTTTATTTTCTTCATTTTCTCCTGTAATAATTTCAGCTTCTATGTTATATTTAAATAATCTAGTTATTCTTAATCGTGTTCCATTACATAATCCATCTTTAATACTTGAATTTCGAATGAGCACTATTATTGCATTTACTTTTAAATTTAGTTCATGTGGAGGTAATCCTTCTCTTATGTTATTCAACATTTCTGTTGGATAATTTAAATGAATATTATCATCTGTTTGATCTACACCTTTATGCGTTGCATAATCAATACTATAATAAGTTGTTTGATCGTTAATTAATTTTAATATTTTATTATTTAAAATGTTTACTTCCTCATGATGTGTACTTAAAATAACATTTTTAGAAAAACAAGAAACTTTGTTAATATTTTTATAAATTTTATTACAAACGTCATTAGTTTTCTATTTTTTTGGAATAACAAATCAATCAACTTTTCCTTCTCCGATATTTACTAAAAATGAAAAAAAATTATCGTCATTAAATCTTATGTTTTTTTTTTATTTTAAAAATATGAAATTAAGGCCAAAAATTTGAATACTTCATTGTCTCTTTAATAATAGTATTTCTTCTTCCATATTTAAATACTAGTAGAATTTGTCGAAAATCTCCACCTAAAATTATTATTTTTTCACCAAAATTTTTATCATTACGACAAACATCCTTTTATTATTTTTCTACGATTTCTAAAGCTTTTTTAGGAATCACTGATGCTTTCCATATAATTATATCCTTCTTTTAATTTTTTTTTCATCTGAATCAAATTATAAAAATGCACTTTTAATGTAATTTGAATCTAACGGTAATCTAAAAGTTTTATGACTCGTTAAACCTTTAGGTAATAAAATTAAAGCTATACCTGTCCAGGCCATCGATAAAAATTTTTTTTAATACTTATATTATAATATAATAATCTTTTGTGTAAGAAAGATTTTCCAGAACCTCCTGGTCCATTTATGAAAAATATTTTTTGTTGATTATTTATTATTCGTTCAAAAATATTTTTTTGATTATCATTTAATTGTTTATACATTTTATTAAATTTTTAAAAGGATAATAATAATGAATCATAAATAAATAATCCTACAAATCCTAAAACTTAAAATTAACATTATGATTGTAATAGACCCTATAGTATATTTATTATTCATTTAAATTTCGCGCTTGTATTTGTACGCCATTGCGTGGCGCTGGCGCTAATTGCGCCATTTGACGACGAAGAGCAAGAAGGAAACGACGCCATTGAGCGTCAGACGCTGTGGAGACGTCCCACGAGACGGAGGTCAACGCTGACTCCGATCTCTCATAATTATATTGCGACACCAGGAGGTCAACGCTGACTTCTGTATAGTTTCTTTTTAAACAATTTTGGTTAGAAGATCTCAAGGCGGCTTCTCGGATCTCATTTGTGGGCTAGACAACAAAGGCGTCCCGGGGATCGAGCAGTTGCATCATCTTATATTAGGTAACGTGAGACTTCGCCCGAGAGCATATTTTAAAGTGTTGAAATTCCCTCCACAGGGTTATATTATTTGATAAAAAAGCGTCTTCGCATAATTGATGAATAATGATAATTGTCTTTATACAAAAGTAAGTTGACGCATGTGACGCGCTCACATAAGCATACGATATAAAAATCACACTTCGTAAATAGCATAACATTGTTAGGCTGCGCACGACAGGCTCGCTAGCGAACATTATGTTATAGTATGTATTTTGACTAGTTTTTCCACCTGTATAAATATAAATATATTTAAAAAATTTTTTATCATTTTAAATTTATTATAACATTGATGATTTACCTTATCTAATTAATAATATTATTTTTTTTATTATTATTTTGTTTAATATCAATATTTTTATTCATATAATATAAAAAAATATATATTAAGAATATATAACATGGAATAATATAAAATAAAGTGGTTTTTTTGGTTCGTGGCGAGGGTTTCCATTAATCAGAAAATCTAACGTGCCAATAGCGGTACCGCTACATTACACACCTTTTTTTGTTATTTGATATATATATATATATATATATATAAGCTTAAATTTAATAAATAAATATTAATAGTAACCAATCATTAAAGTTATATAAACTTAAACTTAATAATAAATAAACATTGCCATTTTTTATAAAGGTTCAAAATGTAAGGTGGTGTGGAAACCCGAACCCTGAACACTATATGCCTATTCTCATTTTAATATGATACACTGTCTTTAATATTTATAGAATCATTAAAAATTGAATTTTTACTATAAAAAATGGGTTAATCATAGTGTTCAGGAATCCTAATAAATGAAATTTTAATCTACATTTATTTATTCAGTCAACATAAACAATATAAAAGATGGTGCTGGTATGACGGACAAGGCTTTGCTTTCCATACTGGAGTGTATGGATTCGAATCCAGCTAAATACCTCTGACTTTTTCCAATATAAAAAAATTTCAATATTTTTATTCATGTGAAAGATCACGAAGAAAATTCTGGGAGAGATATGGGGGAGATCGAAAGGGAGATTATGGGGGAGACATAGGGGGAGATTATGAGGGTAATATCTTTTTATAAAATATAAGCATAAATTAACGCAAATTTACGTTAATAAATAAATAAATGGAGTTAAATAAAGTATGGAGGAGACATGAGGATTTTATGGGGGAGTGATGACCGAATTTTTTTTAATATAACTATACAATATAGGAAGATATATATATATATATATACATATGGGATGTTTCATGTCAACTCACCTGATAAAAAAATAAAAATCGTTCAAAATATGCGAATGTATTCCATTTGATTCCAAAATATACATAAAATTTTTTAGAGGCTTAGGTGAAAAGGGTCAAAGGTTAGAAGTCATGAAATAATGCGCATTTTCCAAATTTTTTGTTAAATAAATTTTTGGATCGATATTTCTCTCGAAAATTATTAACTTTTGGTAAAAACTTAAAAGAACACATATAGAACTTACTTAAATTTTTGCAAATTGCAACACATAAATATTCAAGCTTATCTTATTGATTCAAACATATTTTTCAACATACCTAAAAACTGACCTGCATGAATGGGCTTTTCAAGGGCTCATTTTTTTGTTTTTTTATAACAAAAAAAAAGGTTATGGTACGAGTTGGGTACATTTCTCAAAACTACTTAATTTTGCGAAAAAGTCAGGAAAAATCATTATTTTTGCTACATTATGGGATTTGTGATATTTTTTCTCGAAAAGTTTTGTGAGAAGTTCATCTAAACGTCTTGATTGAAAATTATGCGTGGAATATATTTTAATTTTTAAGATTTAGCTGATAATGATGTGCCCAAATTCATATGCATTCAACACAAAATTTGCAATGAATATCGTTTCTATTAATTTCTTCCAAAATTCAATACTTTTCGAGAAAAAAAATCATGTATCTCATGATGTAGCAAAATATGACAATTTTTCCTGACTTTTTTGCAAAATTAAGTAATTTTCAGAATTTACCCAACTTTTACTTAGTTTATTTTTCTATTATAAAAAAAAAACAAAAAATAAGCCCTTAAGATACCCATTTAAGATGATCAGTTATTGGGTATGTTTGAAAGTATGTTTAAATTAATCAGATAATTATAAATATTTATTCATGGCAATTTGCAAAAATTTGATTGAGTTCTATAAGCTATTTTCAACAAACAGTGTTATCTCAAGTTTTTACCAAAAGTTAATTGTTTTCGAGAAAAATATTGATCAAGGAATTTATTTAACAAAAAATTTGAATAATTCGTAAAATACATGCAGGTTTTTCTATATACATGCGACTGTTCATGAAAACTTGCATGCATACATACACACAGCTTTTTATATTTATGGAACATTGCATGTCAATTCGCACACCTGCACACACACATTTATATAAATGGGACTTTTCTGGAAGACTTTCACTTCCAGAAGATACGACGAAAACTATCATTTTAATTTTTATGTAAACGAAGACTATCACTTCTGAATTATTTGCGACGAAAAGAATTGGATTTCAATGTATGTAGACGAAAACTATCATTTTAATTTTAATGTAAACGAAGACTATCACTCCTGAAAAATTTGAAACGAAAAGAATCATATTTCAATGTATGCAGACGAAAACTATTATTTTAATTTTTATGTAAACGAAAACTATCACTTCTAACAGAGAGCACAGAAAAGTTATTTTTTATATTTTTTTTCGTTAATTCTTTTCGTTTCAAATTTTTCAAGAGTGATAGTCTTCGTTTACATAAGAATTAAAATAATAGTTTTCGTCTACATACATTGAAATATAATTCTTTTCGTTTTAAATTTTTCAGGAGTGATAGTCTTCGTTTACATAAAAATTGAAATAATAGTTTTCGTCTATATACATTGAAATATAATTTTTTTCGTTTAAAATTGTTCAGGAGTCATAGTCTTTGTACGGCACGTCGATATTAGTTATATACGTAACTTGGGAGTACGAAGGATGAATACAGGCGAGACTAAAGTGTTTGTCGCTTGAGTAGCAGTTGGTCGAGGGCGCGTGAAGCGCGCCTAAGACTGACTGCTGCTCAAGCGACAAGCACTTTAGTCAAGCCTGGATTCAGAATCCTTCGTACTCCCAAGTTACGTAGATAAGTTTATGTCGTTGGTAGGCCGTATGAGGAACTATAAAAATGATTTTTTAAAATTAATGATATATGTTTTATTAAAAAAAAGTAAATGATGTCATTATTTACTTATTTATTTTACTTATTAACTGTTTAACTTTGAAAATTTGTTCAAACAAAACATTCTGTAAAGTTAAGATTTTATATAAATTTGTATGAACATTGACATATCTAACGACATTTTTTTGTTTTCACTAACCTACAAATTGATGTCACTCGCGTCATATACGGCCATGCTATGTAATATCTCGATCTGTCAATACTCCCTTAGGGAGTATAGAGCTGTCAATACTCCCTAAGGGAGTATTGACAGAGAGAATATCGTCGAGATATTAGCATGAACGTATGCAATGCCTATACAAATTTAGCGTGGTCTATAGGTATTCCACCGAATACGGCCTACGACGACATCAATATACATATGGATTATTGTCAACTTCCACACACACATAGGATCATATATATATATATATATATATATATATATATATATATATATAGATTCTTTATTTCAGCTCTTGAGAGCACTGAAATAAATTAAGTAATCAGTATCAAGTTTATATTATATTGTATTTATCTCTAGTTTTGGCTTAAGATAGTTTTGAAATCAATCAAGTAATCGTCAAGTAGTACTGTATTCAATCCAGTCTTTTTAACCTTTACACTACCAGGATTTTAGAAATGAAATCGCTCTTTAAAAGTGTCCAAATTGATGTCTTGTATCACGTATCAACTATATACAAAGTTCATATCACAGGTCTAGCCAAAATTTCGGCTTTCCGACAGTCTGAAGCTTAATAATGAAAAATTCATAGAAATATTATTACACTATCTCTTCATTTTCAAGTGCTATAAAATTTCTTGGAAACTTTTGAATATTATCTGTTATTTTTTATTTTTAGTCAGCATTTAAACTGATAAATACTATTTTCACTCTATTATTACTTTTTAATAAAATGAAAAAAAAGCATTTGAAATACACAATTTTCAAAAATAGAATAATGGAGAAAATGCACTAGAAAGTATAAAATAAATTCATTAACTTCATTAAATTACTTTTATACAGTTCATTCCCATAATTAAGAGAAGATTTTACAACAAAAATTAAAAAAAAAACAGTGCGGGCGCAAATTTTTAGTAAATCTAATAATACAAGCCTACAAAAAAAGAGTGTTACCCAAAAATTTTGTTGACACCTCTTTGAAGCTTGACCATACTGCTTTCTCTACATCATTCATACTTTTTTCAAAGTTTTCATCTCTAAAGTACGGATTTCAGGACCGTCAAAAATGCCTTCGTTTAATTTAGCATCTGATTTCTAATGAAACACTTTTACTAAGTATTCAAAACATTCACCATGTTTGTCCAATGCCTTGGCAAATTGTTTCATCAACCCAAGCTTTATATGCAGCGGAAGTATCAAAATTTTGGACGGATCCACGAGAGGTTCTTTAAGAATATTTGGATTTCCAGGTTCAAATGACTGTCTTGGCAGCAACATTTTTTGTAGTGATTTGTTCTATCTCTACTATCGAAAATACACAAATAACATGGATACTTAGTGAATCTACCCTATTAAAAAAAATCAGGTGATAAATCACCTGATTTATCAGGTGATTTATCATGCCAAAACATCATGTAACGATTTTGTTGATCTTTACTCATTTCAAACCATGCTTAGTCAATTTAGAACAATTTTTGAAAATTTTGGAAAATTTTGAACTTAGAAAATTTTTTAGATAATTTGGTCTTAGAAAAAATTTTGACTAAATCACAAAAAAATTTCTAAGTTCAAAAATTTTAAAAATTTTTCAAAAATTGTTCTAAATTGACTAAGCATGGTTTAAAACGTGTAAAAACCAACAAAATCGATACATGATATTTTGGCATGATAAATCACCTGATAAATCAGGTGACTTGTCACCTGATTTTTTTCACCAGGGTAGATTGTTGTCCTAGTATCATAGATAGAATTTTTCCGTCTCCACATATTTTCCATTTGTGGTTCTCGTATTTTTTTTGTCAAGAGCAATTCAAGATTAGAATATTCTTCTCTCAGTACAGTTAAATGTGCTAACGCTATAGGAGCATACTTGTTTGTGATGTAAAGAAAAACAACTTTGAGGCTGCGCTCTGATGAATCAATAAATAGCCGCCAATTCTCAGGTTTGTAAACGTTTGGTTTGAATTCATCTGTAAGTCCTTCTACATTGGTGCAGTATACTGGATTCGCTTGAAGTATTTACGGAAACTATCTTCTCGATTGCGGTATATGTTTATTTTAATACCTTTTGTCAAGATATTTCTTTCCTTTAAGTCTGAAGCTAGTAATTCTGATTGTTCTTAAGATAAACCAAGCTTTTTCATTAAATCGTTGAGACTTTTGCGACCATATTTTTCAACAGTTCGCTCTTCACCGATGGGAACATACTCTTCATCATGGTTTTCTCCACTTTTATCAGACACATAAGAATCCTCCTTATCTGTTGCGTTATCATTGTTGTCAATTTCTTGTTCATTAATTAGATTTGAAAAAACGTCATGTACATTTAGAGCTCCCAAAGCTGTTGTAGAACTATTTCGCGACTCTTTATCCTCGGGTGCTTTCACAAATACTTTTTGTGGAAACTCGACGCTCTGAGCGCTAGGATAAACTATACTTCCTTTTCTAATTTTGCTTATACCATCTATTTTTGTTCAACAAAAGTAACAATCGCTTTTATCTTTTGGTTCTTCACACTTTGGAGGAGTCGTAAACTTTAATTCGGCCTCGTCCTGATTTGAACTGACTCGATTCATCATTGTGTAACATGAGCTACAGACAACATGAGGGACTCACGTTTTGTTTTGTTGTGAAATATCACTATCAAAGCACATCATGTATGAATGGTATATTAAATTTGTAATTTTTCTTTTTTTTCATCCTAATGTATAAAGAATATACATAACAGAAGTTATCTGGATTTGCTGTGCAATTATGACCAAATCGGTTGCCGGATGTGCCAGCAGAGTTTATTAAAGGTTGAAGGTTGTAATGTCCAATAAATGTAATGTGAACTCCACACGCTGAGAATCCTATCCCGATCGTAGGTGAGTTTGCCGTCCTAGGGGTGATAGCTCCCATAACTTCCCAGGCCTAAGTATGAGAGCTTTCTGACTTCGACAAGGGCAATGTCAACTTGTTGTCAGGCACACAACAGCATCATTCTCACATCCCAGCACTCCCCTCCAAGACAGCGCGCCTTCGCTGGTTTCGTTATTACGAATAGTTGGACCAAACGAATCATTCTACACATCCCATTTTTGAGGCAGTTGTCATCGTGGCCAACATAATTCGCAGCAACAGGTTTTTGTAAGTGCCACTAAACAGTTCCAATACTTGCTTGAGATAAAATGTCTTAAATACAAGTGACAATTGGACTTTTCACAGCCAAACTAAAGCATTGGTTATACTCATAAAGATGAGGTAGTATATAATTTGGAACTAATCAAATTTTATAATTTCTACAACACAGAAAGAACAAAAAAGATATAATGCGACTATTTTGTTTGATAAAAATTGTAATAAAGTTTTTGAATAATATATATTCATGAAAAGCTTAGAAAGAGTAAAAAAACCTAGATGATTATTTGTAAAATTAAATTAATGTGCAAGAAACTGACAACAATGATGACGCAACAGATGAGGAAGATTCTTCCTCTTAACAATGATAAAGAGTCTGTTCCTATCGTTAAAGAGTGAACTGTTGAAAAATAAGGTCAATAAAGTCTTGAAGATTTAAAGAGAAAGATTGGTTCATCTAAAGAACAATCAGAATTACTAGCTTTAGACTTAAGGGGAAGAAATATCTTGACAAAAGCTACTGAAATAAGCATATACCGCAATCAAGAAGAAAGCTTTCGTAAATACTTCAAGGAACATTTAAATCTAGTATACTGCACTAATGTAAAAGGACTTATATCTAAATTTAAACCAAACGTTTACAAACCTGAGAGTTGGCAGCTTTTCATTGATTGATCAAAGCGCACCCTTAAAGCTGTTTTTCTTTACACCACCAACTAGTATGCTTCTATATCGTTAGCACATTCAACTGTACTGAAAGAAGAGAATTCTAATCATGAATTGCTCTTGACAAAAATAAAATACGAGGACCACAAATGGAAAATATGTGGGGACTTGAAAATTCTATTTATGATACTAGGACAACAATCTGGATTTCTGAAGTATCCATGTTATTTGTGTATGTTCGATAGTAAAGATAAAAGAAATCACTACAAAAAAAATTTGGCCACCAAGAGAGTCATTTGAACCTGGAAAAGAGAATATATTGAAAAGAACCTCTCGTGGATCCGTCCAAAATTTTGATACCTCCTCTGCATATAAAGCTTGGGTTGATGAAATAATTTGTCGAGGCATTGGATAAAGATGGCGAATGTTTTGGATACTTAGAAAAAGTATTTCGTCAAAAATTAGATTCTAAATTAAACGAAGGCATTTTTGACGGTCCCGAAATCCGTACTTTATTTAGAGATGAGAACTTTGACAAAAGTATGAATGATGTAGAGAAAGCAGCATGGTCAAGCTTTAAAGAAGTGTCAACAAAATTTTTGGGTAAAACAAAATACGAGATTTATATAAATATTGTGAAAAGAATGGTACGTAATATCTAAAATTAGGCTGCCCAATAAACTTAAAACTTTATTTTCTTGATTCTCATATTGATCAATATCCTGAAAATAACGGTGACTTTAGTGAAGAGCAAGGTGAAAGATTTCACCAAGACCTTAAGAAATTTGAAGGCAGATTTCAAGGAAGTTGGGTCATAAATAAGTTGGCAGATTACTGCTGGATAATAAAAAGAGATGCAACTTTGAAAAGGGGACAAAAACGTGCTAGAAACTCTTTACATCGATCATTCAATGAAATACGTATACGTAATCGGAAATCAATTTAATACGACAATATCTTAAAATTAACTGAAAATACCTCACCGGAGCTTACTAGTGTCACTGATGATCAATTTTAAGTCCAATTTACACACAACATTCCAAGGTAATCTCGTTTCCATATACCACTCCGCAGAAAACCGTCAAAATGGTATTCAAAACAAAGATTCACTAGAAAATCATTAAATTTATCCCATATGTTACTTGTTAACGTCTCCTGGAAGTAGTCTTTTAAAAAATCTGACATCAAATTCATGATCAGCGACTTTGAAAACACCCAGAACACCATTTATAATGCTTACTAACTGTTATGAAGTTACAGAATCATATGGCTGATTCCATTCAGATTCATGCAGGCCGTCACTGATCGAATTTTTTTTTTCTTCTAAGTAATAAAAATACCTTCTATTATGTATATGAAGATAAAATTTACCTCACAGAACGCTCAAAAATTTTTTTTTTTTTCACTACAGCAATTTTAGTGTTGGATGTAAAAACGAAAATTCAAAAATTGAAAATGAACCTCTACTTTTAAATGACTATAGCTCCGTCAATTTTTAATCTTTTTGGACGTTCTTTTCACGAACGTGTGCGAAATTTGGTCTAGTTTTAAATGCGATCTCGATTTTCGTAATACAATTTGATCTCGCTGAGTTATTTACGAAAAACCGAAAAAAGCGATTTTTTTCAAACACGATTTTCTCAAAAACTATATTTTTTTTTTTTTGAAATTTTTATATGATTTTATACATAAAAAATACTAACTTTTAGGGTAGGTGAGAATATGCGATTTTGCCTTATTTTTTTTAAACAGATTTTTAAACGTTTTTTTTATATTTTCGATTTTAAAACATTGATACCATGGCGCATCGTACTATTTTTCCAACTTTACGTGTTCTTACAACTATTTTTATGCTTTTATTTATTAATATATCAAAAATATCAACAATAATCTTTAAAATAAACTCCGGATCAAATATTTTGATCAATTAGAACAAAAGTTATGATGATTTAAAGTTTAAAAAAAAATGCTGAAACTTTAAATAAATATGATATTTACAGATGCTTTGAATAATTATAAAAAAGAGAATAAACAAGACATTACAGATTTTATTCAGAAAAATCAAATTTACTGAATAAAACTAGCACAATTGAAAATTTCTTAATAGAGTTAAGAGAGCGTGCTCTCACTGTAAGAGCTCATAAATTGGTCAAAGAAATTCAACGTATAGCAATTAAAGAGGTTAAACTTTTAGCGAAAAATAATGACTTCCAATTAGTTATTAATGTCGATTTAGCAGAAAATTGGACAGTTCTGCTTCAAAATGAAATTCAAAGCTATCATTAGAGTAAAAACCAAATATCAATATTTACGTCAGTATGCTATTTTGGAAATGATAAGACAGTCAGTTATGTCACTGTTTCTGACGATATTAAACATGATTCGTCTCATGCCCTAATGACTATAAATTTAACTATCGACAACTTAGAACAAAAACATATTGCGCAAAATCTTGATGAAATCATAACCATTTCTGATGGAGCTGCCAGTCATTTTGAAAATAGATATCAATTCTATGAATTTCAAAACTCAAAAGTAAACAGAAAATGGCTTTATCTGCAACAGGTCATGGCAAAGGCGCTTGTGATGGTATTGGTGGTTTAGTTATACATTATGCTACCACGCATAATCTGTCCAAGAAGAATGCAGATTTTATTAGAAACTCTGAAAATTTCGCCACTCACGTATCAAAATATACTCCGTCGATTAACATTCTTGTTATCCGCAAGGATGAGTTAGAAGTTTTTCGACAGACAAAAAAAATGGAATAGTTAGGAAATGCAAAAGAAATTAAAGGTATTTAAAAGATTCACTGTAGAAAAAGTAAACGAAACCAAATCTACACTGCCAAAACTTCGAGACATGAGTGGCAAGAAGTAAATTGAAAGGTTTTATTCAAATTCGGATTTTTTTATTCACATTAGTTCTCAATTCATTAGTGTTCATTTCTTAATTGTATCGCATATTATTTGTTCATTGGGAATGACCAAATAATATATTTTAGTATTTAAAAAATTCACCTTTTCAAAATTTGAAATTCAAATTCAAAATTCAAAATTCAAAATTCAAAATTCAAAGTAAATATATTTATTTAAAGTTTCAGCATTTTTTTTTAAACTTTAAATCGTCATAACTTTTGTTCTAATTGATCAAAATATTCGATCCGGAGTTTATTTTAAAGATTATTGTTGATATTTTTGATATATTAATAAATAAAAGCATTAAAATAGTTGTAAGAACACGTAAAGTTGGAAAAATAGTACGATGCGCCATGGTATCAATGTTTTAAACTCGAAAATATAAAAAAAACGTTTAAAAATCTGTTTAAAAAAAATAAGGCAAAATCGCATATTCTCACCTACCCTAAAAGTTAGTATTTTTTATGTATAAAATCATATGAAAATTTAAAAAAAAAAAATATATAGTTTTTGAGAAAATCGTGTTTGAAAAAAATCGCTTTTTTCGGTTTTTCGTAAATAACTCAGCGAGATCAAATTGTATTACGAAAATCGAGATCGCATTTAAAACTAGACCAAATTTCGCACACTTTCGTGAAAAGAACGTCCAAAAAGATTAAAAATTGACGGAGCTATAGTCATTTAAAAGTAGAGGTTCATTTTCAATTTTTGAATTTTCGTTTTTACATCCAACACTAAAATTGCTGTAGTAAAAAAAAAAAAATTTTTGAGCGTTCTGTGAGGTAAATTTTATCTTCATATACATAATAGAAGGTATTTTTATTACTTAGAAGAAAAAAAAAATTCGATCAGTGACGGCCTGCATGAATCTGAATGGAATCAGCCATATTTTTTAGTTAGAGTTACAAAATAGTTGTAAAAAATATTTAAGATATGGTTTATAACGTATTTTTTCTTGTAAAATTCAATCCTAATTTTATTTCTGCTCTTTTTATTTTATAATTCCGAAAAACTCTCAAATATGGTGTTTTTTCTTATTATTCTCAAAATATTTCGCAAAAGGCTATTTTTTTTATATCAGATTTAGATTTAGCGTCAGAAAAAGTATGTCTGGTCAAAAGTACAGACATCTTCTTTTGTGGACCTGTTAATCATTTCAATACCATCTTTAATAATTTCTTAAAAAGAAGATCTTCTAAAAAGTTTCAGCGCTTACAGTTTTCTTTAAAAATTTTTGTTGTAACTCTTTCTATTAATTATTGTAATGAACTGTATAAAAGTAATTTCTTAATTAAAAATCCGAATTTTAAGGAAGTTAATTAATTTATTTTTCATTTTTTAGTGCATTTTCTCCATTATTGTATTTTTGAAAAACGTGTTTCAAAAATTTCCTTTTTTTCAATTTTTATTTTCTACTTTTTAATTAATATTGAATTTTTTATGAGTAATTTCTTTTAAAAGCTTTGGTTTAATATTTTTTTTCATTCTTTATTCATTTATAATTTTTATTTATAATTTTTCTTCATCGTTTAAAACTAATTTATTGTACAAACTCCCCTATCCCCTATCCTCTATCACCTTGCAACATCTTCCTTCCATGTCCCCTATCCCTCTTTATCCCCCCATTCTCTATACCCTCTCTACGATTCCCTTTATCCCCCTCCCTTATACCCCCTTGCTAACACCTTCCTTTCCTTTCATTTCTCTATTCCTCTCCCCTTCATCCCCCTCCCTTATACCCCCTTGCTAACACCTTCCTTTCCTTTTATTTCTCTATTCCTCTCCCCTTTCTCTCTCTCTCTCTCTCTCTCTCTCTCTCTCTCTCTCTCTCTCTCTCTCTCTCTCTCTCTCTCTTTCTCTTTCTCTTTCTCTTTCTCTTTCTCTTTCTCTTTCTCTCTCTCTCTCTCTCCCTCTCTCTCTCTCTCTCTCTGTCGGTAAGTGAAGACGCACTTTTTTTCTCGTTCCCAGTAAACTCGTTAGTATTTTTTTTTTACCCTGTTGAGTGAAATTTTTTCAGGAAGTCGTCTTATTAAGAGTCCTTAGACATTGGTTTTATTTGCATACACAGGCTGTTGCATTCATTGGACTTCTTGACGATTTTCTGTGACATACGTCTGGTCCGCCTTACATTTTTGTATGCTGTTGTTGTGTCACTGTTGGATATTTGTGCAGTTTTTTGTCAACGAGTGTTTTGTGCGACAGTGATATTGGCATACATAGTGCATAGAGGCTACTGCAGTCCTGTATACGCTACATTATTGCAATTCTTGGTCTCTAACCTCTAAATTTGTGCACTAACTTGTATTATAATTTTTAAAGTGTACTGTTAGTGGCTCCATCTGTTGCACACTTCGGGCACTAGTAGCTCGTCCATTCTGCGGGTAAATCGTGGATATATTATCACGATTAAGAGCACAAAACACCTTTTCTGTCTGCTAGTAAAAAAGATATGTAATTATTAGATTTAATTAAATTCTTCGTAAATTAAAATAATATTTAAAAGTATACTAAAATACCTTTATTTCAAGCTTTTATAAGCTCATTTTGCTTTAGCTGTAGTCTCATAATCATTCGATGAATTCTTGTTCTTATAATGGCTCCCCCGTAAGATTTGAGCTAAACCGCTGGTTGGATCTGACTTTTCCAAACTGATTTAACTTCAGTATTAGCATCATTTACTCGTGAATAAGATAATTCCTAAAACACAGAAAATTTTTTACTTCTCAACAAAAAATATTAATTCACTAAATAAATTTTAATCTTTTTACCTTATTTTTGGATTTTTTAACAACTTTTAGTCATTTGATTTCGAAATCCTCTATTTACGTGAGAAAGATGCTAATACTGAAGTTCAATCAGTTTGGAAAAGTCAGATCCATCTAGCGGTTCAGCTCAAATCTTACGGGGCAGCACCTAAAATTTTAAAAATTCCATATTCGAGGAAAACAGCTTTAAAGTTTCTAATTATTATATCTTAAAATTATCAATGCTATACTTATCTTTCATAAAATAATTCTTACCTGGACTTTCTTATATATATATTAGCTAACAATATAAAAAAGAGATACCAGAAAAGAGAACCTTGTTATCGATTAGATAAAGCTGAAATGCAAAAAGATATGTTATTAAAATAATCAATAATAATAATCTTTCTCATTATAAGATATTTTATCAGTACTCATCCTGATTCACCAATAAAACTATGTATTTGTTGTAAGAATTAACAAATACATAGTTATTTGTTACTCTGATGGTTGTTTCAATTACTCGTACTAACCTTGAATCAGCTGGAAAGTAAGTAATAATATTTAATATGGAGTAATCATTTTATATTTTATTTTATAATTCAAATTCAAAATTAAGAAATAAAATTTAGATTTAAAATTTATATTTTAATTAATATTAAAGTTTATGAATAGAATTTATATCCAAGTATGTAATAATAATTAGAATTATACACTTACATGAATTTAATATGCACCCGGTGTATAGAAATCCATCACACCTATTCGTACTTTTCTTTTCAGAGTATGTGCTTCTTTCAAATAAAACTAACTTGATCACTCTAGATTGAATTATCTTCTATCATTCAAAGTCCTGACCCACTCGACAGATACATTTCCAAGTTCGATGTTCAATTTCTCCAACATCTTGAGAAAGTTATATCAAGATCAGCACTATTTGGGGAAGTCGATTCAAGTTATTTTTTAACAGCTTTAGATGTAGAGCCTTTTGCCACTTGTTCGTATACTTTTGTTATTTAACCATTTATAGCACTAAACGCTGACTGGGCAACTGGCTTTGATAAATCTATTAAACTACAAAAACTAGACAAACTTGCAAGTTCATGGCCAAGTGCACGAGGAGCAAGAATATTATATCTGTTAACTTTATACGTACTGTCCATAGCACTTTCTCGCTCGTTAGAGTTTACAGTTGCTTATTCATCACAAAAGTCACAAGTCATATTAATTTTAAATCCTTATCCTCGAAAAGAAGTTTCAATAAATTTTATCTTATGATGGCACACACTGCAGCACAAGTTTTCTAACATAAAAGATAGAACGTTGATATCAACATTTCTATTTTTTGCCCTGGAACTTGAAAATTCTTTTTTTTTCAGTTTAGAAATAGAGGGTCTACTTCTCTTAGCTTCAGGAGAATTCTTTTTACTCCTACCAAGAAATTTCCTTGACCTCTTTTTAGATCTTCCTGTAGATCGTTTTCTATCTTGATATTGGTTAACCCTTAGAGGGCCGGAATACGCCTCTAGGCGTAAGGGGTCTGACTCACCAACATCGCAACTTAGTTTAGCTCTAACTCAGGGACCTTAGACCACATTCCTATAGAAAAATTCGATTTTCAAATTTTTCAAAACTCCGGCCCTTTAAAGGTTAAGAAATCTGACTCTTGTATCTCTTTCATTATTTGACATTTTTGAGGTTCGTATTCTTAATGTCAAATTAAGCTTTTCACACTTCAAATACACTTACTATTTAAATAAACGTAGAATTTCAGACGCACATGAAAAAATATGAAATAACTCGCGAACGTGTAATTTATTAAAAATTAATAATTTTATGTAAATTAAACCACAAAACCTATTAATAATTTTCAAATGCACTTCAAATAAACAAACTTACTACGAACTGACCATACAATCAGCTGAGACTGACTGTCATGTAGTGAAATAATACGAGCCGAAAGCACGAACGTGCGAAATTTAAATTGATAAAAAATTACATGCATAACTACGGGCCACTCGTTTTCTTACAAAATCAAAACGGAATAAAATATGGATGTAAAACTTTTTAGAACTTGAATCAAAATGAATATTTTGTTAAAATTAAAAAATAAACTTTTTTTTTCAAATAAACCTAAAAAAATCAATAAAAATCTAAAAAATTAAATTCAAAATAATTCTTAAAATTTCTTATATTCTCTATGGGCATCTCAATGATGCAGTTGCACTGTTCGTGCCTGTTAAGAGGGTTCGGCAGGATGTGGGTACATAGTTTTACTACACAAGCAAGAGGATTTGACGGCATTCCTCAATCCTCCATTACTTCTGCATTTCCTGTAATTGGCCCTTTCTTGTGTCGTATGTACAATGATTCGCTTAAGGAGAGTGTTTTTTTTTATACTGGAAGGTATCTCTGGTAACAACGATCAATAAAGTACCTTCTCCACGCTCTATGGGAGATATTTGACCCATCTCTCTGTTATTATGTGTGGCCAAGGTTCTTGAAAGTCTTGTTCATAAACAGCTTTATACTTATCTACTTACTTGACAGTTATTTGACCCACATAAGTTGACGGATGACATGAGACTCAATATGGACAAATCCTACGTTACTATGCTTTTACTGTTTGACTCTAGTAAGGCATTTGACACTGTATGTTACACCACGCTTTTTGAAAATTATCTTCACTAGACATTTCTGCTACTGTTGTCAGGTGGTTTGCTTCCTATTTGTCGGATAGGCGGCAAGCTGTCATTGATGCGGAGGGCAACACGTCTGCATATGTAAAACTTAATACAGGAGTACCTGAGGGCACTGTACTGGGGCCACTTCTGTTCTCCATCTATGTAAATGATGTTGCTGTTGATTTTAGCAATGACGTTCAGCATCTTATATATGCGGATGACTTGCAGGTATATGTACATTTTTCTATTTCTAAACTTGATGCTTTTACCACTCTTATGAGTGAACATGCTGAGCTCATTGCAAAGTGGGTTTCTAGTAATCATCTGAAGCTGAACATCAATAAAACCAAAGCTATAATAATAGGCTCCTATTATTATATTAATATGCTTCGAACATTGCCTATTACTGGTGTATCATTTACGAGTACCGTTATTGAGTTTGAATCTGCTGTACGTAGCTTAGGAGTCTGGCTGGATAGCAAGCTAAGCTGGAAGAAGCATGTCACACAAATATGCAATAAATCATCTTCTCTGCTCTATAAGCTTAATTTCTTTAGAAAGAATACTACTTTTGCTTTGCGAATGCATCTCATTCAAATGTTGCTGTTTCTTATCTTAGATTATTGTTGTCTTGTTTATTGTGACCTTTCTGCTGAACTCGACCTTAGGCCTCAGAGGATCATCAATTCTGGCATACGTTACATCTATGGTGTTGGTAGGCGTGAGCGCATCTCTGCTTATAGGTCTTCACTGGGCTGGTTATCTAAAGCTGGTAGAAGAAGCTACTTTACTACATCTTTTTTGTATAAAATGTTTTTAACTCGTACTCCATCTTATTTGTATTCTAGATACCTGTGGAGCCGACCAGTGAGGGTGTTAAGGGATGATGTGAGGCCTTTGATCATTCCATTTTCATATGCTGAATATCAACAAAGGTCACTCCTAGTCACTTCATCTTTGGAATCATCTTCTTGCTGTGAAAATAAAAAGATGGTGTAATGAGACAGAGGATGCATAATTTTATTTAACCAATACAATTGAAATTGGCATCTTTCCTTATATTTTAAAAAGGTATAAATAATTTTGAAGCTGATGGCAGTAAATTCTCAAACGTAAGTTGGAAACTGTTGGCTCTTCTACCAGGTTTTAAGAAATAGAATTACACAGTTTTGGTCTTCAACGTTTCGGAAATATTTTATTAAATATTTCCCTTATCAGGAATAAAATAAAATAGATATCACTAAGATAAACTATAGTTTGTCAATGTTTACATGATAATATTTACTTATTAATAAAATTAAAATTTGATTTGGTATATCATTTTTTCGTCAATTTTGATGTATATTATCATCGCCATCTTCATCTCAATAATCACTTTTTGATAAATTATTTGGCAAAGTCTTTCTAAAGAGCCATCTATCAAGAAGAATATAAACTGAGCATTTTATAAATTTTACATTGTGAAAAAAATGATTTTGAGTACTCGACGATTGCTTGATTGTGTTAAGACCGAACTTGGTTCGCTCGTTGGGTTCACAAAAATATTTTTATTTTTGTCGGGAACCAGCTTTTCGTCCCAAAATTTACCATATGAAAATTTGAATATTTAGATTTAATAATCAAATATAATATTAATCAAATTTATTAATGTCAATAATTTTTTTGTTTTATTTATTATATTTATTTTATTTGTAGAATTCCATATTGTCGAAATTTCAAACTACCCTCCTGAAAATGATCACGAAACTTATGATGCAATATTTTGCGTCATTTTTTAAGTCACTTTTTGCGTCACTGTTGATATCACTTTTCGTGTCGCTTTATCGAGCCAAAAGTGACGCTACTTTTTGCGCAACTTTTCCAAAAATATAATATAAGATAAATTCTAAATATTATATTTTTAATTTTATTTTACATGATTTAAAAGATGTTGAAATAGAGAAACAAAAATATTTAGAGCATGATTTAATTGTCTACGTTTAAAAAATTAATTCAAAATAAATTGTAAATTCTTCATCTGAATTATTAAAGAAGTGTTAATAAAATAAAAAAATTATTGAAAATTTAAAAGTTAAATTTATTATGATAGAATGTGTATGTGTGTAGACGTGTATCCGTGTGTATTTGTATATATGTGTATGTATATATCGATGGTGGCTACAAAAACAATCACAGCTGTGTAATTGACTATGAAAAAAATAGCAATTTCTTAAATATTAATTATTTATTGCAAAACTAATTTTTTAAATATTTTTAAACTTTCAAAAAGAAACCTTCATAAATACGAACAGAAAGAGAGGTTGTAACAGCAAATTGTTTAATTTGTTGCTGAGATATTCCCTATTATTTATCTCAACACGCATAATGTTTATTGCTATAATTGTTTTTCGGCTGAACATATTGAGTTGCATAAGGGCTTAAACACTCCATGCAGGTTCAAATTTTCATATTTCGTTAAGAGCAAATGAGAAAATTGAATTGCAATATTTTTTATAACGCTTTAAAAAAGAGGGAGTTTTTTTATAAATAAATGAAGCTGGGGCTTTATTTATAACTTTTACGAATTTGCTATTTGAATATTCTAATAGCTCTGTTCGAAACAAAGATTTAAAAAAAAGATCAAGCGTCATTTTTTAGTTGAAGACTTATTTTAAAAATCTATGATTAGATTTTTAAAAATGCGAATCTTAATTATTAAAACTAAAATCATAGTAACATACAAATAATAACGTCAAAGTCGGAGTCGTGGTATAGATGCTTATCTTTGCGCGAGAGGAAACTTAACAAAGGATCCCGTTCCAATAAAATTCGTAAAAATTAACCGTATCTCCGTAAATAATGGACCGATTTATAAGCTTTTTCTTAATCTGGGGAACGTTAAAAAATTATTAATATTGGTGCAAATAGTTTTTCAAAATAGGGTGCATTTAAGTTAAAACAACTGTACCTAATACGGACACCTTAAACGCAAATGCTTGTTGTGGCTCACTAAATCAATATTTTTGGATGCGTAATGTCTCATTTTAAAGCTAAAAAAAAGAACTTTAAAATGAGATACCATGAGTTTCATTACGATCAATATTAATTATAGAAAGAAAATAGAAATATATTTAATGATGAAAAAATTATTTTGCATGAAAAACAATGAAAAGTAAAAAAAAACGAGATAACAATTTTTATTATTACTATTAAAATTTTTGCAATTAATAATAATTATTTATTCATTTATTAAAACTAAAAGTTAATTATAATAATCAGTTAAAATATAGAAACAATAAAACTTTTAATTTAACTTGTCTCCAGCTTCCAAATTTAATAATTACGAGGAATAATAAGGTAAGTTCATTTACAACATTTACGTAAATCCACGCACATTTCGTAAATATTGATCGTAATGAAACTCATAATATCTCATTTTAAAGTTCTTTCTTTTTAGCTTTAAAATGAGACATTACACGTCTAAAAATATTGATTTAGTGAGCCACAACAATCATTTGCGTTTAAGGTATCCGTATTTGGTACAGTTGTTTTAACTTAAATACACCCTATTTTGAAAAACTATTTGCACCAATATCAATAATTTTTCAAGGTTTCTCAGATTAAGAAAAAGCTTAAAAATCGGTCCATTATTTACGGAGATACGGTTAATTTTTACGAATTTTATTGGAATGGGGTCCTTTGTTAAGTTTCCTCTCGCGCAAAGATAAGCATCTATACCACGACTCCGACTTCGACGTTATTATTTGTATGTTACTATGATTTTAATTTTAATAATTAAGATTTGCATTTTTAAAAATCTAATCATAGATTTTTAAAATAAGTCTTCAACTAAAAAATGACGCTTGATTCGTTTCTTAATTGTTATAAACAAAGCGGCTGTGATTTTTTTTTTTAAATCTTATCTCGGTTCTTATTGGCTTTAGAGAGTTTTTTTTTTAATCTTCGTTTCAAACAGAGCTATAAGAATATTCAAATAGCAAATTTGTAAAAGTTATAAATAAAGCCCTAGCTTCATTTATTTATATAAAAAACTCCCTCTTTTTCAGAGCGTTATAAAAAATATTGCAATTCAATTTTCTCATTTGCTCCTAACGAAATATGAAAATTTGAACCTGCATGAAGAGTTTAAGCCCTTATGCAACTCAGTATGTTCAATACTTTTATTAATTACTTTTTTTGCTAAAATGCATAGGTTGCTTCAGAAAATGAAGAAAGCTGTTTTGGTCAACTTTGCAGGCTCTTGGAGCATTTTTTACCGTTTTTTTTGTTGCATTTTATATAGGGTATGTTTTTTCATCACCCTTAACAACTTTATATAGGTTTCATTAAGCCCCTAATTAATGTCTAAAATAACCTTTTTTTGCTCTATTGATTCAACTATTAACACTCCTTTCATAATTTAGATAAAGAATTTTCAATTTATTTCAGTAATTTTTTTCTAAATTAATTCTTTAAACGTAGACAATTAAATCATGCTGTAAATATTTTTAATTCTGTGTTTTAACATCTTTTAAATTATGTAAAATAAAATAAAATAAAAATATTTTTAATTTATTTAATATTATATTTTTGAGAAAGTTGCGCAAAAAGTTGCGTCACTTATGGCTCGATAAAACGACATGAAAAGTGGTATAAAAAGTGACGCAAAATATTGCATTATCGGTTCTGCGATCATTTTTTACATAGTAATAATTTGTATTATTACATCAATGACGTTATTGCATCGAGTGACGCTGTGCGCACACTCTCTTGTGTCACTACGTTCGTCTGGCTGTGAGCTCTATTATACTCTACGCGAATGACGATGTGCGCACACACACTCTTGTGTCAATTCGTTCGACCGGCTGTACGTTCTATTATTAGAGGATATATACCTGGAGGGAGTATGCAAAGCCAAAAAGTGTAAGAAAAAAAAAGAGAAAGAAAGGTAGCTTAAGGTAAAGTGTTTTCTCTCTCGTGCGGATTCTCATTGGCTGTTGCTTTCTCCCAGCATGGCTATCTCATACTTGACGCTTATATTTAGTCTATGCTTTAAGGGGAAGAGCAACACCGAATGAGAATCCGCGCGAGGGACGAAGCACTTTACCCTAAGCTACTTTACTCTCTCTTTTATTTTTTACACTTTTTGGCTTTGCATGATCCCTTCAGAAATATATGCTCTAAGGTTCTATTATACTCTTCCGTATATATAACAATGCCTACACGTTTTAAATGTGTCATATAAGGCTTTGACTGGCTGTGCGCTTTGTTACACGTTTTCGCACGAGTGACGCTGTGCGCACACTCTAGCTGTGTCATACTTAGCACAGTTACTCTCTTTAATTAATATCGCTTAAAAATTACGAATGTATATTTTTCCTTCTTATAAGATTGATATTTATGTATGTTATTATATATGTATTTTCGTATGTACATTCATGTGTATATATATATATATATATATATATATATATATATACACCTATATATATACACATTTATATTCATTTATATGAAATTACATATTTATATATTTTTATATGTTTCCTTATTAAATTAAACATGAAATATTAATGTATATATATTTGTTGTAATAATTTGTTATTTAGAATTTTATAATAAATTAAATTGGAAAAGTCATTAAGTAATTTAAACAAAACTTTATTATTTCAAATTCTGATTTTCATAACTTTTATTTTACAATCTAGAACTATAATTTAAATAAAATTCAAATTTCTATATATATTAAAAATATATTATGAGGCAATTATTTTCATTTTTTGTATTTAAAGATTCTTCTATATATTTTGTTTTCATTCTTATCATATAAGTATAATAATATCTTACAAATATGAGCCCACTCGATATCCTTAGGAGAGAAAGAGAAGTCAATGAAGGTTTCGGATTTCTC
The DNA here is from genome assembly GCA_017163975.1 of Anastatus disparis. Classification (NCBI taxonomy): domain Eukaryota; kingdom Metazoa; phylum Arthropoda; class Insecta; order Hymenoptera; family Eupelmidae; genus Anastatus; species Anastatus disparis. Next base: position 479,828 of record JAFFSR010000401.1, on the reverse strand, counting down.
GTCCTGGTCGTCTCGACTTGGGATGTCTTAAGTATTACACGTACAGAATCCGTGGCAAATGTTATTCGGGGTTTGCTCTCTCGATTGGTTGTGCGGTCAGTTAACAATGACACTATTAAACTATCGCACAATTTTTATCTGTAATTATGATCATTAATCTTTTAGAGATTACTTCGCAATTTAATTTAAGGAAACTAATATTTATTTTTCTAAATATTAATTTGTAATTATTATTATTTATTAATGAAGTAGTGTCCTAGGCTACTCACTAATATATATGTTTATATATATATATATATATATATATATATATATTTAAAAATTTCCATTTAAACTTAATTTACTTATAGTAACACTGATATTTTCAGCGGACCCAGCAGAGCTGACTTTTGTGGATGATGTTTTATTATGACAAAAAGCGTGCGTGGTCACCACGGGAGCTGTTTTTATAACTTTGTGCCCAGGTGATCGAGAGATTGAACCGCCAATAAGAACTCGACATGTAGTAGAAATTTCCAGGATGGAAAATCGTTCGATTATTTTAAATTCATTAGCTTGCTTACTAATGAATTCTTTGGAATTTCTTCTCTGTCTCTCCTTTACATTCGTATGAATTTCACGATTAGTATGTTTTCGCAATCTTCTAAAAATTGCTGATTCGGGACATCGCATGGAACTAAATTTAGTTTTTAATAAAAATGAAATCAAGATTAATAATTTTTAAATACAAAAATGTTCTAATAATATTTTATTGAATGTCACAATTGATTTCAAAACTTCGTTTAGCCAAAACTATAAATATTTTATGAATTTATATTATAAAAAATAATTAATTGAATACAGAACTACTCAAAAATTGCTTAATTGATTTTAAAACTTTATTGAGCAAAAACTATAGATAAATAAAATAAAAGGTATAAACCTGTTGATGATTACTCAATTCATTTCAGTACTTTCAAGAGCTGAAATTAAAAAGAAAATATGATGTATATAGCGAAATTGTTGAATTTAATCTATATTCACAGAGCGTGTTTAATAAAAATAGAGTCCTTCTTTTATAGAAAATTATTCACTATTTATTGTTACAGAAAGTACAAAACTAAATAATGAATTTTTTAGTTGTCTCTCTGATAGTTGAACCTGAATTGACTTTGGTCTCTGTGTGATCGTTCATTTAGTTCCTGTAATGAAGAAAAAGATTTTTAATAACTTAAAAAAAAGTACATATCAGAAATATAGTCGGTCAGTATTATCAGTCGTTAAGTATTAGTTTCGTCAGTCGCTCATGCAATTGAAATGACAAAGGTTTTGTGGATACATCAGTTAGTTGATTTTTAGAGGCAATCCAACTGACATTTATCAAACCTCTGGTTACCTATTCTTTTACATAATGTTCCTTTGTTTCGGTCATATGTCTTAGTTTGTTTTCGCCTCCTATCTTTACACTTGCTTCTGCTGCTTTATTGTCATTCTATAATAACATAAAGGCTATTTTCCGTTGTAACAACTCCTTCAATATAAGATACAAAGAAATTTATTCCTGAGCAGACTAGCTTATTGTGACATTCCCCGCTTGACATATTGATAAAGCCACGTATCTCTGTCGATGGGTTTTCCAGGCTACAGTATCTCTAAACACTTTAATTGCATAGCTACTGGTGGTAAGAGAACCTTTGCAGTCTCCAAAACTTGCATCTCAAAAACCTTGTAGACTTTTAGTCTGTCCAGTGTATATTAGTTCAAGGTTTTTAGTACCTTTTAAATACCCGAAAACTTGTTCTACCATTTTCCAATCGCTGTCAGAAGGATTGTTTTGATGTCTACCAAGTACGTTCACTGCATAGGTGATATCTGGTCTACTCGCATTTGACAGATACATCAAAGTGCCCACTGGTTCTCGGTAGGATAAATTGTTTGCAGAGTTGCTAATTATTCGAATACATCATTAGTCAAATAATGATTAAAGAAATAATTATTTATATTCACGTTATTCGTAACACGTTATTCACAAATAAATTTTTATCTTTTATTATAAAATTAAGTTATTCGTGTCATCCGTTATTCGAAATCTGTTATCTTTATTTGTTACGAATAATTCTTAAATTATTATTGTATTTTAACAGCCGCAAAGTAAACATTAATAGAATTCTGTAATATACCCGGAAAGGTGTTAGGACGAAATAGAGAATAATAAATAATCGAATAACGAATAATAATTTATTCGAATAATTTTTTCTATTCGAATAATATTATTTGTTTTCTATAAAAAGATAATTTAGTTGTAAATTTTATTTGTTATCTGTTATTTGAATAAATTTTTAGCAACTCTGATTGTTTGAGTTTTCTTCAGTCTTTTCTGCCTCTTCACGTTGTCTTCTTTCTCGATTTGCCACTTGATCAGTTATCATAGGAGTTTGTTTTAAATATGCTTTATGAAATCCAAATTTTTCCAGCATTTTATTAATATATTCTTCTTTTTTTATTCTTAAAATTCCTTTTTATCGATTTCTTTTGATTCCCAAGCCTAAAAAGTTTTGAGGATCTCCAATTTCTGTCATTTTAAAGTCATTTTTTAAATTTGATTTCATCCTTTCTTGCATTTTCATATCATTGCATATCAATAACATATCATCTAAATATAAAATAAAAAAGCCGTCCTCATCTCGTTGAATGAATAAACATGGTTTGTGGTTAAATGGTTTTAATCCTAGTTCTTATCTGCTTGTTTGAGTTTTTCATTCCAGCACTTAGAGATAACCTTTAGATCATATAGTGCCTTCTCCAACTTGCAAATTTTATTTCTTTTGGTTTTTATTGAGACTTTCATTCCTTACGGTATTTTCATGTGTACCTCACTGCTTAAATATCCATTTAAAAATACTGTCTTTGTGTCTATTTGACATATTTTTAGATCCACTTTATTAGCTATGACTAATAATAATCTGATTAAAGACAACCGAGAAACCGGTGCATAAGTCTCTTGTAAGTCATAAATATTTCTATTCTTGAAGCCACGTATTACTAATCTTGCTTTATATCTTTCTTTGCTATTTGATTGTATCTTTCGTTTGAATATCCATTTAGAATCAATGATGTTCGGCTTTCTGTCGTTATTCAATGCTGTAGATCTGTCTACTTGTTTTCACACATTATTCTTGTGCATAGAGTGTAATTCTTCGTTAATGGTTTCTGTCTATTTTTGTTGTTCTTTTGATTTCGTTGAGTCAGCATATGAACTTGGATCACCGTTTATTCCAGCCTGTAATGCATGGGTTCCATTATCAGTCATATTTTCTGTGCTTTGTTTTAAATTTCTTGGTCTTCCCGCAAAACTTTTTATTTTTTCTTCCTCCGTTTCTTGAATTCCTGCATTATTTTGTTTATCATTGTTATAAATTTGTATAAACCATTTGTCTGTCTTTATTTCCTTATTTATATGTTCTCAGTCTAATATATCTGTCTCGTTATATATGTCTCTGTAAACTAGTTTTTCGTTGAATCTGACATCTCTGCTCCCATAGAGTTTTCCTTCTTCTGGTTTTAACAAGACATATCTAGTTTCTTTATCTCCTACTAAGATGACTCGTTTATCAATAAATCTAAATTTTGGACCGACCTTCCTTTGCACTTTCATATATGCAAAACATCCAAAACGTTTTATTCGATTGAGGTCTGTCTTGTAATTTTCTTTTAATTTCTGTATTGGCGATATCATGTTATTTGTTGCACAAGGTGTCCTATTTTAAACGTATACAGCTGCACTATTATGTCGTGGCCACATGGTCACGGGAAAATTCCTGACAGAAGAAACATTTTCTTAAGCCAGTTCATTGTTGTGGCCAGTCACTGGCATAGTACCCATAACCATCGCATTCAAAGCATCGCACTTTCTGTATCGTTTCTTTCTTGGCCGACTTCAAACATTCATACTTTAGTTGATTTAGAGATTTCGAGTAGATGTATACGTTTTTGAATCTTAGTCCATTAGGATGCGTAATCATTGCGAGTAGGCTATTAGTTTTACCACAGTTGGATAGCCCACAAAATACGGCTCGAATACTATCTGGAAGTAAGTCTTCATGCCTCTTTATCTTTTTTTCTAGCTCAATAATCGTGCCAAAATTCACGACCAGAAGTTTAGCTGGATGTTCTTTGAAATTCATGTTCATGCTATTAGATTTCAAACAAGAGTGATCGATTCAGTATAAATCTCTATTTCGAGGCCTCTGCCTTATATAATCTTATAAGCATCAGTCTTCGCTTAATCTTCATAGGGTGATGATGGTACATTATCAACAGTGACAACGTCGAAGTAGCCGAGGTTTTCTTAATAAATTCATCAACAGTCTTCCATTCGAACTTCATATTCTAGGATATCAGTACTGCGGACCAGGTACAAAATTAGCTAAACGATTAGCTTGAGGGGACCCAGGAATCAATCTACTTGACAAGGCTTGTAAGGAGCACGATATAACTTATTCACAAAACCGTGAAAACATCGAAGCAAGAAATACTGCAGATAAAGTGTTGGTAGAGAAAGCTTGGCAGAGAGTGAAATCAAAGGACGCAACCATAGGAGAAGAAGCAGCTGCTTTTGCTGCTAGTAAAGCAATTAAGTCAAAGTCTACATTCGGTATGTGTACGAGAAACAAGAAGGGAGCAGCCATTCCATTCAATGATGTAGTAAAAGCTGCCTCAAAATCGATAATTCCCAGCAATTGTGCTCGTAAAGTTATTTTACACGGCAAAACATACAGTTTCTAACGAGTCTCGGTCTTCGTGCCATCCCTGGTGGAAAATAACTTGTTTATTCTTTTGTTGTTTACAGAAAAATGAAAGAAATACTAAATATAAAGTTAGCTGTAACGTATGATAAATCAATTGAACATAATGAGGTACACGCTCATCAACCGTACTCACATTCAAATTCAACAACAGTGATGAGATTCGAATTGTCATTTAACATTAAGATTCATGTCTTCTATCATCACACAGCTCGCTAAATATGTGTGGTAGACTAGTAAAAGCTGATGGAACTGCTGTAACTAACACTAAATAAGTCAACAATGCCATCTGCCATATGTTTCAGGAAATACGTTACGACATCAACGCAGTAAAAATAGATAAGTGTACGAATGTAGGCTTGACTACTCTAATGAAAGGTTGGGTCTCGCTCAATCTCAGTCAAAACTTGATTATTGAAAACGCAGGATGGCTTGATGTCGAAGAAATGCAGTAGTTGACTAACAATGCAGGTTACTTTGACGTATCGATTCCTCTCGCTATGATTTTTGGTTTTGCTGAAGATTATTGTAAAATCGTAATCAACGTGAAACACGAGTTCATTCTCACAAGATCGAGAAATGATTTAACGGCATGTCGGAGCTGCAGCAATCGAGTTTTGCTTTTTTTATTTTATCAATATCTTTTTAAATTCTTAAATTAAACAAATATAATTACTTGTCCGCACTAAAGCTACATTAATACAATAATTTTTGTTAAAATAAAAAATCATTTGGACTTGTTATTTTTTTATGAGCTTGGATTGGAAATTAGACATCAAATCGACAAACCTAACCTTAAAATACGATATATTGAAAGTTTTTATTATAACTTTGTATATATAATATTTAGGTGAATTACTTGAGTTGTCCGCACTAGAGTTTAATCTTACAAATTTTTTCTTTGTAGCAAAAAAACTCGATTAAACGCATCGTTTATTCATAAGTTAAGATTGGAAATATTATTAGAAGGCGGACAGCTTCGTCATGCTCTTAAACGCTATCGTACAAACAGCACCAGACTCTGCTCAAGCTAACGCGTTTGAGAATTTTAAGATTGAATTAAAAAGAATAGAGTGGCTCATGCCTTACGTAGTAGTTTCAAACGCGTACAAGATTCAACTATTAAATCATGTTGAGAAAGATAAACCGATCGATATGAGTTTTCGTAGTTGGGAGTTGTACAAGTATCCACTACTCCCCAGAACAGCTATGCATGGTTGGACCGTTAAAACTTCAAATCAGCTGAAAAAGCCACGACTCATCATTCTGGGTTTTTAAACGAATCGAAAAAGTCAGAGAACTATCAACGTGAATCGCTTTGATCATTGCAATATCAGTAATGTAAAGCTGTTTCTCGATTCTTAATACTATCTGTATGGAAATCTGAATTTAGATATCTCTCATAATCAATAAGCAATGATATATGATATGTACGCCAACTTTCAAAGTGCTTACTATTTTAAAGATATCGAACCTATGCTAAAAAAGCAACATTACATCGAGTACTTACCTTTAATCGTGATCGATTGTTTTAAACAAAACGAATTGTTAAAGAATGTTCCTGTGGACGTTTGACTGGAATTCGAATCGAAAGATAATTTTCCAGCCGGAATTTCTGCTTACTGCTTAGTCTTACACGATCGTGTAGTTCAGTACAGCACCGCGAGCGGTAACGTATGAAAACTTGTATGAGTGGTGGGAGAATCATTATAAAAAGCTGACTCGTCAGTAAGAGTCTTTTATTCAGGATGGAGTACTTGGTAAATATGCAAGGCTTCAAACAGCCAGGCAATGACTACATTCAAGAATTGGCTATGCTTCCTCTCGAAGATGATTCCGACCCTGTTATACTCTTATTCGAGAAGCCTTATCCTTGGCGTCGACTATCGGATAAGTATAAAAGAGAAAACATATGGTTAGAAGAGCATTACCATAGACTATCTTGGGATTCAGGAAATATTCCATACACAGATGTAGTAAAATTACTCAGAGAGGTATTAAACGATGCTAGTAAAGTCTTGGTTGTGGGCTACATCAAGAAAGCATGGTTAGAACGCTTCAAGTTCAAAGTTCATGATGCAGCAGAAATGGGTTTTCCACCGCTAGACAAGATCAAACTTATCACGGTTAGCCCGCATCATAATGGAGCATGTAGAGCTAGTTGCACCCTTTATAACGTAAGACTCATGAAAAAATTCCTCACTGAGAGCATTTCTGAGAAAATGGAGTGTGACTAACTATCAATAACAGATGCTTTTCGATTTTGGATTCATTTCAAAATGGGACAGGCTTCAACAAGCATGGGAGGATATAATTCCTCAGATTCCTCTACACATTTGCTAAACATTTACACTTTATTTGTATTATTGCATCTAATTTTGAAAACGTACTTTTTCACTATTTACTTTTTTCGCTATTTGCTATTACACTATTTACTTTTTCATTATTAACGTTTACAATATACTTTCACTTAAATTAATTATTTTGAATCTAATAAGTAATAATATAAATTTTTTAATAATAGTTAAAAGAAAAAAGAAAGGATTCTATTTTTTTAACATATTTTAATAAGTTAGTCAAATATGACACTTCTCTTATCTTTCTTAAGCTCGACACACTAAAAACTTTGCAATTGTAAATTAATCAAATAATCATTTATAATTCTAATTTATAATTTAAAATTCTGAATGTCATAATTTATAAGTAACTATACTTTAAAAAAAAATTATACAGTAGTAATATTAGATAAAAACGTCAAATAAGAGAAATTCAGTATTTAAAAAAAAAAAATTTATTCGATTTTTACTTACATCTTTGTATCTAAATTAGATATTTTAAAATAACAAATAGGAGATAAATCTAAGGTTACAAAATAGCAAATTATAAAATTTTCGTTATTTTGAGTCGATTAACTCAATCCTGATACTTTAAGGTTGTTCTGACCATACAGTCTGTGTCAAAAGTTAGTTTTTTCGATAATCGTTTATGTCTGTCGGAAGAAAGTGTTTATTTAATTTTGAGCTTATTAACCTATTAAATAATAGTAAAACAATCATTTCAAAAATTGTTTATTTAAATATAATTAATTATTAAAAAGTTATAACATGTTAAAGTTCATAACTTCTACATAAATCTAATGCAATCATAAAAAATGGTGCTAAAGTTTGAAAAATGATTTTATTCAATTGTAACAAAATTTGTTTAGTTCAGTTCAAAATTTAAAATCTGTTTACTATAACAGAATTCTAATTTTCATTTTTTATTTGAATTTATTACCAATTTTCCGCGAAAAAATTTATAAGTCTTAGATGGTACTTATAGTTTTATCGTGGAAAATTGGCCATAAATTAGAATAAAAAGTGGAAATTGAATTTCTTTTATAGTCAACAGATTCTAAATATTGAACTGAACAAAATAAACTTTGTTGCTGTTGTTGGTTTGGCACCATTTTTTATGATTGCACTAAATTTATGTTAAGGGAAAAATTTTAACGTGCTGTAACTTTAGTAATTTATTATATTTAAATGAAACAAAGTTTGAAATGATTAATTACACAGGCCCACAAAACAATAGATGTCTGTGTTTTTGATCAGACATACTTTTTCTTACGTATTTTTTTACGCTGAATCTAAATCTGCTATAAAAAAATAGCTTTCTGGAACTTTCTTAGCTTGAAATGTTGTGTGTAAATTAGACTCAAAATTAATCATCAGTGACACTAGTAAGCCCCAATGAGGTATATTTAGTTAATTTTAAGATGTTGTTGGTATTAAATTGATTTTCGCTTACGTACACGTTTTTCATCGAATGATCGATGTAAAGAGTTTCTAGCACGTTTTTGTTCCCTTTTCCAAGTTGCATCTTTTTTAATCATGCAGCAGTAATCTGCCAATATATTCCTGCCCCACCTTCCTTGAAATCTGCGTTCAAATTCTTTTGAATCTTGGTGAAACCTGTCGCCTTGCTCTTCACTAAAGTCACCGTTATTTTCAGGAAACTGGTCAATATGAGAATCAAGAAAATAAAGTTTTAAGTTCATTAGGCAGCCTCATTTCTGAAAATTACGTACCATTTTTTTCACAATATTTATATAATCCTCATATTTTGTGTTGCCCAAAAATTTTGTTGACGCCACTTTAAAGCTGCTTTCTCCACATCATTCATACTTTTGTCAAAGTTTTCATTTCTAAATAAAGTACAGATTTTAGAACCGTTGAAAATGCCTTCGTTTAATTGAGCATCGAATTTCTGGTGAAATACTTTTTCTAAGTATTCAAAACGTTCGCCATGTTTGTACAATGCCTTGTCAAATTGTTTCATCAACCCAAGCTTTGTATGCAGAGGAGGTATCAAAATTTTGGACGGATCCACGAGAGGTTCTTTAAGAATAGTCTGTTTTACAGGTTCAAATGATTCTCTTGGTGGCCAAATTTTTTTTTGTATTGATTTGTTCTATCTCTACTATCGAACATTCATAAATAACTTTTGTACTAATAGGCCCTATAGACGGAGATATAGACATTTCTTCGAAAATATAAAGAAAAGAAGCGATTATAAGTACTTGAATAGCTTAACAACTAAAATTTTAACAGAAAAATGTATAAGAAATAGAAGAAAGAACAAGTTAAATGCTCTAATTCAAGCCTTATTTCATTAAAATAGCTTCTGTAGTTCAAAAGTTGTGCACAATTGAAAATAACTATATATTTATTAATATTTTTAGCATGCAATAGACGATCAAATTTTTACTCTATTTCATTAGCATATTTTGATCTCCTGTAACTATTGAACCATATGAGATTTTTTAATGCAACGAGGCTTAAATCAAAGTTTTCAACCTGTACTTTCATTTATTTTTTATACAATTTTCTGTAAGAATTTCAGTTGTTTCGCTATTAAAGTATTTATAATCGCTTCTTTTCTCTATATTTTCGAAGAAATGCCTATATCTCCGTCTATAGGGCCTTTTAGCACAAAAACCAAAAACACGGGTTCATTTTATTCGATCAAAGAATCATATCCAGCAGTTTCAGCCGAACCCGTTTCCCGGAGGTCAAATACTCTCCTTGTTAGTGGATCCAGATTATTGTCCTAGTATCATAGATAGAATTTTCAAGTTCCCACATATTATCCATTTGTGGTCCTCGTATTTTATTTTTTTCAAGAGCAATTCAAGATTAGAATACTCTTCTTCCAGTACAGTTAAATGTGCTAACGGTATAGAAGCATACTTGTTTGCGGTGTGAAGAAGAACAGCTTTAAAACTGCGCTTTGATGAATCAATGAATAGCCACCAATTCTCAGGTTCGTAAACGTTTAGTTTAAATTCATCTATAAGTCCTTTTACATTGGCGCTGTATACTAGATTTGAATCTTCCTTGAAGTATTTACGAAAGCTTTCTTCTTGATTGCGGTATATGCTTATTTAGTACCTTTTGTCAAGATGTTTCTCCCCTTTAAGTCTGACGCTAGTAATTCTAATTGTTCTTTAGATAAACCAATCTTACTCAATAAATCGTTGAGACTTTCTTGACCATATTTTTCAACAGTCGGCTTTTTACCGATAGAAACATACTCTTTATCATTGTTGAGAGGAAGAATCCTCCACATCTTTTGCGTTATCATTGTTGTCAGTTTCTTAAACATTAATTTAATTTCACAAATAATCATCTATATCTTTTGACTCTTAATGAACTTTTCATGAATATATATTGTTCACGAACTTTATTAAAATTTATTTTTGTCAAACAAAATAGTTGTTTTTATCTTTTTGATCTTTCTGTGTTGTAGGAATTGTAGAATTTGATTAGTGCCAAATTATATGCTACCTTATTTTTATGAGTATAACCAATGCTTAAGTTTGGCTGTGAAAAGCCCAATTGTAACTTGTTTTTGAGACATTTTATCTCAAGCAAGTATTGGTACTCTTTAGTGGTACTTACAAAAATCTGCTGCTGTAAATTATGTTGGCCAAGATGACAATCGCCCTGAAAATGGGATGTGTAAAATGATTTGTTTGGTCCAACTATTTGTAGTTACGAAACCAGCGAAGGCGCGCTGTCTTGCAGGGGAGTGCTAGGATGTGAGGATAATGCCGTAGTGCGTCTGACGATGAGTTGAAATTGTCCTCGTTAAAGTCAGAAAGATCTCATACTTAAGCCTGGAGAGGCATGGGAGTTATCACCCCTAGGACAGTGGACTCGCCTGCGAACGAGACAGGATTCCTAGCATGTGGGGTTTATATTACATTTATGACACATCATAACCTGTAACCTTTAATAAACTCTGCTGGCACATCCGGCAACCGATTTGATCATAATTGCACAGGAAATCCAGATAACTTTTGTTATGTATGTTCTTTGTACATCGAGATTATAAACAGAAAAAAAATTACAGATTCAATAAACCATTATTATAGAATGTGCTTTGATAATGATATTTTACAGCTAGACAAAACGTGGGTTCCTCATGTTGTCTGTGGCTCATGTTACACAATAATGAATCAAGTTAGTTCAAATCAGGACAAGGTTGAATTAAAGTTTGCGACACCTACTAATTGGATAGAACCAAAAGATAGAAGCGATTGTTACTTTTGTTCAACAAAAATAGATGGTATAAGCAAAATTAAACAAGAAAGTATAGCTTATCCTAGCGTTCAGAGCGTCGAGATTCCACAAAAAGTATTTGTGGAAGCATCAGAGGATAAAGAGTCGCGAAATAGTTTTACAACAGGTTTGGGCGCTCTAAATGTAGATGACGATTTGTCAAATCAAATTAATGAACAAGAAACTGACAGCAATGATAACGCAACAGATGACAAGGATTCTTAGAAATCCGATAAAAGTGAAGAAAACAATGATGAAGAGTATGTTCCTATCGGTAAAGAGCGAACTGTTAAAAAATATGGTCAAGAAAGCCTTAATGATTCAATGAGAAAGATTGGTTTATCTAAAGAACAATAATAATTACTAACTTCAGACTTAACGGGAAGAAATATCATGACAAAAGGTACTCAAATAAGCATATACCAGCGATGCCGAAAGTGGCAGAGTCAGAGAGGGAAATTCAAAAATGTGTAAAAAAAAAGTATTAAAATAAATAGTTTTCAAAATTTGATAATTAATAAATAATTCTAAAAAACAAAGTTACTATAACAAAATAATTTTTTTTCAATTTTTTACATTTTTTTGAGTTTAACAAAATTTTGTTTAACTCAAAAAAATGTAAGAAATTGAAAAAAAATTATTTTGTTATAGTAACTTTGTTTTTTAGAATTATTTATTAATTATCAAATTTTGAAAACTATTTATTTTAATACTTTTTTTTTACACATTTTTGAATTTCCCTCTCTGACTCTGCCACTTTCGGCATCGCTGGCATATACCGCAATCGAGATGAAAGTTTCCGTAAACACTTCAAGGAAGATTCAAATCTAGTATACTGCACCAATGTAAAAGGACTTATAGATGAATTTAACGTTTACAAACCTGAGAATTGGCAGCTTTTCATTGATTCATCAAAGCGCAGCCTTAAAGCTGTTCTTCTTTACACCACAAACAAGTATGCTTCTATACTGTTAGCACATTTAACTGTACTGAAAAAAGAGTATTCTAATCTTGAATTGCTTTTGAAAAAAATAAAATACGAGGACCACAAATGGATAATATGTGGGGACTTGAAAATTCTATCTATGATACTAAGGCAACAATCTGGATTCACTAATTATCCATGTTATTTGTGTATGTTTAATAGTAGAGATAGAACAAATCACTACAAAAAAAAATTTGGCCACCAAGAGAGTCATTTGAACCTCGAAAAGAGAATATTTTTAAAGAACCTCTCGTGGATCTGTCTGAAATTTTGATATCCCCTCTGCATATAAAGCTTGGGTTGATGAAACAATTTGCCAAGGTATTGAACAAACATGGCGAATGTTTTGAATACTTAGAAAAAGTATTTCACCAGAAATTCGATGCTCAATTAAACGAAGGCATTTTTGACGGTTCTAAAATCTGTACTTTATTTAGAGATGAAAACTTTGACAAAAGTATGAATGATGTGGAGAAAGCAGCATGGTCATGCTTTAAAGAGATGTCAACAAAATTTTTAGGTAACACAAAAGATGAGGATTGCATAAATATTGTGAAAAGAATGGTACGTAATTTCCAGAAACTAGGCTGCTTAATGAACTTAAAACTTCATTTTCTTGATTCTCATATTGATTGATTTCCTGAAAATAACGGTGACTTTAGTGAAGAGCAAGGTGAAAGGTTTCACCAAGACTTAAAAGAATTTGAACGCGGATTTCAAGGAAGGTGGGGCAGGAATATATTGGCAGATTACTGCTGCATGATTAAAAGAGATGCAACTTGGAAAAGGGAACAAAAACGTGCTAGAAACTCTTTACATCGATCATTCGATGAAAAACGTGTACGTAAGCGAAAATCAATTTAATACCAACAACATCGTAAATTAACTAAATATACCTCATTGGGGCTTACTAGTGTCACTGATGATCAATTTTGAGTCTAATTTACACACAAAATTTCAAGCTAAGAAAGTTCCAGAAAGCTATTTTTTTAATTGCGTATGAGGAGTTACAAAATAGTTGTAAAAAATATTCAAGACATGGTTTTCGACGTATTTTTTGCTTTTTTTATTTTATAATTACGAAAAACCCTCAAAAGACCTCAAAAAATGATGTTTTTCTCATTATCCTCAAAATATCTTGATGGAGGCTTTTTTAATAGCAGATTTAGATTCAGCGTCAAAAAATACGTAAGAAAAAGTATGTCTGGTCAAAAGTACAGACATTTTTTTTTGTGGGCCTGTGTCATAGTCGGTAACTCCACCAGTGATTGGTTTTCTTTATTCTATTGTATACCAATATTCAACCATTTCACTTCTTTAAATTAAAGCATCATTTTTAAAATCTTTCTAAAGTGACTAAGTGACGATTTTTAACTTCTGTTTTTTTTTTAGTAAATATTTGCTGATATGACAAAATCTATAAAATGTTTTTTATGAAACTTGAATGACCGGATATTGGTGCTTTCATCAAAAAAGTAGAACCAAAAATATTTGTAATGTCATAGTTCACAAAACAATATTCTGTTATCATTTGTGATGCATTCATTGCATCACAATAAACTATTTATTGAAGAGAATAAAAGAGAAATATGAGCCGAAATGCACTGACTGAACTGATTATTAATTAATATAATTAAATGAATTAATCAGTTGCATTTTGTTTATTTCGAGGGAAACAAGAAGATTAGCAATGAGCAGACGACTTACCGCTAGAGAGAGAAAGAGCGAAAGGGGAACCTAACCTCACATCAGAACACGTGGTGAAGGAATAAACCACAGTCACCATCAGTTTTCTTATAGTGCACTAGGAGTTGAAGCTACGGTGCTGGCTGTAACATCCTAACACTAGTGCACATAACATATTAAAAGAATAGAACACATGTGTAGAAAAAAATAACCTGTGACAGTGCTCTTGTGCGTCGCCATCTTATGTTCTTGATGACGACGTGCACACCGCAGCACTGTCACCTGTACACACACACACACACCCAGTGTATAGGTACATACGCACAATACACTCGCGGTACGCGATGACGAGCGAAACCGGGAAACGACGCGGAACATTTGTAACACGTGCTCGAGAGTAAAGGGGAAGCGTCGGTAAGTGACCGACTCGCGGCAGAAATCGAGTCATGCGCACGAAAAGTAAAAGATCAGCCAAAAAGGGGAGCCAGCTATAGCTTACATAGCAGGCTCGTATATACATGGGTAAATGTGAAAATAACAGTAGAAGGCTCGTATATACATGGGTAAATGTAAAAATAACAGTAGAAGGCTCATACATACATGGGAAATTGTGCAAATATCAATCGTTGTCAGTCTTTATATGAAGATAAGTGAGATCGAGAGCAAGAGTGATAGAAGATAGGAGAAATCGAGCGCTGGAGAGAGTTATTGATGCAATGGCATGTAAATTATCAAGACTTGATATATGAAGGATTCCTAATATAAATTTAAATGGAGCGCGCGAGAAATAGATGGCGCTAACATTAAAGAAGCCGCCAAAAGGAAAGGTGTTGATTGGTTATGAGTCAATATCCTTTGTAATTGACAAATAACAATTACGGAAGGGATTAATAACCAATCAACCATTATCCTATTTATGACGTAATTGATGAAAGAAGGGATGAAGAGGAAGGAGCTCGAGAAAAGACGTGCCATCGTTACACTTCTCTATTGGATCTTGGCTGTTATACTTGGTCGTCTTTTCTTTGTTGGTTGCTGCTCGCTGAGCCATTATTTGAGTTTTACTCTACTTTATTAGGTTGAATTCATTAGAGTTTTTACGCTGCCATTTTGCTATTTTTCCACTGTACACTAAAACCATTATTCTGGTATTTTCGAGAGAGCTGAGGAGTTCATTTAAAACGAGAAAAGGAGATTTTGGATTGGAGGGTCAATTATTGGAGTTTTTGTATTTTTGGAGAGTAACGCTTTGTTCATTAAGGTGAGTCCATCTTAAATATTAAATAATAGAAAATTTAGAGTCAGTGCGCGTCGCCGTTTTGCTCGTCATAATTAACGTCGGTTTTAGCCGCCATTATTAAACTTAATATTAATTTCACGGGTTTAATTTGATTTTATTTAATTACAATTAATCGGAAAGTTTATTAAGTCGAGCCAGAGTTCAATCACACAACTTTTTTACACTTACACAATTTTCGAGAAATTGTCGGGTAAAAAGGATGTTAAATTTACTTCAATAAATATAGAGTGAAAATTACTTCTTTTTGTATTTTATTTAACAGTGTTATTTAAATGTTTATTAACATTGTGTTGTTATAAAATATATATAAATTCTTTGTTGCTGGTTTACATCGGTGGTGTCGTCATTGTTCCCTACGAAGACCCGATCAGAATCCACCCGAGAGAGTTAATTGTTAATAAATTCAGAGTTTATATTCAGAGTAAAATTTAAGAAAAAAATAATAATTGAATTGGTAGTTATTCAGAGGTGATACTGTAGAGTTAAAAATAATAGTAATTGTGGGATAGGGAACAAATTCCCCCATTACACATTTTAATTCAAGCTAATTTCTATAACGAAATTTTAATTATTATGTTTTTCTTTATTCTCTTTTTTCCTATTGAATTTATATTTTTTTCAGTCAGAGTATGAAGAACATAATTATTAGCTTGCTAAATATTTTAAGGACGTACCTTTGAAAAATGATTTTCTTAGAATATTGATTTAAATTGTTATAATAAGTAGATTTTCGTATATTCTTTCTATTGAGCTATTTTTTAGTACCGCTTACGATATTAATTTTTAAATAATCAGTTTCCACAGTTGCGATTTTTAACAAAGGATATAGTCTGCCTTTTTTTGACTCACGTTTTGTTTAATAATATTAAACACAAATTTTGAGGTACAACTGTGCATGGGAGAACGTCCTCAAAACCTTGCAGAATTATTTTTTAAGTGAAGCCTAAATTTTTAATTTTTTGAATAATCTTTCAACATTTTAGAGCATACGATATGTAAACATATTCTATTACAAACTAGAAATGTTCTCTATAAAGGACATGTTATACCAGGACAGTAAAAATGTGTGTGAATTGCGGTATATACGCCGATAAAGTTTCTGGAACTAAGAGGATACTTCATTCTTTATCCGAAGCTACAGAATTATCTACTTTTTGAAGGTGAAATCTGAAAGTCAAGAAGCAAAAAATAGCCAATGATCTTTAGATATTCCATCCTCTTTTTCACAATAATCTTTAGGTTTAGTTTTGGAGTATAATACCAAAGAAAAAAATCAAATTGAATATGTTTCATCACTATTCCAAAGATAATTCAAGGTTTAGTAGTTTCTTTTATTAAAAATGAGAACTGAAACTTAAAATGTATTGATATCTTCTGTTAGTCTAGACGCTCAGAGGGTTTCGTATGAAGCTAGAGGTCCCACCAAGCAAGTAGGTGATTTATATATAATTCAAACTGCTGAATCCGAATTTGCAACTTGCTTTTCGCGCAAGTGGTCGAGTAATTTGTTATAAACAAATTAATTGTTTAAATGGCTATAGTTTATGAACTACAATAGATGCAGTAATTTTCTCTGCGAAAACTTGTTCTTTAATAAAAAAAAAAAAAATTGTTCTTGTTGCATGTCGATTCGATAATTAGAACCAGAGATATGGCAAATATATTGCAAAAAAACATAGATACGTAGCGCAAGCGTGGAATGCCCTAGTAAAAAACCTTATAACTCGACTACTAATTGATATTTTTTAAAGTTCAACATGTGTTTGAAGAATGTCGGAGTCTCAGCTTTAATGATAAATTATTATATATTACTTTAAAAATGTTGATAAATAAGCTAGAATGATTTGAAGCAGAAAAAATTTTCAATTTTTCAGAAATTTGTTTGTTTATAACGAAATAATATAGGTTAGCGAACAAAATATTTCTATATTTTTTATATAGAATTATAGGAAATTTCATCTAGTTTAAGAATCTGTCCGGTTTTTAAACTTAAGTTAGTAGAACTTGAGATATCGCAAATTTAAGTCGTAGCGCCAACTCCTTGCAATACGACGTATGTGTGCAATATATCGATCGCTTTCCTTATTAAAAATTCTTTTATTATAAGGTAAGTAATCTCATTCTTTTCTAATAAAATTCTTTTTGACTCTATTTCATATACTTTGTCATGATATTAATGATGAATAATACATTTAGATGAAGTAGATTTAGGGTTTTAAATGATCATTGATTTTTATACTATAATAATAAACAATTTACTCAACTTATGGAGTATTATTACATTTATTTGTTTTTTTTTGCAATTGCAAAAAGAAGAACAATCTATTTTATTCAAAAAATTTGTTTTAACTTTCCGATTTATTAGAGTCATCTATTTTTAGCTGAATCCTTTTTTATTAAATTTTTATTTAATTTCCTAATACAGAGTCAAAATTAATTTTATTACAAAAGAATGAAATTACTTACCTTATAATAAAAGAATTTTTAATAAGGAAAGCGATCGCCATATTGCACACATATGTCGTATTGCAAGGAGTTGGCGCTACAGCTTAAATTTGCGATATCTCAGGTTCTATAAAAACACTATCCTTTATAACAAGAAAAAAATAGCAGCCCCCGCTAGATATTAGTATAATTAGTAAATTTTGTAATAACAATCAAATTTTTTACCGCATAGTTTTTGACTAATTAGAGACCTACTAGCAATCTAGAATATAACCTATCTTTTTTTGGTAGGTCTCTAATTATTCAAAAACTACGCAGTAAAAAAATTTGTTTGTTATTACAAAATTTACTTATTATACTAATATCTAGCGGGGGCTGCTATTTTTTTTTTGTTATATCGGATAGTGTTTACATAAATGATGAAAAACGCTATTAGACAAAGACAGATAGTTCGGCCCCTTCTTAATAAATTTGAAAATAGCTAAAGGCTCTAGCCGATTAAGCATATGTGAAATGTGTTCCACTAAATTTGTTTATTTAAATAATGGGATTAAAAAAAGGATGGAAAAAAAGGATTTTTATGATTTTTTTTACCCCAAAATTCAGTTACCCTACTGACATGACCTCAAAAAACGCGTTCTTCTGATTTAAAAAAATTCTTTGAACTCTATTAGGGCTGCAATAACGTACTAGACGGCAAAAATTTAGTGTTTTGATGAAAAATCTACGAAAATTCTTTTTTGGTGGTGTGATATACAAACATGACCTCAAAATCGACTTTTGAAACTTAAAAATATCATCAAAATATAAATAAAATAGTGCTAATTTTTAAGTTATCGAGAAAAAATGTTTTTATTAGTTTGACAGATTTTCTGATTGTATGATTTTTTTCAGAATTTTTCGAGTGGTGTTTTTAACCTAAAAAATTAACAACCACTTTTTCGGTATTTTTGCCTCTTCTTTACACACCTTTCAGTCACGTTTAAATTTTTTTATATCGAATCAGAAATATACGGAAAAAGCTAAAGTTATAGTCACAAGCGCTCAATATTTCTTTAGTGTCAGGCAATTAAAGAAAATCACTAAAAATGTTATTAGATTTTTAAACGCATATTGTTCTTTAGTATTGATAGCTAGAAGCTTGAAAGTTTTTTAAAATTAAAGCTGAGCTCAAATCCTTTCGAAATAGTAGTTATAGCATATCAAAATATTATTTTTTCCCAAAGTTATAGCGTAATAAAGATTGGACCTGAATCGACCTTTTTCTTTTTAAAACATTAATTAATAATAAGAGCTGAAATTCGGTCCAATATTCATTACGCTATAAATTTGGGAAAAAATAATATTTTGATATGCTATAATTACTGTTTCGAAAGGATTCGAGCTCAGCTTTAATTTAAAAAAAGTTCTAAGCTTCTAGCTATCAATGCTAAAGAACAATATGCGTTTAAAAATCTAGTAACTTTTTTAGTGATTTTCTTTAATTGCCTGAAACTAAGGAAATATTGAGCGTTTGTGATTATAACTTTAGCTTTTTCTATATTTTATCATCTGAAAACTCATCCCTGAGTATAAGAAAAAGCCGTGATCCAGAGATGTGACACTCTCCTAGTTAGATTATTAAAATCAACGAAAGTAGTTCTTTCAATTGACAGATCAAGTTCTAAATTAGGTAAGCTTGTGTGAATTAAATTAACGGATTTTCGCAAAGAATTAGGATTGTTAGAGTATATTTCAATATCATCAGAAAATTAAGAAATGTTAACAGATTTAGGTAGGTCTTTATCAATATCAATAAAATAAATAAGATACAGAAGAGGAAGAAGTACCCCCCTTGAGGAATTCCTTTAAATACTAATCTATACTCGTCGACGTCCCCATTATGTACAGAAATCCGAAAAAAAACCTTCCAACATGATAAAAATATCAATAAAAATGTAGTAATTTTCAATTAGGTACAACTTTTGAACTGCAAAAGCTTTTTTGATGCAATAAGGCTTAAATTAAAGCTTAGAACTTGTACTTTCTTCTATTTCATATACATTTTTCTGTTAAAATTTTAGTTGTTCAGTTATTCAAGTACTTATAATCGCTTCTTTTCTCTATATTTTCGAAGAAATGTCTATATCTCCGTCTTTAGGGCCTATTAGCACAAGAGAAAAAACACAAGTTCATTTTTTTTATCAAAGAATCATATTTTGTAATTTTAGCCAAATCTGTTTTCCGGAGATCAAACACTCTCCTTGTGAGTTCATACATGTCGTTGAATGTATTCAATAGAAGTAATTTATATTTAATTGGTAGTTTTTGTAAGATCCTAAAATCAATTAAATCTTTTCCCGGGGATGAATTCGGATTCCGAATTTCTAAAGCTACATTAAATTCCACAAAGTTAAATAATTTATCTAGAAATTTGTTAGAGTGACATATAGGAATATAAACGGGATTGTTGGAAACCCAAGAAAGACATATCTTGTCAAAGGTTTGGATTTTTACAGCCTTCGGCAAATTCTCTGAAAAATGTTGAGGCTCAATATTAAGAGGAGGTCACGTATCTCTGTCCTTTTCTAATCAAAGAAATGATTTTTTTACAAAAACTAATAACTTTATCAAAAAATGTAGAGAAAGCCGCATCTTGTATCAGAAAAAGCAATATTTTCTTTGATAAGAAAAAATTAATTTTATTGCTTCGTTCTCAAGAAAACCTTGAAAAACCAAATTGTCTACCCTAACCTCTATGATTTAAGTTTTTCAAGGTTTTTTTGAAAACGAAGCAATAAAATTAATTCTTTCTTATCAAAGAAAATATTGCTTTTTTTATTACGAGATGCGGCTTTCTCTTCATTTTTTGCTAAAGTTATTAGTTTCTGTAAAAAAACTCAATTCTTTGATTAGAAAAGGACAGAGATACGCGACCTCCTCTTAACCCACTTATTCTTCGAAACCTTACATGTTTTCCATACATAACTACTATCAGTTTGAACGTTTATTGTTTGGGTAAAATTTATAAAATGACTTTTCTTTTTATTTTTTAATGTCTTTTTCGCTATAACCTAAATTCTTTTAAATTCCATCCAATCTTGAAGAAATTTAGTTTGATTTCATTTTTGAAAAGCATTTTTTGGACAGTTAATTTTATTACGATCTTTATCTCAACATGAAGCAGGGTTGCGATGGATTTTAGGATCAATTTTTTTTTTCAGGAGTACTTTTCATAACAGATTCAGTTATTATTTTAACAAACTTATTATATTTATCGGTTACTGAAAGATTTTCATATTCAAAAGTCAAGAAATATGGGTATTGAATTTCTAGTTTATCATTGAATACAAACCAATATGTTTGTTTAGATCTTATTTTGAACGTTTTTTTCTCATCAATTACTTTTTTGTATTCACATTTATAAAAAACGGAAAGTGATCCGAGCCCCAGGTAAACTCATGCATATGGGTATTAATTCTGTCCGAAAAATTATTGTATAAAAGCATGAGGTCTATATTAGATTTAATTGTTCTATCAGTATAAAAGAAAGTAACCAAGTTGTGGATAAGTAATTTATACTTGTTAATGTCATCATACAGGTAAAAGCCATTTAGGTCTGTTTTCTACAGTTTCAGAAGGAGTCATGGACATTAAAATCACCCACGAACAAGTTATTTCGTTTTAAATCAATATTAGAAGATTTTATCCCATTGCTCTAGCGTGAGTATGCCTGGAGCTCGGTAACATACATATGAATTGAAGGCTGGTTAGGTTTGAATCTCAATGCCTGCTAATTTATAGATTAGTCTGGAAATATAATTTTATCTATTTGCTTGTATAGAATTAGATTTTTAATGAAGATTAATATACCGCCTCCGCAAGAATATGTTCTGTCTATTCTGAAAGTTTGAGATCTAGAAAATTCAAAAGTCTCTATATTTGACTTGAGCCACGATTCTACGCATATAAAAATATCTGTTGTATAGATAATTTTTTTATAGTTCAAGCTCTTCTTGTTTACGTTCGACGATGCTTCTTGAATTCTAATAAGTAATTATTAATCCATAATTATTCACATTTAAATTAATTTTATGATTAAAAAAAAAGACAAAGTTGACTTTCTATTCACACTTGACTGTCAGAATCATTAAATTCATTAGTACTAGCACTTTCATTGTCCTTGTTTAGATTATCTGCAAGAACGTTGTTTGAAGCTATCTTTTTTGTTAATCTAGTGAGTTTAGATTTAATTGCCCTTTCAGTAATTTTGCTTTCTCATAGAAAAAGCATTGGATCTCGAAAACTACTCGATGAATATGCTTCAAATTTTGGATACAATTTATTTTTTTGTCTAACTCGTGCGGAAAATATTTAAAACTGAATTTCTTAGTGTTGTTTTAATTTCAGAGCCATTTTAAAAAATAAAAAAAAATTTTGATTTTTCATTATTTTTAAATTTTCGCAAACTACTCGATAAATTCGCTCTAAAATTTGCATGAAAATCATTTGCGATTGCCAAAAAAAGGAAAACTTTTGAAAACTAATTTTCTTAGTTCAGTTATAATTAGCATTTTGTATGAAAAAATGTATTATATCCGTCAGATAGAATACGAAAAAATAAAAGACCCGTATTTTTTTGTTTTTCAAAATATGATAAATTGCAAAAGTTATAGCCAATATAAGTTATTACAATTTTGATATATATAGATATAGTAGCTATGATGAATGACGTCACGATTGCTATTGGCAAAATGACAATTGTGACGTCACACCAATTTCAACTGCCTCTATCTCTTCAAGTTTTCATTTTCATGAAAAAAGAAAAAATACGTGTCCTTTATTTTTTTATTTTCTTAATAACGGATTGAATGGATTTAAAAAAGAAATTTCATACAACATCCCAATTATAGAGCATTTTGAAAGTTTTGAAAAAATTGTTTGTATTTAGTTAGTAAATTAGATCTCGTGACCTACTCTATGGATTTGCTTCCAGTTTTGCATACAATTAATTTTTTTGTCTGACAGGGGGGAAGCTATTGAAAATTGGTTTTCTTAGCGTAGTTTTAATTTTAGAGCCATTTTGAATTTGGATTTCTCATTTTTTTGGGATTTTACGTAAACTAGTCAATGGATTTGCTTAAAAACTTACATGTAAATTATTTGCAATCGCTAAAATAAAAAAAAATTGAATATTGACTTCCTTAATGTAAATTTAATTTTAGAGCATTTTAACAATTTTTTAAAAAATTTTTATTTTTAATTTTTTTTCTATTTTACGAAAACGATTCGATAGATTTGCTCCAAACTTTGTATGCAAGTTATTCGCAACTGTCTGAAGTAAATAAGCTTTTTAAAAAATAATTTTCTTATAGTGGCTCTTTGATCACTTCTTTTGATTTCTGATTTAACGCTTTTACTAACTCTTTTCTTACTTCCTCACTTTCTCTCTGCCCTTCCATCTCAGATTAATCCTCATTTTTACCCTATTTTCATCGATCCTCGTTTCTCTCTCTTCCTATTTCCTAATCACTCTCTTGCATTCACTAATTTTTTTCGAATAAAAATTGTATTTTACATTGAAATTACATTTAAAAAAATCAAATCATTCAATTCAATGAGCTCTATGAGAAAGCATTGCGCCAAAGCACTTGGCAGCGTTTTTTCATAAACTTTCGTGATACAATCAGTGATTTCTGAAAGATTGGAAGATAGCATTTTTGCCTTATCGATGACGTTTGGATTTTTATGTGAAGCCTTAACAAAATCAACAAAGTCAATGAATTTGAAAGAAAACGAATTTTCTGAATCTGAAAAAGTGCTCTCGCATGGGCCCAAGGCTTTCTCAATTTTAAAAATTACTTTGTCGTTGGGTACTTCTATTTTACATTTTTTGTTAGACTTGTGAACTTTTTGATATACAATAGTCGATGATGGAAGACTTTTTGTTGTAACATCACTCTTAGTTGTAACACTACTATTTGTTACATCGTCACTGCTTGTTATTGACAAAGTCGTCTTAAAATTATATTTATGTTGTAAATTGTCAACTATCGGCGAAAAATTATATTTATGTTGTTAATTTTCAACTATCGGCGGTTGCGTTGAAGGTATAATCGGTTGTGGGGCGGTCAGAACCAAATCGGTGACTTAGTTCAGTGCTTACTATAAATGCTTATAATGATTTATTTATTCATTTGCACGGCAGAAATATAGTCATTTCCTCTAACCATAATCATAATGAATAATTTGAAACGGTCACAGCAACAAAAAAATATGAAATATTGTCATGAAGCGAAAAATGCTAAATTGAAATCTATTGCATGCAAATAACAGCCGCACCGACTGTTGGATGGCATTTTTCGCTTTGTGACAATATTTTATATTTTTTTGTCACTGAAACTGTTTTAAATTATTCTTTATATACATGGTTAGAGGAAATGACTATATTTTTGCCATGCAAATGAATAAATAAATCATTATAAGCATTTATTGTAAGCATTAAACTAACTAGGAGAGTGTCATACCTCCGGATCACGGATTTTGCTCAAACTTCGGGATAAGTTTTCAGATGATAAAATATGGAAAAAGCTAAAGTTATAGTCATAAATACTCAATATTTCCCTAGTTACAGACAATTAAACAAAATCACTAAAAAAGTTACTAGATTTTTAAACGCATATAGTTCTTTAGCATTGATAACTACAAGCTTGAAACTTTTTTTAAATTAAAGCTGAGCTTAAATCCTTTCGAATTAGTAGTTATAGCATGTCAAAATATTATTTTTTCCCAAAGTTAGAGCCTAATAAGGATTGGACCTAATTTCAGCTTTTATTATTAATTAATGTTTTTAAAAAAAAATCAGGTCCAATGTTTATCACGCTCTAACTTTGGGAAAAAATAATATTTTGACATGCTATAACTACTAATTCGAAAGGATTTAAGCTCAGCTTTAATTTAAAAAAAGTTTCAAGCTTGTAGTTATCAATGCTAAAGAACTATATGCGTTTAAAAATCTAGTCACTTTTTTAGTGATTTTGTTTAATTGTCTATAGCTAGGGAAATATTAAGTATTTATGACTATAACTTTAGCTTTTTCCATATTTTATCATCTGAAAACTTATCCCGAAGTTTGAGCAAAATTCGTGATCCGGAGGTGTGACACTCTCCTAGTAAGTTACCGATTTAGTTCCGACCGCCTCAATTCTTGGCTACGTGCCCTTCCGATTTATATGCAAAACATTTTAGAATGTCGGCGGTATTTTATATGTGCTAATAATTATCGTCAATATTTATTTTAAAAATCGGAGGAATTTCAGTTATATCATCGTATTCGACATATATATATATATATACTAGCTTTCATATGGATAACATTAGATTTTTTTTTAATTTTAAGTTGATCAAGTATATCTTCGAGAATTTTATTTGGTACGGTGGGAGACACATTTAAAAGAATGACACGTTTGAAGTTGACTATAAGAGGCCTTATGTAAACATAATTGTTCCTGATGTTCAGAAATTCGTATTGTTCGGTAATACCTTCTTCCATATTTTTCTGATAAATATAAACACACACGACTTCTGGAAATTTTTAAAGCGTAACTAATATTTTCTGGTTTAACTATGGCTCCAGCTGCACATACATAATCAGCTATGTTAAATCACCCATACACATAATGATAAGTCCTTGCTCTCTAATTACAACTCTTGTACTTTAGCTAATAGCAGAATGCAAAGGATTGAGTCTTTTGCGTGAAATTTAGGAATGTCGGATATTAAATATGAACTTCCATTATCTTAAATTTTCTTCTGGGTATGTACTATAACATTTTCTTGAGATGCAATTCCATTACCTGAAATCACCTCTAATAACGGATTCATAAGCTTGATATTCGTCATTTCTTTATATATAAATCCGAGTAATCGGTCGCACAAGGCAACGATACACTCGCGTAAACACTTGTACCGGAGCCCAAGTAAAGGTGTGGAACACTCACTCATCCCTTACAGAAAGAAACTATGATCAATAACTGTAGTAAACTATAGCTGAAAAGTGAAAAAGTATTGTAGTAATAAAGTATAGTTTCTTGTAGTATTTTCGCGCTACTATGAACAAAGATTACAATCATTATGTAATTGAACTATATTGAGGATTATTGTATATAATAAGTAATGATTATAGTAAATTACATTGATTTCGTCCTACTATAAAATAATTCTTATGGGTCTATATAGTGTATCGATTTATAATGTACTTATAGATTTATGAGTTTATGGGTTCATGGTTTATGGGTTTATGATTTATGGTTTATGGGTTCATGGTTTATGGGTTTATGATTTATGGTTTATAGGTTTATGGGTTTATGCGTTTATCGCTTATAGGTTTATGGTTTATGGGTTTATGGTTTATGGATTTATGAGTTATGGAATTATGTGTTCATGGTTTATGGGTTCATGGTTTATGTGTTTATGATTTATGGGTTTATGATTTATGGGTTTATGGTTTATCGGTCTAAGGTTTATGCGCTTATGGCTTATAGGTTTATGCTTTATGGGTTCATAGTTTATAGTTCATGGGTTCTTGGTTTATGGATTAATGGTCAATAAAAATATGGGTTTATGGTTCGTGGTTTATGAGTTGATGATTTATGGGTTTATGGTTTATGGATTTATGGTATATAGGTTTTTGATTTAGGGGTATATGGTATTATGGGTTTATGGTTTATGGGTTTAAGGTTTATAAGTTTATAGTTTATGAGTTTATGATTTATGAGTTTATGGGTTTATGGTTTATGGGTTTATGGTTTATGGGTTTATGATTTATGGGTTTATGGTTTGTGGGTTTATGGTTCATAGGTTTATTGTTTATGGGTTTATGTTTTATGGGTTTAAGGTTTATAGGTTTATGGTTTTTGGGTTTCTTGTTCATGGGTCTATAGTTTATAGGTTTATGGTTTATAGCTCTATGGTTTATGAGTTTGTGAGTTTATGGTTTCTTAGTATATAGTTTTCTAGTTTATGGGTTGATGGTTTATGAGTTCATATGATGATGGTTCATGGATCCACGGATTTATAGATAATGGGTCTATAAATTTATGTTTCATAACTTTATAGTTAATGGTTTAATGAGCACGAGATATATGTGTTCATAGTATAAGGGTTTATGGTTTTATAGTTCATGGGCTTATGGTTTATGGATTTGTGGATTCATGGTTTATGGTTTATAGATTTATAGTTTATGGGTTTACGACTTATGAGTTTATAGTTCATAGGTTTATGGTTTATGAGTTTAAGGCTTATGAGTTTATGATTTATGGGTTTATGGTTTATGGGTTTATGGTTTATAGGTTTATGGTTAGTGGGTTTATGGTTCATGGGTTTCTGGTTTATGGGTTTATGGTTTTTGGGTTTATGGGTTTATGGTTTATGGGTTTATGGTTTATGGGTTTATGGTTTATGGGTTTATGATTTATGGGTTTATTATTTATGGGTTTATGGGTTATGGGTTTATGGTTTATCGGTTTATGGTTCATGGGTTCATTGTTCATGGGTTTATGGTTTACAGGTTTATGGTTTGTAGCTCTATGGTTTATTAGATTGTGAGTTTATGGTTTCTTAGCTTATAGTTTTATAGTTTATGTTTTGATGGTTTATGAGTTCATATGTTAATGGTTCCTGGATTTATGGATTTATAGTTAATGGGTTTATAAATTTATGTTATATAACTTTATGGTTAATGGTATTATAAGCACGAGATATCTGTTCTCAGAGTATAAGGGTTTATAGTTTCATAGTTCATGGGTTTATATTTAATGGGTTTGTGGATTTATGGTTTATGGGCATATGGATTTATAGTTTATGAATATATCGTTCAAGGATTTATGGTTTATGGATTTATGGTTTATGGATTCATGGTTTATGGATTTATGGTTTATGGATTTATGGATTTATGGTTTATGAGTTAATAGTTCAGAGGTTCATGGGTTACGGTTATATAGTTTATAGGTCTATGGTTTAAGGTTAATGGTTAATGCGTTGATAGCTTATAGGTTTATGGTCCATGGGTTCATAGATTTATGGTTTATGGGCTTATGGATTCATGGTTTCTGGATTCATGCTTTTATGGTTTATAAGTACATAGTTTATAGGTTTATGCTTTATGGGTTCATAGTTTATGGTTAGTGGGTTCTTGGTTTATGGATTATTGGTCAATAATGGTTTATGGTCTATGGGTTTTTGATTCAGGGGTATATGGTATTATGGGTTTATGGTCTATGGGTTCATATCTAATGGGTTAATAACTTTTGGGTTTATAATTGAGAGGCTTATGGTTTATTCGTTTATGGCTTATAGGTTTATGGGTTGACGGTCTATGAGTTTATGATTTATGGGTTTATGGGTTTATAATTTATGAATTTATAGTTTATGAGTTTATGGGTTTCTGGTTTATGGTTTTCTGGTTTATGGGTTTATAATTTATAGGTTTATGGTATTATGGGTTTATTGTTTATAAATTCATGGCCTTTAGGTTTATGATTCATGAGTTTATGATTTATAAGCTTACGGTTTATGCGTTTATGGCTTAAAGTTTTATGGCTCATGGTCCATGCGTTTATGGCTCATAGATGTATAGCTCATGGGTTTACGGTCCATGGGCTTCTGGCTTATGAGTTTATGGTTTGTGAGTTTCTTGGTTACCAAGTTTATGGTTCATGGGTTTATGGTTCATGGGTTGATGGTTCATAACTTTGTGAGTTTATGGTTTCCTTGTATATATTTTTATACTCCATGGGGTAATGGTTTATGAGTAAGTGGAATAATGGTTTATGGATTTATGAATTAATAGTTAATGAGTTAATAAATTTATATTATATATCCGTGTGATTGATGGTTTTATGAGCACAAGATATATGTGTTTATAATATGGGCGTTAATAGTTTCATGGTTAATAAGTTTATGGTTCATAGGTTTATGGATTTATATTTTATAGGTTTATGGATTTATGGTTTATGGATTTATAATTAATAGATTCATAGTTTATGGGTCTTACGGTTTATGGGTATATAGTCTATAGGTTTATGGTTTATGGGTGATAGTTTATAATTTTATGGGATATTAGATTAATATATTTGTAATAAATGGATTCATAAATTTATGGTACATGGGTTTCTAGTTAATGGGTTAAAAATGTATAAATTAATATATTGCGGGTGTATAGCTCGTGTGTTTATGGATTACGAATCATGAGTCTATGAGTTCATCGCTATCAATATTATAGTTTATGGGCTTATGGGTTCACTGTTATTAAAGTCATAGTCTATAGGTTTATGATTTATAGGTTAATCGTTTATCGTTTGATGCTTTACGATTCATAGATTGATAGTATATGTGTTCATGGAAACTGGTAATGGGTTGATGAGTTTATAGTTTAAGGTACATGGTTTTGTAATTTAATTCATAGGTAAATCGTTATCGGATTGTGGTTTTATGGTTTTATGCGTTTAAGATATATGCATCAATGGTATATGATTTTATAGGTTAATTCTTTATGTGTATATGGATTATTCAAACTTACAAACTTATTAACAGTGAAATCATAAACTTATTTACCAAAAATCCATAAAATCATAAACTATAAACCTATAAACTATATACCTATAAACCATAATCTATAGACCCATAAACTATGAACCTATCGACTCATAAATCATAAAGCATGACCCGATCAACCATGAAGCTTAAGCCCATAGACTATAAAGAATTTGCTTAAAGAACATGACACATAAGTTAATTAACCTTAAAGCACGAACTCATAAAGCATAAACCTATAAAGCATGAAGCAAAAATTCATATACCTTAAGGCATAAGCTTATAAACCATGAAGCATGAGCCCATAAACTATAATCTGTTAACTCACAAATCTATAAGCTATGAATTTATGAATCATAAACTCATAAACCATAAATACATGATCCATGGACCTATAAATTATCAACCTACAAACTATATACCCATAAACTATAAAACTATAAACTTATGAAATTATGAACGTGAACACTATGAGCACATATATATCGAACCCATTAACCGATAATCCATAGATTCTTTAACTCATTAACCAAATCCATTAATCTACAGACCAATAAACTATAAAACCGTGAACCATCAACCCATAAACCATACCCTATTAACTACAACTATAAAACAATAAATCCATGAACCGTAATCCATGAACCATAAACCCATGAACCATAAACCCATAAACCATAGACCCATAAACCAGAAACCCAATAAATCATTAACCCATGAACTAGAAACCCATAAACCCGTAAACCATAAACTCATAATCCATGAACCCATTAACCATAAACCCATAAACCATGAATCCATAAACCATTAACTCATAAACCATGAACCCATAAACTATTAACCAAAAAATTATAAACCCATTAACCATGAATCCATGAACCATAAACCCATAAACCCTAAACCCGTAAACCATGAACTTATATTCCATAAACCCATGAACCATGAACTTATAATCATAGAATCCATAAACCATAAACCCATGAATTATAAACCCATAAACTCATAAACCATAAACCCATAAATCATGAACGTATGAACCGTAAACCCATAAACCATAGACCCAAAAACCATAAACCCATGAACACATAAACCATACACATATAAATCACAAACCCATTAACCATGAACCCATAACCCATGAACCCATAAACCATAAACCCAGAAACCTAAACCAATTAACAATAAACCGATAAACTCATAAACCATAAACTATAAACCTATAAACCATAAACCCATTAATCATAGACCCATGAACTATAAACCTATAAATTATAAACCCATAAAGCTATAAACCATAAACCGATAGACCTATAAACCATAAACCCATAAACCATAAACCCATAGATTAAAACTCATAAACCCATAAAACCATAAACTATAAACCCCTAAACCATGAATCCATAAACTATGAACCCATGAACAATAAAACCATAAACCATAGTCATATCAATCACAAACCTATAAACCATGAACCAATAAACCATAAATCCGCAAACCATAAGCCCATAAACCATAGACCCATAAACTATCAACCTATAAAGCATGAACCCAGAAACCATAAACCTAGGAACCAAAACCCATTAACAATAAACCGATAAACCATAAACTCATAAACGATAAACTTATAATCCATAAACCCATCAACCATAAACTATAAATCTATAGACCATAAACCCATTAATTAAAGACCTATAAACTATAAACCCATAAATAAAGAACCCATAAACCTATAAACCATTAACCCATTAACCTAGAAACCATGAACCCATAAACTATAAACCCATAAAGCATAAACCCATAAACCATAAACCTATAAACCATAAGCCCATAAATCATAAACCCGTGAACCATAAACTCATAAACCATAAACCCATAAACCATAAACCCATAAACCATAAACCCATAAACCATAAACCCATAAACCATAAACCCATAATTCCTAAACCCATTAACCATTCACTCATAAACCATAAAATATAAACCTATAAACCATTAATTTATAATCCTTGAATCCATAAACCATAATTCCATAAACTCATGAACCATAAGCCCATAAACCATAATTCCATAAACCATAAATCCATTAACTATAAACTCATAAACCATGAATTCATGAACTATAAGCCCATAAACCATAAACCCATAAACCATGTACCCAATAAACCAATAAATCATAAACTCATAAACAATAAACCCATAATTTATAAAACCATTAATCATTTAGTCATAAACCATAAACTATAATTCTATAATCGATTAATTTATTAATCATAAATCCATAAACTATAATTCCATAAACTCGAAAACCATATACCCATAAACCATAATTCCATAAATTCATAAACCATGAACCCATAATTCATAAACCCATTAACCATTTACCCGTAAACCATAAACTATGAACCCATAAACCATTAACTTATAAACCATAAATCCATTAACCAGAATTTCATAAACTTATAAACCATAAGCCCATAAACCATAATTGCATAAACTCATAAACCATAAACCCATACAATATAAAACCATGAACCATCAACCCATAAATTATAAGCCAATAAACCATAAACCCATAAACAATAAACCCATAAACCCATAAACCTATAAACGATTAACCTATGAGCCATGAACCCATGAACCATAAACCCATAATTCATAAACCCATTAACCATTTACTTATAAACTATAAACTATAAACCTATAAACCATTAACTTATAAACCATAAATCCATAAATCATAAAACCATAAACCATAATTCCATAAACTCATGAACTATAAACCCATAAACCATCATTCCATAAACTCATAAACCATAAGCCCATAAACCATAATTCCATAAACTCGTAAAGCATAAACCCATAAACTATAATCCCATAAACCCATAAACCATAAACCTATAACCCATTAACCATAAACCTACAAACTATAAACCCATGAACCATAAACCTATAACCTATGAACCCACTAACTATAAGCCTATTAACCATCAACCATTACCCAATAAACCATAAACGTATAAACCACAAACCCATTAACCATAAACCCATTAACTATAATTCTATAAACCCATAAGCTATTAACGTTTCAACTATAAACCCATAAATCATAAACTCATAAACTATAAACCCATAAATTATAAACCCATAGAACATAAACTTATAAACCATAAATCCATAAACCATGAGCCCATAAATATGAACCTATAAACCATAAACCTATAAGCTATGAACTATAAACCCATGAACCTTAAACCATAAACACATATACATATGAACCTATAAACCATTAAATTATTAACCATAAACCCATAAATCATAACCTCATAAACGATAAACATATAAATTATAAACCCATAAACCATAAAGTCAGTAACCATAAACCCATAAACCATAAACCCATTAGCCATAAACCCATAAACCATAAATCCATTAACCATAAACCCATAAACCATAAACCCATAAACCATAAACTCATAATTCATAAACCCATTAACCATTTACCCATAAACTATAAACTATAAACCTATAAACCATTAACTTATAAACCAGAAATCCATAAACCATAATTGCATAAACTCATAAACCATAAACCCATAAATCATCATTCCATAAACCCATAAACCATAAACCCATAAACCATAAACTCATAAACCATAAACTCATAATTCATAAACCCGTTAACCATTTACCTATAAACCGTAAACTATGAACCTATAAACCAGTAACTAATAAACCGTAAATTCATAAACCATAATTTCATAAACTCGTAAACCATAAACTCATAAACCATTAACCAATAAACCATAAACGTATGAACCCTAAACCCATTAACCATAAACCCATAAACTATATCTCCATAAACCCATAAACCATTAACCTTTTAACCGTAAACCATAAACTCATAAACAATTGACCCACAAACCCTAAACCCATTAACCATATACTCATTAACCATTAACCCATAAACTATAATCTTATAAACACATAAACCATAAACCTATTAAATGTAAACACATGAATCATAACCTCATAAACGATAAACATATAAATTATAAACCCATGAACCATAAAGTTAAAAACCATAAACCCATAAACCATAAACCCATTAACCATAAACTCATTAATTATTAACCCACAAACTATAAATCCATAGACCATAATCTCATTAACCATGAACCCATTATTCATAAACCCATTAACTATTTACCCATAAACTATAAACTATAAACCTATAAACCATTAACTTATGAACCATAAATCCATTAACCATAAATCCATAAACCATAAATCCATAAACCATAGATCCATAAACCATAAATCCATAAACCATAAATCCATAAACTATGAATCCATTCACCATGATTCCATAATCCATAAACCCATGAACCATCATTCCAAAAACCCATAAGCTATTAACCATTAGACTATAAACCCATAAATCATATACTTATAAACTATAAACCCATAAATTATAACCCATGAACCATAAACTTATAAACCATAAATCCATAAACTATAAACCCATATACCAACAACCCATAAACTATAAATCCATGAACTATAAATCCATCAACCATAATTCCATAAACTTATAAACCATAAACCCATAAATCATCATTCCATAAACTCATAAACCATAAACCCATACACAATAAACTCATGAATCATAAAACCATAAATTATAGACCAATAAACCATAAACCCACAAACCATAAACCTATAACCCATGAACCATAAACCCATAAATCATGAACTTATAAACCATAAACTCATAAACCAGAAACCAATAAACCATAAACTCAAAAATCATAAACTCATTATTCATAAACCCATTAACCATAAACCCATAAACTATAATTCCATAAACCCATAAGCTATTAACCTTCGGACTATAAACCCATAAATCATAAACTTATAAACTATAAACCCATAAATTATAACCCATGAACCATAAACTTATAAACCATAAATCTATAATCTATAAACCCATAAAATATAAACCTATAAACCATAAACCTATAGGCTATGAACTATAAACCCATAAACCATAAACCCATAAACCATAAACCCATAAACCATAACCTCATAAACGATAAACATATAAATTATAAACCCATAAACCATAAAGTCAGGAACCATGAACCCATAAACCATAAAGTCATAAAACCATCAATCCATAAACCATAAACCCATAAACCATAAACCCAAAAACCATAAACACATAAACCATAACCTCATAAACGATAAACATATAAATTATAAACCCATAAACCATAAAGTCAGGAACCATTAACCCACAAACCATAAACTCATGAACTATAAACCCATAATTCATAAATCCATTAACCATTTACCCATAAACTATAAACTATAAACCTATAAACCATTAACTTATAAACCATGAATCCATAAACCATAATTACATAGACTCATAAACCATAAACTCATAAACTATAAACTCATAAACCATATATCCATAAATTATAGACCATTAAACCATAAAACCCATTAACTATAAAACCATAAACCATAAACCCATAAACCGAAAACCTATAACCCATAAACCATAAACCAACAAATCATAAACTTATAAACCATAAACCCATAAACCATAAACCCATATACCAACAACCCATAAACTATAAATTCATGAACTATAAATCCATAAACCATAATTCCATAAACTTATAAACCATAAACCCATAGATCATCATTCCATAAACTCATAAAACATAAACCGATACACAATAAACTCATGAATCATAAAACCATAAATTATAGACCAATAAACCATAAACCCATAAACTATAAACCCATGAACCATAAACCCACAAACCATAAACCTATAACCCATGAACCATTAACCCACAAATCATAAACCCATAAGCTATAAACCTATAACCTATGAACTCACAAACCATAAACCCATAAATCATGAACTTATAAACCATAAACTCATAAACCAGAAATCCATAAACCATAAACTCAAAAATCATCAACTTATTATTCATAAACCCACTAACCATTTACTTATAAACCATAAACTATAAACCTTTAAACTATTAACTTTCAAATCGTAAATGTATAAACCATAATCCCATAAACTAATAAACCATGAGCCAATAAACCATAAGCCCATAAACTCATAAACCATAAACCCATAAATTATAAACCCATAAACCATAAACTCATAAGCTATAAACCCATAAATCATAAACTCATTAACCATAAACCCATAAACCATAATTCCATAAACTCATAAACCATAATTCCATAAACTCATAAACCATAAATTTATAAATAATAAACTAATAAACCATGAACCCATGAACCATAAACCCATAAACCTATAACCCATTAACCATAAACCTGCAAACTATAAACCCATAAGCTATGAACCTATAACCTATGAACCCACAAACTATAAACCTATGAACCATAAACCCATAAACCATTACCCAATAAACCATAAACGTATAAACCACAAACCCATAAACCATAAACCAATAAACTATAATTCCATGAACTCATAAGCTATTAACCGTATATAACTATAAATCCATGAATCATAAACTCATAAACTATAAACCCATAAATTATAAACTCATAAACCATAAACTAATAAACCATTAATCCAAAAACCATAAATCCATAAAATATAAACCTATAAACCATAAATCTATAAGCTATGAACTATAAACCCATGAACCATAAACCCATAAACCATAAACTCATAAACCCATAAACCTATGAACCATTTAATTAAAAGCCATAAACCCATTACTTACAAACCCATTAACTATAAACCCATAAAGTATAATCTCATAAACCCATAAACCTTCAACCTATTAATCATAAACCTATAAATCATAACCTCTCAAACGATGAACATATAAATTATAAACCCATTAACCATGAAGTCAGAAACCGCAAACTCATTAACCATAAACCCATAATTCATAAACCCATTAACTATTTATTCATTATCTATATACTAAAAACCTATAAACCATTACCTTATGAACCATAAATCCATAAACCATAAATCCATAAACCATAAATCCATAAACCATAATTCCATAAACTTATAAACCATCATTCCATAAACTCAGAAACCATAAACCCATAAACCATAAACCCATAAACCATTAACCAATAAATTATAGACCATTAAACCATAATCCCATAAACTATAAACCCATAAACCATAAACCCGAAAACCATAAACCTATAACCCATGAACTATAAACCCACAAATCATAAACTCATAAGCCATAAACCTATAACCTATGAACTCACAAATTATGAACCTATAAATCATAAACTTATAAACCATAAACCCATAAACCATAATCCTATAAAACATAAACCCATAAACCATAAATCCATAAACCATAAACCCATAATTTATAAACCTGTTGACCATTTATCCATAAACCGTGAACTATGAACCTATAAACCATTAACT
The DNA here is from genome assembly GCA_017163975.1 of Anastatus disparis. Classification (NCBI taxonomy): domain Eukaryota; kingdom Metazoa; phylum Arthropoda; class Insecta; order Hymenoptera; family Eupelmidae; genus Anastatus; species Anastatus disparis. The sequence goes on along the minus strand of JAFFSR010000401.1, from coordinate 442,984 downwards.
TATGAACTATAAATCCTTAAACCATAATTCTATAAACTTGTGAAGCATAAGCCCATAAACCATAATTCCATAAACTCTTAAACCATGAACTTATAAACCATAAACCCATAAATTATAAACTAATAAACCATGAACCCATAAACTATGAACCCATAAACCCATTAACCATAAAACTACAAAGTGTAAACCCACAAGCCATAAACCCATAAATCATTACACAAACCCACTAACCATGAACCCATAAACTAAAATTCCATAAACCCATAAGCTATAAACCCTTTTAACTATAAACCCATAATTCATAAACTGATAAACTATGAACTCATAAATTATGAACTCATGAACCATAAACTTATAAACCATAAATCCATAAACCATAAACCCATTAAATATAAACCCATAAACTATAAACTCATAAACCATCAACCCACAAACTATAAACCCATAAACCATAAACACATTAACCATAAACCCGTAATTCATAAACCCATCAACCATTTACTCATAAACTATAAACTATAAACCTATAAACCATTAACTCATAGACCATAAATCCATAAACCATAAATCCATAAACCATAAATCCATAAACCATAAATTCATAAACCATGAAGCCATAAACCATAATTACATAAACTCATAAACCATGAACCCATAAACCATCATTCCATAAACTCATAAACCATAAACCCATAAACCATAAACCCACTAATCATAAACGCATAAGCCATAAACCTATAACCTATGAACTCACAAATTATGAACCCATAAATCATGAACTTATGAACCATAAACCCATAAACCATAAACCCATAAACCATAAACTCATAAACCATAACCTGATTATTAATAAATTCATTCACCATTAACTCATAAACCATAAACTATAAACCTATAAACCAATAACTTTCGAAGCATAAATCTATAAACCATAATTCTATAAACTCGTAAAGTATAAGCTCATAAACCATAATTCGATAACCTCATAAACCATAAACCCATAAACCATAAACCCATAAATCATGAACTTATGAACCATAAACCCATAAACCATAAACCCATAAACCATAAACTCATAAACCATAACCTGATTATTAATAAATTCATTCACCATCAACTCATAAACCATAAACTATAAACCTATAAACCAATAACTTTCAAAGCATAAATCTATAAACCATAATTCTATAAACTCATAAACCATAAGCCCATAAACCATAAGCATATAAACCATAATTCCATAAACTTATAAACCATAAACCCATAAATTATAAACCTATAAACCATAAACTCATAAGCCATAAAGCCATAAATCATAAACTCATAAACCATTAACCCATAAACCATTAATCCATAAACCATAAATCCCTAAACCATGAACTTATAAATCATAAACCCATAATACATAAACCCGTTAACCATTTACGCATAAACCCTAAACTATGAACCTATAAACCATTAACTTATAAACCATAAATCCATAAACCATAATCCCATAAACTCGTAAAGTATAAGCTCATGAACCATAACTCCATAAACTTATAAACCATAAACCCATAAACCATCATTCCATAAACTCATAAACCATAAACTTATAGACTATAAACTGATGAACCATATATCTATAAATTATAGACCATTGAACCATAAACCCATCAACTATAAACCCATAAACCATAAACCCATTCACTATAAATCCATAAACCATAAATCCATAAACCATAATTACATAAACTCATGAACCATAAACCCATAAACCATCATTCCATAAACTCATAAACCATAAACTTATAGACTATAAACTCATGAACCATATATCTATAAATTATAGACCATCAAACCATAAACCCATTAACTATAAACCCATAAACCATAAACCCATTAACTATAAACCCATAAACCATAAACCCATAAACCAAAAACCTATAAACCATAAACCATAAACCCACAAATCATAAACCCATAAGCCATAAACCTATAACCTATGAAATTACAAACCATGAACCCATAAATCATGAACTTATAAACCATAAACCGATAAACGATAAGACCCAAATACCATAAACCCATAAACCATAAACTCATAAACCATAACCTGATTATTAATAAATTCATTCACCATTAACTCATAAACCATAAACTATAAACCTATAAACCAATAACTTTCGAAGCATAAATCTATAAACCATAATTCTATAAACTCGTAAAGTATAAGCTCATAAACCATAATTCGATAACCTCATAAACCATAAACCCATAAACCATAAACCCATAAATCATGAACTTATGAACCATAAACCCATAAACCATAAACCCATAAACCATAAACTCATAAACCATAACCTGATTATTAATAAATTCATTCACCATCAACTCATAAACCATAAACTATAAACCTATAAACCAATAACTTTCAAAGCATAAATCTATAAACCATAATTCTATAAACTCATAAACCATAAGCCCATAAACCATAAGCATATAAACCATAATTCCATAAACTTATAAACCATAAACCCATAAATTATAAACCTATAAACCATAAACTCATAAGCCATAAAGCCATAAATCATAAACTAATAAACCATTAACCCATAAACCATTAATCCATAAACCATAAACCCCTAAACCATGATCTTATAAATCATAAACCCATAATTCATAAACCCGTTAACCATTTACGCATAAACCTAAACTATGAACCTATAAACCATTAACTTATAAACTATAAATCCATAAACCATAATCCCATAAACTCGTAAAGTATAAGCTCATGAACCATAACTCCATAAACTTATAAACCATAAACCCATAAACCATCATTCCATAAACTCATAAACCATAAACTTATAGACTATAAACTGATGAACCATATATCTATAAATTATAGACCATTGAACCATAAACCCATCAACTATAAACCCATAAACCATAAACCCATTCACTATAAATCCATAAACCATAAATCCATAAACCATAATTACATAAACTCATGAACCATAAACCCATAAACCATCATTCCATAAACTCATAAACCATAAACTTATAGACTATAAACTCATGAACCATATATCTATAAATTATAGACCATCAAACCATAAACCCATTAACTATAAACCCATAAACCATAAACCCATTAACTATAAACCCATAAACCATAAACCCATAAACCAAAAACCTATAAACCATAAACCATAAACCCACAAATCATAAACCCATAAGCCATAAACCTATAACCTATGAAATTACAAACCATGAACACATAAATCATGAACTTATAAACCATAAACCGATAAACGATAAGACCCAAATACCATTAACCCATAGACCATAAACTCATAAACCATAACCATAAACCTTTATTAATAAATTCATTCACCATTAACTCATAAACCATAAACTAAAAACCTATAAACCAATAACTTTCAAAAATAAACATAAATCTATAAACCATAATTCTATAAACTCATAAAACTATAAACCATAAACATAAACCATAATTCATAAACGATAACCATTCCTCATAAACCATAAACCCATAAACCATAAACCCATAAATCATGAACTTATGAACCATAAACCCATAAACCATAAACCCATAAACCATAAACTCATAAACCATAAACTGATTATTAATAAATTCATTCACCATTCACTCATAAACCATTAACTATAAACCTATAAACCATTAACTTTCAAACCATAGATCTATAAACCATAATTTCATAAACTCATAAACCATAAGCCCATAAACCATAAGCATATTAACCATAATTCCATAAACTCATAAACCATAAACCCATAAATTATAAACCCATAAACCATAAACTCATAAGCCATAAACCCATAAATCATAAACTCATAAACCATTAACCCATAAACCATTAATCCATAAACCATAAACCCATAAACCATGAACTTATAAATCATAAACCCATAATTCATAAACCCGTTAACCATTTACGCATAAACCTTAAACTATGAACCTATAAACCATTAACTCATAAACCATAAATCCATAAACCATAATTCCATAAACTCGTGAAGTATAAGCTCATAAACCATAATTGCATAAACTTATAAACCATGAACCCATAAACCATCATCCATAAACTCATAAACCATAAACATAGACTATAAACTATAAACCAATAAAAATACCATTGAACCATAAACCCATCAACTATAAACCCATAAACCATAAACCCATTCACTATAAATCCATAAACCATAAATCCATAAACCATAATTACATAAACTCATGAACCATAAACCCATAAACCATCATTCCATAAACTCATAATCCATAAACTTATAGACTATAAACTCATGAACCATATATCTATAAATTATAGACCATCAAACTATAAACCCATTAACTATAAACCCATAAACCATAAACCCATTAACTATAAACCCATAAACCATAAACCCATAAACCAAAAACCTATAAACCATAAACCATAAACCCACAAATCATAAACCCATAAGCCATAAACCTATAACCTATGAAATTACAAACCATACCACATAAACAGAACTATAAACCATAAACCGATAAACGATAAGACCAAAACCATTAACCCATAGACCATAAACTCATAAACCATAAAGTCAGAAACCATAAACCCATTAACCATTTACCTATAAACTATGAACTATAAACCTCAAAACCATTACCTTATAAACCATAAATCCATAAACCATAAATCAATAAATTATAATTCCATAAACTCATAAACCATGAACCCATAAACCATCATTCCATAAACTCATAAACCATAAACCCAAATAACAAAATCATAAACGCATAAACCATTAACCTATAACCTATGAACAAATATGAACCCATAAATCATGAACTATAAACCATAAACCATAAACCCATAAACCATAAACCATAAACCATAAACTCATAAACCATAAACTGATTTTTAAATTATTAACCATTAATTATAAACCATTAACTATAAACCTATAAACCATTAACTTTCAAACCATAACTATAAACCATAACATAAACCTATTAACCATAAGCCCATAAATCATCAGCTTATTAACGATAAACATATGAATTAAACATAACCCATAAAGTATAAAGCCAAAACCATAAACCTATAAGCCATAAACCTATAAACCATAAACTCATAAACCATTAACTCATAAACCATTAATCCACAAACCATAGACCCATAAACCATAAACTCATTAACCATAAACCTATAATTCCTAAACCCATTAACCATTTACCTATAAACTATAAACTATAAACCTATAAACCATTAACTTATAAACCATTAATCCATAAACAATAATTCCATAAACTCATAAACTATAAACTCATAAACCATCATTCCATAAACTCATAAACCATAAACCCATAAACTATAAACTCATGAACCATAAACCCATAAATTATAGACCAATAAACTATAAATCCATAAACTATAAACCCATAAACCATAAACCCATAAACCATAAACTCATAAACCAAGGCCCATAACGTATAAACCCATAAACCATGAACTCATGAGCCATAAACCCATAAATCATAAACTCATAAACCATTAACTCAGAAACCATTAATCCATGAACCATGAACCCATAAAATATGAACTTATTAATCATTAACCCATAATTCATAAACCCGTTAACCATTTACGCATAAACCTTAAACTATGAACCTATAAACCATGAACCCATAAACTATGAACCCATAGACCCTAAAACCATAGACCCATAACCCATTAACTATAAACCCGCAAACTATAAACCTATAAGCTAGAAACCTATAACCTATGAACCCACAAACTATAAGCCTATAAACCATAAACCCATAAACCATTACCCAATAAACTATAAACGTATAAATCACAAACCCATTAACCATAAACCCATAAACTATAATTCCATAAACCCATAAGCTATTAACCTTTTAACTATAAACCCATAAATTATAAACCCATGAACCATAAACTTATAAACCATAAATCCAGAAACCATAAACCCATAAAATATAAACCTACAAACCATAAATCTATAAGCTATGAACTATAAACTCATGAACCATAAACCCATAAACCATAATCCCATAAACCATAAACCCATGAACCTATAAACCATTAAATTTTAAGCCATAAACCCATTAATTACAAACCCATTAACCATAAACCCATAAACTATAATCTTCTAAACCCATAAACCATCAACCTATTAACCATAAACCCATAAATCATCACCTCATAAACGATAAACATATAAATAAAAAACTCATAAAGTATAAAGTCAGAAACCATAAACCCATAAACCATAAACCTATAAACCATAAACCTATAAACCATAAACTCATAAACCATTAACCCACAAACCATAAACCCATAAACCATAAACTCATTAACCATAAACCCATAATTCATAAACCCATCAACCATTTACCCATAAACTATAAACTATAAACCTATAAACCATTAACTTATAAACCATAAATCCATAAACCATAATTCCATGAACTCATAAACTATAAACTCATAAACCATCATTCCATAAACTCATAAACCATAAACCCATAAACTATAAACTCATGAACCATAAACCCATAAATTATAGACCAATAAACTATAAATCCATAAACTATAAACCCATAAACCATAAACCCATAAGCCATAAACTCATAAACCAAGGCCCATAACGTATAAACCCATAAACCATGAACTCATGAGCCATAAACCCATAAATCATAAACTCATAAACCATTAACTCAGAAACCATTAATCCATGAACCATGAACCCATAAAATATGAACTTATTAATCATTAACCCATAATTCATAAACCCGTTAACCATTTACGCATAAACCTTAAACTATGAACCTATAAACCATGAACCCATAAACTATGAACCCATAGACCCTAAAACCATAGACCCATAACCCATTAACTATAAACCCGCAAACTATAAACCTATAAGCTAGAAACCTATAACCTATGAACCCACAAACTATAAGCCTATAAACCATAAACCCATAAACCATTACCCAATAAACTATAAACGTATAAATCACAAACCCATTAACCATAAACCCATAAACTATAATTCCATAAACCCATAAGCTATTAACCTTTTAACTATAAACCCATAAATTATAAACCCATGAACCATAAACTTATAAACCATAAATCCAGAAACCATAAACCCATAAAATATAAACCTATAAACCATAAATCTATAAGCTATGAACTATAAACTCATGAACCATAAACCCATAAACCATAATCCCATAAACCATAAACCCATGAACCTATAAACCATTAAATTTTAAGCCATAAACCCATTAATTACAAACCCATTAACCATAAACCCATAAACTATAATCTTCTAAACCCATAAACCATCAACCTATTAACCATAAACCCATAAATCATCACCTCATAAACGATAAACATATAAATAAAAAACTCATAAAGTATAAAGTCAGAAACCATAAACCCATAAACCATAAACCTATAAACCATAAACCTATAAACCATAAACTCATAAACCATTAACCCACAAACCATAAACCCATAAACCATAAACTCATTAACCATAAACCCATAATTCATAAACCCATCAACCATTTACCCATAAACTATAAACTATAAACCTATAAACCATTAACTTATAAACCATAAATCCATAAACCATAATTCCATGAACTCATAAACTATAAACTCATAAACCATCATTCCATAAACTCATAAACCATAAACCCATAAACTATAAACTCATGAACCATAAACCCATAAATTATAGACCAATAAACTATAAACCCATAAACTATAAACCCATAAACCATAAACCCATAAACTCATAAAATATAAACCTATAACCCATAAACCATGAACTCACAAATCATAAACCCATAATCCATAAACCTATAACCTGTGAACTCACAAACCATGAACCCATAAATCATGAACTTATATACCATAAACTTGTAAGCTATAAACCCATAAACCGATAAATTATAAACCCATAAACTATAAACTTATAATTTATAAACCCATAAATTATTAACTTATAAATCATAAACCCATAAACCATTAACTCATAAATTATAAACCCATAAACCATAATACCATAAGTTCTTTATAAAGCGATACACTATATAGACCCATAGAATTTATTCATTATGATTAATTACGTTATCGATTACAGTAGGACGAAATTTCTTACGGTTATTGATTATAGTTCTTTCCTGTAAGGGATATAAACAGCTCCTATATTGATGAGGGTTCGCGCGCGAATCAATTTAATTTTTAATAAAGTAAGTATTTTTCAACTAAACTTGCTTGCACGTAGCAGCAATCATTTATTACCTCTTCCGCGCTGGATATTTCTTAGAAATTGCAAGACCAGCTGAAATTTTAAATATTATTTTGCTGACTGAAAAATATGTGCTAGTCATCGAAGAAGACAGCGATGAAGACCGAATTTCGTAGAAGATTCAATTTTATGTTTTCATGAGATAAATATTCATGATTTTTTTAGTAAAATAAACCTTATACTTCACTGTAAATTAACGATGAAAATTTCTATTTCATTAAAATTAATCCTAGTCGTTTTGATATTATGTAAAGATTATAATATTACTAAAAGTGTTTATTTTTATTTAATAAAATTAATTTTTATTAGTTTTAACATCATATAAATTACTAATAAATCTCTAAAAGTAGCAGAATTATAAACTTTTTGAGGTAAGCAATACTTTCCTTTAGAATTGTTACGTATGAAAACGTCCATCTATTATAAAATAGTAAAACGGTAACTTACTTATTTATGTTTAATATTTTAAATTTTATGAAACAGCAAATCGACTGTTTTGATAATCTAATGAAACTCAAAAATGTGCAAATATCAAAAAGAATATGATTTACAAATCAAATTGATTTGCGTGATTCAAAGTGGACTTAATTAACGATCATTAAATGGTAACAGTTATCTTCCCAAAACAAGTTTTTCAAATTTATTGAGATGAATCGGAGTAATATATTTCTGATTTGGTATAAAAAATCAGAACGCGACTGAAAGATGTATATGAAAAATTTTTAACAAAAAAAACTGACTTCAAAACATTGATTTAAAAAAACAAATAATATATCATCCTCAAAAATTATACGCATACTACGCATCTAACACATGTGTAGCAAACATATTATAGACTATCTAATCATTTTCAAGAGCCTAAACGGCATTGCCATCTTTAAGGCAGAGTCTGCCAAGTTAAAGGAAGCCCCATTTTACAAAATATTAAAGGTATATTGAAATAAAAAGCTCTTATAACAAATTTTTACATATTTTTTTTAAAAGTTATATAATTTTTCTCATATATTTTTTAGATACAAAATAATAGCAGATTTAAGAAGAGATTATACATCTCTTTCCTTTTGTAATCAGAGAATCAATTTTTTACAAAAACAAATAACTACAGCAAAAATTAAAGAAAAAACCGCATCTCGTATCAAAAAGAGTAAAATTTTCTCTGATAAGAAATAATTAATTTTATTGCTTCGTTTTCAAGAAAACCTTGAAAAACAGAATTGTTTACTCACCCTTTATGTTCTAAGTTTTTCAAAGTTTTCTTGTAAACGAAGGGATAAAATCAATTCTTCCTCGTCAATGAAAATATTCCTTTTTTTTATACAAGATGAGGCTTTCTCTTTTTTTTTGCTAAAATTATTGGTTTTTTATAATCAAAGAATAAAATCAATTCTTTGATCATAAAAGGACAGACATACTCGACCTTCTCTTGAGCTGTTTTTAATAAAAATGAATGAATTATTTTCTTTTATCACACAGAGAAAATATATTTATAAAAAGTACAATAAAAAACGATAAAAAAATTACCGCCACATAGCATGAAATATTTATGAAATATTTTTAAGCAAAATTTGAAATATTTCACAAATTTTTCATTTAATCGTTGTTGAAAGTTCGCTATGTCCGCCTGTGCAATGGCAAATGAATATTTCTCTGAAAGATTTATGAAAGTTTCATCAAGATTTTCGGTAAATATTTTTAATGAATATTAAAGAAATATTGATATAATATTTCATTGCAACGTTTGGGAAACAACATAAATCTTTCATGAAATGTTTATGAAAGATTTAAAGTTTATTTCAGCAAACATTATTTAATATTATAACGCATTACACTTCTTGCAAATCCACATTACTTATAAAGTTGCATTTACATAAATTGTAATTATGAAACATATTTTTATTGCATGATACTATATTATATTATAACTCATTATACATATACATTGATACATATCCGCACACATGTTTTCCATTTATTTATTAGTCGCATTTATATTGTTACAAGATAAGCGCTGCGTGTCTTTGCACGAAGCAGCTGGCTTTTGCCTTATTTACTAATTAAGGTCTCCTCCAACCGCTTGGGGACAAAACGCGCATTCAACGCGCGTCCTTCTATCGACGGAACTGGAAATAAAAAATCTTGCAATTAAATATAGTTGAAATATTTCAAGAAAATATTTCTAAAAGTTGCAATTAAAGATTTCTACAATGTTTCATTGCAACATTATCGCCATCAAACAAATCTATCATAAAAGATTATTGAAATATTTCAGTAATATTTGCACAAATATTTCAAGGAAACCTTCACAAAATGTTAACTAAATATTACATTATCATTCGAACATCGATAAAAATATTTCATGAAAGATTTAAGTGAAATTTCAACTTTATTTCAGAAAATCAAGATTATATTATAATTCTACTTATAATTGACTTATTATTTCACAGAAATATTTTTTAAAAGTTTGATAGAATGTTTTACAAATATTCCGCTATTTTATTCGGAAATTGCTGATGTGAAATCTTTGGTAAAGCTTTCAAAAATATTTTGTAAAAGATGTTAGTGAAAGGTTTTAACGAAATTTTTTCGTATTTTTTTAGAAGTCGAGAATCTTGCAAAGTAATATTGTGAAAAGGCTTATAAAATATTTTGTCAAGTTTTATTTGAAAGCCTGCAACAATATTTCGTTGAAAGATTTCTTGAAAGTTTGATAAAATATTTCATAAATATTTCTCTTTTAGATTCAGAAATCGTAGATGTGATAGCTTTCAAAAACATTTCGTGAAATATTTCGATGAAATGTTTTAACAATATTTTTTAGTAGTTTTTTTTTTAATTGAGAATCTGGCACGTTAATATTGTTAAAAATTTATGGAATATTTCGGGATTTTTTATTTGAAACTTTGATGCAATATTTCAGTAAAAAGTTCCTTGAAAGATTGATAAAATATTTTATAAATATTTCAGTATTCGATTTAAAAGTAACTGATGTGAAATCTTTGGTAAATTTTTAGAAACATTTCATGAAAGATTTTTATGAAATGTTTTAACGAATTTCGATAAATATTTCATGAAATGTTTCTTAAAGGTTTTATCGAACGAATAAAAAATTGCACTAAATATCTTGCTTTGAAATATTTCAGAAATGTTTATGAAACTATTTTTCAAAACATTTCACTGAAATTTTTTTGCTATGTGGAATGTGAAATATTCCGCAAAGCTTTACAAAATCTTTCATAAAAGATTTTAGTAAAAAGTTTTAGCAAAATTTTGAGTGGGCTTTAGGAATATAAATATAATAAAATATTGTTAAAAAATTTATGAAATATTTTAGTAAGCCTTATTTCAAATTTCTCGACAGTATTTCATTGAAATATTTCTGAAAAGTTTAATAAAAAATTTCATAAATATTTCAGATACTGATCCACTTATGGTCGATATGAAATATTACATAAAGCTTTACAAAATCTTTCATAAAAGAATCCAGTGGAATGTTTTAACAATATTTCGAGTTGGCTTTGAGAAATCAAAAATTTCGCAAAGCAATATTCTTGAAATATCTACGAAATTTTTCAGGAAGCCTTATTTGGAAGTTCCTAACAATATTTCATTGAAACATTTCTGAAAAGTTTAATGAAATGTTTCATAAATATTTCAGATACTGATCCACTTATGGTCGATATGAAATATTTCATAAAACTTTACAAAATCTTACATGAAAGATGTTAGTGAAATATTTAAACAGTATTTCAAGTCGGCTTTAAGAGATCGAAAATCTTGCTGAGTAATATAGTTGAAATAATTAAGGAATATTTCAAAAAGCCTTATTTAAAAGTTTCCAAAAATATTTCATTGAAACATTTCTGAAAGGTTTAATAAAATGTTTTATAAATATTTCAGATTATGATCTTCTTATGATCGATGTGAAATATTACATAAAACGTTACAAAGTTTTTCACGAAAGATCTCAGTAAAATGTTTCAACAATATTGCAAGTTGGCTTTGGGATATCAAAAATCTTGCTGAATAATATTGCTAAAATATTTATAAAATATTTTAGGAAGCTTTATTTGAAAGTTTCCAACAATATTTCATTGAAATATTTCTGAAAAGTTTGATTAAATATTTCATAAATATTTCAGATTTAGATCTACTTATGGCCGATGTGAAACATATAATAAAGCTTTACAAAATCTTTCATGAAAGATTTCAGTGGAATCTTTCAACAATATTTTAATAAATATTTCATCAAACGTTTATGAAATATTTATGAAAATTTTCATTGAAAGAAATAAAAAGTTCGTTGTAAATCTTGCTTTGAAATATTTATAAAATGTTTATGAAAGCTTGTACTGAAATTTTTCGATGAAATATTTCAAAATATTTTACCAAAATATTTCATGCTTGACGATCTGTTATCTTGGGATGAAGTGGAGGTTATAGAATATTTAACTAACATTATAAAAATTTTAAGACTGCCGTGGTAAAAATTATCGCTTAGAAAAATATGTTAAAAATAACCTTGGAAAATTATTTAAAACTAATATTCGAAAGTTTGGATTTTCTGAATAAATGAAAATTAACGCTAATCTCTCGTTATTAATTTCAGGATAAAATTTCTACGGAAATATAATGATAATTACCAAGATGGAGTCGTAAAAATCATTTAATATCTTCACAAATGTTCATGAAAATGCTCAAGTTTTTAATTTTAATTTTTACTAGATGTAAAAATAAATTTTATAAGCGTTTTAATAAATATTTTAATGTTGTATAAAATAATTTATAAAAATTATTTGTGAAAGATTTCCGGAAATTATTTTGTTTTAGGATTATCATGATTTTCATGGTAATTATTGTAGAAATATTTTCTTCGTGTAACGTTGAATAAGTTCATACAATGTTTTGGAATTCGATTTCTTTAAGGGAGTCCCATTCTGCACGGGCCCAGGGCCCTTCAGATTTGAAAGATGGTACTCCACGAATCAATTATTTCTCTCTGTCCCTTAGGCGATACCACACGGTTCCGCCGACCCTTTATACTAGAAAAAGTAGTACTTTTAGCTACAGTTGAAATGACTCACGCGCCTCCTGCCGGCACCTTCCGTGTCTCACGTTAAAATATCTCTCGAGGAGAAACATAGACTTGACCTAACCAAAACTGTTGCTAAGAGCCGTAGGTTCGTGTTTATGAACTCAACGATTGTATTCTGTCTTTGTCTCACTCATAACAAAAAAAAAGACAAACGATACAATATACGTTGCGTTTATAAATTTGAACGAATTGTATCCAAATAAAATATGATAATAAACTTTAAAATCTAATCTTATAAATAGTGTAGTGTTATAAAAAGTGTACACTCTTTTATCTCATTTAAACTCATATAAAAAAATTAAAGAGGCTCGTGCGTGTGTTTTTATGTGTTTCTCTCTCTCTCTTTCTCGTGAGTAAAAGAGGATTCTTGTGCATGTGTTTTTCATGTGTTTCTCTCTCTTGTGAATAAAAGAGGCTTGTGTATGTTGTTCTTTACTTACACACTCTTTTTTCTTGTATTAATTCTTTTTTCCTCTTTTGATTTAGGCTTGTGCATGTGTTTTTCATTCCTGCCGCCCCCAGCCAGCTCGCGTTCTCTTCGCTCGCACGGCAAATGCTGGGAGGCAGGAATGGACAACACATACACGCGCAAAAACAAAGAAAAGGAAATAATTAATTGTTAATTTATGTAACGTGGTTTCGCCTAGGAATAGAGAAAAGCATTATTTTTTACATGGAGACTAAATGAAACGTCCGCACGTACGTATTCATGACGGTTGAGACGTCATAACACGTACGTGCGGATGTTTCATTTTATGTTCTAGTAAAAAAATCTACTATTTTTATTAGGCTGCTTACAAAGAATGAAGCTAATAAGTAAGACAATATATACATACAAATATTAGAATTTTTATAGTCAGTGCCAGCCTAAAAAAATTGCCTCAAATCTAAAGAAAATATGAAAAAAATATTTTTATGAATAGTTTTTTAAATATTTTTTAACGTTTTATTAGGTTATTGTTCACTTTGTTCACTTTCAAATTTTTTTTTTCGATTTGAGGCAATTTTTTTTGGTTGGCGCTGACAAAAAAAATTCTAATATTTTTATGTATATATTGTCTTATCTATTAGCTGAATTCTATGTGAACAGCCTAATGAAATAATTCGTTTGTGCTCTTGCAAATAGTTAGATAGTCTATAATATGTTTGCTACACATGTGTTAGATGCGGAGTATGCGTATAATTTCTAAGGATAATATATTATTTGTTATTTTTTAATGCAATATTTTAGAAATCGGTTTTTTTTGTTAAAAATTTTTTATTCTCTACTTTTTAGTGAAGTTCTTTACTAAAAGAACAAATATGAGTAGACCTACTAATCAAATATTTAACGCCAGCCTAAAAAAATGTCCTCAAATCTGAAAAAAATATGATAAAAAATATTTTTTTCACGTACCTATGTATAAAAAATATTTTTCATACAAATCGATCAATTCCTTTCAGGGTTATGTACGGATATAATAATTTTTTTTTTTTTTCAAATAATTTTCTCGTACTAACCGAGTATTAGCCCAGTACTCATAAGACGTATGGGACCTTTCTGGAGACATCCTTTAACAAATAAAAAAAGATTTTTTTCTGGATCAGTTAAGCAATAACGAAGTTTTAAGGTAAGTAAAATAAAAAAATAAAAAAGAGTATTAGCCCAGTACTTATAAGACGTATGGGACCTTTCTAAAGACATCCTTTATCAAATAAAAAAAGATTTTTTTTTTGGATCGGTTGAGAAATAACGCAGTTTCAAGGTAACAAAAATAAAAAAAAAATTCAATCGAATTGAGAACCCCTCCTTTTTTTAAATCGGCTAAAAAATGAGGCGCAAATATAAAAAAAAGCGGTTTTTAATATTTTCAAGTTAGAACCACCACTTGGAAAAATTTTTTAAAATTCATGCAATTAGAAAATTTGTCAAACTAAAAATAAAAGTTTTTTTTTTGATAACTTAAAGAGTCTTCTTAAGGAATTGACGAAGTAAAAATTCGAGCGAAATAGCGCCTCTCTTTAACTGAAAACGGAATAGTGCTTTCTTTAATTGCAAACGAAATAGCATCTTTCTTTTGCCAAAAACAAAATAGCATCTTTCTCAACTAAAAATGAAATAACGCCTTTTTTCAAGCAAAAAAGATATAGCGTCTTTCTTCCACCGAAAACGAAATAGCATTTTTTCTGGCGACCCTCGAGATAATAACCTCACTAAATCCAAAGTTTGACCTTTGAAAGTATAAGCATCGAAAGTGAACTATTTATGGCACTCTTGATTTGTGCTGTTTCAAAACTTCAAGACATCGTAGCCAGTTTATTCTAGCTGTACAGTTATATGTATTAATATTTGTTAATAAAAAATATTTTCGACTCCCATGATTAAAAATTTTCTTCTTTCCGGAGGTGATTAATATAATGATTATTTTAATTTATTGATGATAAATATACTTATCACGAAAAGTTTCAAAAATATTTGCACACTTTAAATGCATAACTAGCAGCTATTAAAATATTTTACTATTTAAATATTCCAGGTGAATATCCAATAAATTTAAAGTCTTTATTTATAAAGGCTTTTTTAGTAATAACTACCGGTATGGATAATATAAATGAGAACATATTATTAGATTATATTATGAATGGTTCTACATTTGAATCTCTAATCCAGGTAAGATATACAATAAATTATAATTTTATGCAATGCAAAATTGAAGATTTTTAAGTATAAATAATGACAATGAACAGCCGTGGCTCAAGGTGTGAAATGACCGTTTTTTTCGCTGAAAACCTAAGTCGGAATCTGTTAGGATTCCTTTATGCTTGTATTAATAGGCTAATTTTTTCATTGAAATTCAGGAAAAACATAAGCTGATACTATAGTGGTGTCATAGCAAGCGATTAAGATATATTCTTCGGATATGAGGTGATCCTTGAATGCCAAAAGATTGACCTCTATTGCCAGCCGACAATAAGGCAGGTTGCAATAACTTATAAGAAAGTTTAAACGATACTGCTGGATAAAAAAAGCTTTCTGATATGCTAAAATGTTTGTGTCATTAATCCAGGTTTACAACTTTTGACAAAATTGCACAAAAATAAAACCTGGTCGAAGTTCAACACAAACAGCCAAGTGAAATAACAAATAAATGATACAATAATGAATAATGACAGCGATAAAAAAATCATCTATAAGGTATCAGGCCGGAGTTTAAGCTTGAAGAAAAATCAAATTTAAATGTAGACATAATTTTTTTCCTCTAAAAATATAAATCAGTGAAACTTCTATTTACCTTAAATATATATTAAATACAAGACTTTGAATAGTAATTTTAAAAAACCTTCGAAGTTTAAAATGTTTTGGATTAGTCGAAGAAAGAATTTTTTAAATTTTGGTACTTGCCGCAGACTTTCTCAGCCGATTTTCAATTGACCTCAAAATTTCCAGAGATCTTCAGTTTATAATATATCTTCACAAAATAACAGTTTTATTGAAAAGAAAAAAAAAAAATTAAAGTTTGGTTTAGAAAAAGTTGATGAAAATACATATTTTTGTGAATTTGATGTAAGTAATTCAATTCAACATACACTTACAAGGAGAGTGTCAGGGTATTGTGACGCCGACCCTACTCAAATTTTGGGAGATGATTTTAGTTGCAGAAATATGAAAAAAGGCAAGGTACTAGACTCTAACGCTCAATATTTTTCTAGTTACAGGCAAATAAAAAAAATCACTATAAAAGTTACTAGATTTTCAAACGATTATAATTCATTAGCATTGACAGCTAGAAGCCTGAACCTTTTTTTAAATGAAATTTGAGCTCAAATCCTTTCGAATTATCACTTATAAATTAAATATTATTTTTTTCTAAAGTTATAGAGGGATTAAAATTGGACCTGAAATTCGTCTTCATAACATTAATTTTAATTAATTAATAATAAATGCTAAAATTTGTTTCAATTTTTATTCCTCTATAACTTCAGAAAAAAATAATATTTCTGGATGCTATAAAAATAATTCGAAAGGATTTGAGCTCAACTTTTATTTAAAAAAAGGTTCAGGCTTTTAGCTGTCAGTGCTAATGAATTATAAGCGTTTGAAAATCTAGTAACTTTTATGGTGATTTTCTTTATTTGCCTGTAACTAGAGAAATATTGAGCATTAGAGTCTAGTACTATGGCTTTTTTCATATTTCTACATCTAAAATCATCTTCCAAAATTTGAGCAGGATCGGCGTCCCAATACCCTGACACTCTTCTTGTTAGTTTAAGTGTATGTTGAAAAACTATCTTAGCAAAATTCCAAAACTGTTATTTTGTAAAGATAAAAAAACTGAAGATCTCTGAAAATTTTGAGGTCAATTAATTAAAAATTGGCTGAGAAAATCTACGGCAAGTACCAAAATTTAAAAAATCTATTCTTCGAGTAATCAAAAGAATTTTAAGTATTAGATGAGGTTTTTTAAAATTATTCTTGGATCAAAGTCTTTTATTTAATATATATTTAAGGCAAAGAGAAGTTGCATTAATTAATATCATAAGAAAAAAAAATTACGACTAAATTGAAATTGGAATTTTTTTCAGACTTAAACTCAGTCCTGATACCTTAAAGCACAGTCAATATATATAAATATATATATTAGGAGGGGTACCCCTGCACATACAGCTTGCCAATAGCCATTTTAGAGTTGCTACTTATATTAATTAAATTATCAATAAATTGTACTTGCTGTGCCGATATTTTATGTCAACCCCCGCTAAATCCTTGAATTAAATATAATTAAAGCTACAAATATAATTATAAATTATTTAATCTTTTTATGAAAATTATTTATAATACAAAAATTATATTTTGTTTCTTTTTGCGGCGCCTTGATTAGGTACGGTCCTGAGCACACGAGCCTGCTTATATTATGGATCTTAATACGTATTAGTCGTATCAAAAAATAAATAATCCAACTGATTCTACCAATATACTATTAAAGTTTTTTTCATAACGATTCCTCAACACCATGATTATACCATTTCTTAAGAATGAAATTATAATATTCAATGGTTCTATGAAGGAGGCCGTCCAGGCAAGGCTTTTAATAAAAGTATTTTTTTTTTTTTTTGTAAATTTTGTAAAAAAAAATACCAAGAAAAGTATAAGTTATGAGTATTTTATAAAAAATTTTAAAATATAAGGTTATGAACTAAATAAAAGAGAGAAAAATTATAGAAATTTGAAATTTTAACATGGATTCTTATGGGAAAAATAACATTTATGCTTATAACTCAGTAATAAATAAGTAGTTTTTTATGAATCAAAAACAAAAATAATAGATTTTTTCATTACGAATTCAAACCTCTCAAAAAAATTACGTTATCGTTAAAATAAAGAAAATATTTAAAAAATGTATTAAAATTAATGCGATTAGAACATTATTAATCGTAAATAATAAATATTTTTTATAAATAATTACATATAATTAATGTTACAACTATGATAATAAATTATTGACACTTTTTATAAAAATTATTTATCATACAAAAATTATGTTTTGTTTTTTTCTGCAGCGTCCTAATTAGATACGGTCCTGAGCGCACAAGCCTCCTTAATATTATGTTCATTGTATTATATGGAAAAAAAGGCATATAGTGTTGAGGGTACGAGTTTTCACACCACCTTACATTTTAAACCTTCATGAACAATTAGTATAAATATTTATTTATTAAACTTAAGTTTATTTTAAGATACCAGAATGATTTTCCTATTTTAAATGCAATTCACTAAATATAAAATCTCATATATTGAGAGAAGTATGATTAAAAAAGTATTTTAGTAAAATGCTTTTATTCAAATAAAAGAAATAACATAAGGAATAAATCAAGTAAAGCATTTACGCTTTCTATTTAAATAAAGGTGTATCATAAAATATTGCTATATCTTTGTATATCTTATACGTTGGCGCAATATAGCAATAAGAAGCTATACCGACGCGTAAGACGGAGATTAATAAAATGAAATATACGCACTTAAAAGTGCACAAATACTTATATTGAGACTTACGCCAGCACGCATTCAAGTGCACATGTAATAGTAGTATGTAAAATATATTAATGTATCTCTTCTACTTAGCGAATGAGAAGGAGAATAACGGTACCGGCTAGATCGACGCTCATATCGAAGCTGAACTGATGCAACAACACTCTTCGGCCTACCTTCTTCGAATAAAGTCTAATTAAAATATAATTTTGGTTTTAGAGTAGAGTCTCTCTCGTTGTGTTCACAGATCCGCGAGAAGCCAGGTATAAAATCCTGACTTCGCACCGGCAGTGAATACAATGAGATATTACCTTTCCTTTAAATTTATTTGGTTGTAATATAGTATTTAAATCTTGTTTTTAAGTGATTATAAATATTAAAATTTAATAAGTGTTAATTCATAATGAATAATCCTTGACATGCATATTGGCATGATTATTAGTGATAAATATATAAGTAAAGCAGAGCACAATTTATTATAAATTAAAAGTCTTTATTTTAATCAATACAAGTACAACTCTAATCAATATTATTTTTATAAGACACAAGTTCTTTCTTTTACAAACGGACTTGAACTAACTAAAACGACGACGAGACGCGACTTGACTTTCTTCAACTGTCTATAACAAAATCTCAATAGGTGGCGACACCTAGTATGAGTGTGTGTATATCTAACAATCAGTTTAAAAGCTACTAAAATAGAAATTTAAGTTTACCAAACAAATTAGTAAATGAAATTAAAAAATAAAAGATATTGTAAGTAAAATCATTGGTCTCCCACATGACACAAAATGTTTTTAAAAAATGTTTTTGAAAAACCTCTTAAAAACTATTTTTAAATGTTTAAAAGAATTCGTATTGATACTTCCTAAAAATGTTTTCAAAAACCTTGAAAAAACTTCCCATAAACAATACTGGAAATGATTAGAATAGCGACCATTAAATCTTTCAATAAATATTTATGTAAGTTTTTAAAAACATTAAGGAAAATATTATCCATAATCTTTTAAAAAAAGGATAAATGTTTTACAAAATGGTTTAAAATGTTTATAAAATATCATTTCGAATAAATTTAATTATGATTTAAAACATAACAGAAAATATTTTTATGATGTCGTAGAAATGTATTTAAATAAAGTTGTGGGAAATGTTTTTGAAACATTTCATAGAATGTTCTCAAGAAGGTTCCGAAAATATTCTATTAATATTTTAGGTAACATTTATTTCTACCAAAAACATTTTTGAAAATGATAATAGCAGTTTATAAAAACAATTCAAAGAATATTTTCCGCCATACCCTGCCCGAAACTACGACTTTCGTCCCGGCATCGAAAAACAAAAGTCATAGTTTCGGCCCGGGTATGGCGAAAAATAGTATACACTCCACGGGAGGTAAAATGGCGACCCCATAGCACATATTTGCCACCCTCTCCTTCGGCTCGAGGTGGCAATCATATGTGCTATGGACTCGTCAATGCTATACCTCCCTTAATGTGTAATATACTATTAAACATCCTTTATAGTAGAATGAAATAAATATTTGGTTAAATGTTTTTCCAATTTTTTTAAAACATTATATCGAATGCGTATCATTTTTACAATTAAAAGCCTCTGCAAAAACGTTTATAAAATGTTTAAAAAACGATTATAAAACTAATCATTTATTTATTTATTTATTTATCTACGGGTTGAAAACCCATTAATATTTACATAAGGAAAAAAGAACAATATTATATTGTAATACAAAAAAAATAGGTAGCGCAAAATTAGAGCCCAATCTCATGACCAAACTCACATACATAAACATCCATTCATAGAAATCATCGCATTTGTCTTGTCTTATTACACTATAAAATTTGAGTCAAAAAAATGATACAGGAATGCAAAGACCGGAGGGAGAGAAAGTCAAAAGACCAGTTGAATGACAGAGAAAAAAAAAATAATAAAACTGATAAAAATGAACAAAGATCAGAGAGAGAGAAAATAAAAAAGATCAGTAGGATGACCGACAGAAGTTAAGAAAAATACTGAATATAAAATACAAGAATCAGAGGGAGAAAAAAGAAAACAACGGATTGAATTACCATTGTAAACACAAACAAGTACAAAAAATAAGATGGATGAAGAAACTCATGCTTTGTTAGCTAAAATAAATGGTGACCCAAGTACATACTTGGAAGCCATGAAATGAAAAGATAAGCAGGAATGAGCTGAACGATTAATGAACAATTAGAATCTATGTATAAGAATAATGTATGGAAATCAGTTGACAGATTGACAGTAATGAATGACAGGAAAAGATAAAAAATTATAGATTCGAGATGGGTATTTAGAAGAAACACAGAAGACAGTAAAATAAGATATAAAGCCAGACTAGTAATTCGTGGTTTTAAAGACAGAAATGAATATGATCTGCAAGAAACATATGCACCAATTTCTCGATTACCTTTAATCAAATCTATGTTGGCAATGGCAAACAAACTGGATTTAGAAATATGTCAGATGGACGTGAAGGCAGCTATTCTAAATATATATTTAAATAGTGAGATATATATGAAAATACCTGAAGGGGTGACTGTTTATGAAAGGATCAAACAAAACAAAATGTGTACATTGGAAAAGGCTTTATACGATTTAAAAGTCAGTCTAAAATTTTAGAATGAAGGATTTAAAGAGACAGTAAAGAAACATGGACTTAGATCATTTAACAATGAGTCTCGTCTATTTACTCAGCAAGAAAAAGACGGATTTCTTATCTTGATATTGTATGCAGATGGCATTCTGCTAGTTTGCAACAATGCACAGATGTTTAAAAGAATAAAGACAAATTTAAAGAAAGAATTTGAAATGGCAGAAACTGTTGGGACTAAAAGTTTCGTAGGCTTAGAAATACATGAGACAGAAAGGAAATGATACTGAGCATTAGGCAAGAAGAATACAGGAACAAAATGATAAAGAAGTCCGATGTTAATCAATCATCTCCTTAACGAATACCTATGGTAACTAATCAGGTAGCCAAAAGGAAAAGAAGACAGCGTGAAAAATTAATGACGAAAAGCAATTGTAATCAAACCTATCCTGAAGCAGTTTGCACATTATTATACCTAGCCAATGCGAGCATGCCAAATATTGCCTATGCTGTTAATGTTCTAAGCAGACACCAAATCAACCCTACTGAAGATGACTAACAGATGGTTGAATAAGCATTTAGATACTTAAAAGGAACGAAAAAAGGACTTTGAACTCAGGTATAAAAAATAGAACGACTGTTTACAAGTGGTGCAACAAAGTTAAGACATATGTCAGAAATAAAGAAACACTATATAAAGGTGTGTGTAGAAGAAAGTCTGATGAATATCAGCTGGATTCCTTCTAAACATCAGATAGCTGACGTATTCACAAAACTGCTGAGATTTGAAGTGGATGAATGACTGATGAGACTTAAAATAATTTAAATATATATGGCTGATTCCATTCAGATTCATGCAGGCGATCACTGATCGAATTTTCTTTTTCTTCTAAGTAATAAAAATACCTGCTATTATGTATATAAAGATAAAATTTAACTTGTAGAACGCTCAAGAATTTTTTTTTGTTACTACAGCAATTCTAGTGTTGGATGTAAAAACGAAAATTCAAAAATTGAAAATGAACCTCTACTTTTAAATGACTATAGCTCCGTCAATTTTTAACCTTTTTGAGCGCTCTTTTAACGAAAGTGTGCGGAATTCTGTCTCGTTTTAAATGCAATCTCGATTTTTGTAATACAATTTGATCACACTGAGTTATTTACGAAAAACCGAAAAAAGCGATTTTTTTCAAACACGATTTTCTCAAAAACTATTTTTTTTTTTTTTGAAATTTTTATATGATTTTATACATAAAAATACTAATTTTAGGGTAGGTGAGAATATGCGATTTTGCCTTATTTTTTTTTAAACAGATTTTTAAACGCTTTTTTTATATTTTCGATTTTAAAACATTGATACCATGGCGCATCGGACTATTTTTCCAACTTTACGTGTTCTTACAACTATTTTTATGCTTTTATTTATTAATATATCAAAAATATTAACAATAATCTTTAAAATAAACCCTGGATCGAATATTTTGATCAATTAGAACCAAAGTTATGACGATTTCTTGAATGTAAACGAATTTTGAAAAGGTTAATTTTTTAAATACTAAAATATATTATTTAGTCATTTCCAATGAACAAATAATATGCGATACAATTAAGAAAGAACACTAATGAATTGAGAACTAATGTGAATAAAAAAATCAGAATTTGAATAAAACCTTTCAATTTACTTCTTGCCACTCATGTCTCGAAGTTTTGGCAGTGTAGATTTGGTTTCGTTCACTTTTCAAACAGTGAATCTTTTGAATACCTTTAATTTCTTTTGCATTTTCTAACCATTCCATTTTTTTTGTCAGTCGAAAAACTTCTGACTTATCCTAGCGGATAATAAGAATGTTAATCGACGGAGTATATTTTGATACGTTAGTGACGAAATTTTCAGCGTTTCTAATAAAATCTGCACTCTTCTTGGACAGATTATGCGTGGTAGCATAATGTTCAACTAAACCACCAATACTGTCACAAGCACCTTTACCATGACCTGTTGCAGAAAAAAGCCATTTTCTGTTTACTTTTGAGTTTTGAAGCTCATAGAATTCATATCTATTTTTAAAATGACTGGCAGCTCCATCGGAAATGGTTATGATTTCATCAAGATCTTGCGCAATATGTTTTTGTTTTAAGTTATCGATAATTAAATTTATAGCCATTAGGGCATGAGACGAATCATGTTTTATATCGTCAGAGGCAGTAACATAACTGACTGTTTTATTATTTTCAAAATAGCATACCGACGTAAATATTGATATTTGGTTTTTACTCCAATGATAGCTTTGAATTTCATTTTGAAGCAGAACTGTCCAATTTTCTGCAAAATCGACATGAATAACTAATTGGGAGTCATTATTTTTCGCTACAAGTTTAACCTTCTTAATTTGCTATACGTTGAATTACTTTGACCAATTTATGAGCTCTTACAGTGAGAGCGCGCTCTTTTAACTCTATTAAAAAATTTTCAATTGTGCTAGTTTTATTCAATAAATTTGATTTTTCCCAAACACCATAAATTATTTCTTTATATGAATCTTCTTCTGTCAAAGAATTACTTGTAAATTAATAGAATCTCCAATGGGACATTCTTTACATTCTCTTAGTACACATTTAATATCATCTTTTTAACAAAAAAGTGAAGAACATATTTTCAATTCCAAATCTGCAATGTCTTGTTTATTCTCTTTTTTATAATTATTCAAAGCATCTAACATAAGTCTAAGATTCTTGCAGTAAATGCAAAGACACGAATCGGTGGGTAGATGTGGTATAACCCACTCCGGTCTTAAAGCGTAGAATGTTGATTTACCAATTTTTGTTTTCATTTCAGGATTTTCGTCTTTGAATAATTGATATATTTCTTTTATACTTCGCGTAAGAAAGCGTTTGACTTTTTTAGTTTTTATACCATTTTCTTTGATAGATACTGTGTCGCTTTTATTTGCACTTTGACAAAAACAATTAAAATCATCGTTCAGATAATAATCCTTTACTTTCATTACAATTTGACTATCCAAAGAATGGCCACAATAGTTCTCAGACTGCTTGTAAATTTTTTTATTATTTACCAATGATCGTGCTTGATCAATCATATAAATAGTTACATTTGGTAAAACTGATAATAAATAATCTTTGGAAATATCACTTGGTATAATACTCAACAATCGCACTTTCTCAAGAAAATTTGAACAATTATCTAATTCAATTTTAATATTCTCAAGCCATTTATCATTTGTTTTACATTCATTATTTTCATTTAATGCGGGCAAATCTGTTATATCGTATACTTTCATTATTTTACTTGCTATTTGTGAATCAAATGCATCGTTTATTTGTTTTCTTTTTCGGAGAGCATAAGATTCTCGCATCTTGATATTGATACTTTGAGGCATTTTAATTGGTGAAATTTTTAATTTCAAATTACTTGAAGTCTCGTTGAGCTGTTCTACCACAGCCTCACTATGAATAAAATCTTCCGAAGATTGTTGACTGCTTGAAGTCGATGAAATAGGCGCATTTTTCACTTCATCTAATAATATTTTGTAACACTAAGGGCATACTTTATCTTCTCTAGAGAAAGAAGTATTTGGATACAAGCGCTTCAAAGTCTCCGTTAGAACACCTAATTCTCTAAGCGGACTTTTGGAGCAATCATAAACAGCTTTTTTGTGCCTTTCTTTTAAACCCTTGCACTTCATTTTAACAATCAGTGATGCCATTATTGATATTCTGTTCAATTACAGATCGAAAAAAATAATTTTTCCTAAACAACTTTATTTTTTATCTTCCTTTTCTTATATTTTTAAATGCGTCAAGTCGTTGATGTGAATGCAAAGAACGAATCATCGCCACCTAGTAGTGACATGCGTCAACTCCCTACAAAATAAATTCAAATTCTAGGCGCGAAATTCAAACTGATAAAAAAATTATATTCTTCAACAAAAAAAATTTTTATTATAATAATGTACCATAAAAAGTGGATAAATGGTTATGTATTCTTTCATCAAAATAACTTTTTTTTTAAATTAAAAAATTTATATATTTAGATTTTAATCTTTATCGAAAATTGCGTTTCCTCAATGTAAATATCATATTTATTTAAAGTTTCAGCATTTTTTTTTAAACTTGAAATCGTCATAACTTTGGTTCTAATTGATCAAAATATTCGATCCAGGGTTTATTTCAAAGATTATTGTTAATATTTTTGATATATTAATAAATAAAAGCATAAAAATAGTTGTAAGAACACGTAAAGTTGGAAAAATAGTCCGATGCGCCATGGTATCAATGTTTTAAAATCGAAAATATAAAAAAAGCGTTTAAAAATCTGTTTAAAAAAAAATAAGGCAAAATCGCATATTCTCACCTACCCTAAAATTAGTATTTTTATGTATAAAATCATATAAAAATTTCAAAAAAAAAAAAAATAGTTTTTGAGAAAATCGTGTTTGAAAAAAATCGCTTTTTTCGGTTTTTCGTAAATAACTCAGTGTGATCAAATTGTATTACAAAAATCGAGATTGCATTTAAAACTAGACAGAATTCCGCACACTTTCGTTAAAAGAGCGCTCAAAAAGGTTAAAAATTGACGGAGCTATAGTCATTTAAAAGTAGAGGTTCATTTTCAATTTTTGAATTTTCGTTTTTACATCCAACACTAGAATTGCTGTAGTAACAAAAAAAATTCTTGAGCATTCTACAAGTTAAATTTTATCTTTATATACATAATAGCAGGTATTTTTATTACTTAGAAGAAAAAAGAAAATTCGATCAGTGATCGCCTGCATGAATCTGAATGGAATCAGCCATATATATTTAAATTATTTTAAGTCTCATCAGTCATTCATCCACTTCAAATCTCAGCAGTTTTGTGAATACGTCAGCTATCTGATGTTTAGAAGGAATCCAGCTGATATTCATCAGACTTTCTTCTACACACACCTTTATATAGTGTTTCTTTATTTCTGACATATGTCTTAACTTTGTTGCACCACTTGTAAACAGTCGTTCTATTTTTTATACCTGAGTTCAAAGTCCTTTTTTCGTTCCTTTTAAGTATCTAAATGCTTATTCAACCATCTGTTAGTCATCTTCAGTAGGGTTGATTTGGTGTCTGCTTAGAACATTAACAGCATAGGCAATATTTGGCATGCTCGCATTGGCTAGGTATAATAATGTGCAAACTGCTTCAGGATAGGTTTGATTACAATTGCTTTTCGTCATTAATTTTTCACGCTGTCTTCTTTTCCTTTTGGCTACCTGATTAGTTACCATAGGTATTCGTTAAGGAGATGATTGATTAACATCGGACTTCTTTATCATTTTGTTCCTGTATTCTTCTTGCCTAATGCTCAGTATCATTTCCTTTCTGTCTCATGTATTTCTAAGCCTACGAAACTTTTAGTCCCAACAGTTTCTGCCATTTCAAATTCTTTCTTTAAATTTGTCTTTATTCTTTTAAACATCTGTGCATTGTTGCAAACTAGCAGAATGCCATCTGCATACAATATCAAGATAAGAAATCCGTCTTTTTCTTGCTGAGTAAATAGACGAGACTCATTGTTAAATGATCTAAGTCCATGTTTCTTTACTGTCTCTTTAAATCCTTCATTCTAAAATTTTAGACTGACTTTTAAATCGTATAAAGCCTTTTCCAATGTACACATTTTGTTTTGTTTGATCCTTTCATAAACAGTCACCCCTTCAGGTATTTTCATATATATCTCACTATTTAAATATATATTTAGAATAGCTGCCTTCACGTCCATCTGACATATTTCTAAATCCAGTTTGTTTGCCATTGCCAACATAGATTTGATTAAAGGTAATCGAGAAATTGGTGCATATGTTTCTTGCAGATCATATTCATTTCTGTCTTTAAAACCACGAATTACTAGTCTGGCTTTATATCTTATTTTACTGTCTTCTGTGTTTCTTCTAAATACCCATCTCGAATCTATAATTTTTTATCTTTTCCTGTCATTCATTACTGTCAATCTGTCAACTGATTTCCATACATTATTCTTATACATAGATTCTAATTGTTCATTAATCGTTCAGCTCATTCCTGCTTATCTTTTCATTTCATGGCTTCCAAGTATGTACTTGGGTCACCATTTATTTTAGCTAACAAAGCATGAGTTTCTTCATCCATCTTATTTTTTGTACTTGTTTGTGTTTACAATGGTAATTCAATCCGTTGTTTTCTTTTTTCTCCCTCTGATTCTTGTATTTTATATTCAGTATTTTTCTTAACTTCTGTCGGTCATCCTACTGATCTTTTTTATTTTCTCTCTCTCTGATCTTTGTTCATTTTTATCAGTTTTATTATTTTTTTTTCTCTGTCATTCAACTGGTCTTTTGACTTTCTCTCCCTCCGGTCTTTGCATTCCTGTATCATTTTTTCCGTCTTCTTGTTCAAAATTTATATACCATGTATCTTTATTTATCTGTTCATTTATTTGTTTCCAGTCCTGTATATCAGTTGTTGCCTATCTGTCCTTGTAAACTAATTTTTATTTGAATCGTACATTTCTGCTTTCGTATGGTTTCCCTTTTTCTAGTTTCAGTAAGATGTATCCAGTCTCTTTGTATCTTACTAGAATAACTATCATTGCAATAACACGAAATTTTAGACCAATCTTCCTGTGAAGTTTCGTGTAGGCAAAATATGCAAAACGTTTTATTTGGCTTAAATCTATTTCATAATCATTTTTTAATTGGTGGTACCATGTCATTTGTTGCATAACGTATTCTGTTGTATGCATAAACTGATGCACTAAATGCTAAGTCCCACACGGTAAACCAGAATCATACATGAGGGCTCTTTCCTCCTTTTAAACAGTTTAATTAAACCTCTCTGCAATTCCATAGTGCTGAGGCGTATCTGTGCAAGCAAATTGATTTTCTGCACCCAGTCTTCCCAAAACTTTTCAAGTGTATCCACCTTTATACTCAGTGCCTTGATCTGTCCTTACGTAGCACACTTTTGCATCTCTGCCTAATAAATTTCTTGCACTTCTGACAAATGACTCTAGACATTGGTTTTTTTTATCATTCTTCCTCATTGGATATGCCATAGCTTATCTAGAGAAGTCGTCAATAAAGACTTGAATATATCTTCTGGGTAAAAAGTTCAATTTCACTAAAAACTTGAAAAGCTATGATTATTTTAATATATTAAAAAGTATAGAGTTTATGAATACATCTATTGATGAGAACAATGTAAAAAATAATAAAGTCAAAGAAAAACTTATTCAAACGCTTGATTACACAATCAAAAATGATAAAAGTAATAATGCTATTGACAGAGTTATAAATATGTCAGTTAGGGCTACTGAGAAATTTTTAAAGGACAATAAAGATTTTTTCATAACCAGTGCCGATAAAGGCAATGCTACAATAGTTATCCACAAAAATGATTATATTGAAAAAGTTGAAGTAGCTCTTAGAAATAATTATTATTATAAAATTTTGCAATCTAATCCATTAGATAAACTAATTAAAAGTACAAAAAATTTTTTAAAGAAATTAGAATTGAGAGGCCTTTTTGAATGTGACGAGGTCTTCTCGATCATTAACAATAACAACGTACAAAAAACAAAACTTTTGAAAGCTTATGGATTGGTTAAGGTGCACAAGGAAGATAAACCTGTGCGCATAATTATTTCTGCTATAAATAGTCCGTTGTACGTATTAGATAAGAGTATTGCTCGCCTATTCCGAAAGTATGTACCAAGATCATCGCACTCAGTTTTAAATAGTCTTGAATTTAAAAATAAGATAAAATATTTACAGTTGCAGGATTGCCATAGGCTAATGTCACTGGATGTTGTGTCCTTATTTACTAATATAAGCTATGATCTCATTATTGTCGCGATTAAAAGGAAATGGAAATATTTGAGAAATGTTATCAAAATATCTAGAATAGAATTCATAGACACCATCAGTTTTATCTATAATTTCACATATTTCAAATTTAATAATAAGTATTACAAGCAAATTATGGGTGCACCAATGGGTCATTGCACAAGCCCTTGGCTCGCGGAGTTTTGTTTAGAAATTATGGAAGAAAACTGCCTTAAAAAATTGAAGGGAGCGGTTTTTTCATACAGTAGATATGTAGACGATTGTTTATTGATTGTAGAAAAGGATAAGATAAATAAGATTGTGGAAACATTCAATGAACAAGACAGCTACCTTAAATTCACAATTGAATACGAAGAAAACAAAAGGATCAATTTCTTGGATTTAACAATAGCCAGAAATAATAATAATTGTAAATTCAATTGGTATAGAAAACAAATTAATTCGGAAGTATATCTAAATTATTGGTCTCACCAACCAATCTCACAAAAAAAGGCAATAATTTATAGTTTAGTTGATAAGTGCTTAATACTATCTGACAAAGAATTCCATAATGAGAATATACAATATATTAAAAAAGTTTTAATTATGAATGACTATCCACGAAAGTTCATAGATAAAAACATCTATAAAAGAATCCAAAAAATTGATTACCAAAAAAAGAAAACTGACTTAAATAACAACAGAATAAACAATAAGAAATTCCCTTTAGTAGTACTGCCTTTTAATAAAAAATTAGAACACCAGTTTAATAATATTTTATACAGTTACGACACTCAACCTATATATACCACCCAGAATAAATTACCTTTTGTGAAGTTAGGCAAAGATAAAAATGAAATTCAAGAAAATAGTCATATAATTTATAAAATTCCATGTGCTAATTGTAATTATGTTTATATAGGCCAGTCTTCGCGAAATTTAGAAATAAGACTTAAAGAACACAAAAGAGACGTAAAAAATAAAAAATAAAAGTGATAAATCGGCTCTGGTTATGCATATGGTGCAGACTTCGCATGAAATCGATTTTAATAAAATTTCAATAGTAGGCAAAGAAAATAATAAAAAGAAAAGAAAATTTTTAGAGATGCTTAACATCCATTATAATGACAAGACTATGAATAGAATTTACGATACACAGTTTTTAAAAAATATATATAAAAAATCAGTTCAATTAATCAAAAAAGTTTCAAAATAGTCTTTTGAAATATATATTTGATGTCGTTGCCTTGTTCTCAAGCTTTTGTTATGTGTATGTACGTTGGGTATTTAAGATTTGCCGGTCTGTTTACAAAAATTTTAATTATTGTATAATTGACTAGATGTGTATATGAAGCGCTAGCTAATAATCATACTTTCCAGTAGCAATTTATAATCTGACTAAGATGTAAGTGTTTTGATTTTATAAAGGAATTTTGTAAATATAAAATTTAAAATTTTCTCAATTCTGTTTTTAGCGTTCAGATGTTGCGATCTTTTTTTGCGAAATTTGACTTGCCATGACCGTTTAAATTGTTGTAAGTGCGGTTGTTTTTCGTATTAATTTAAATTCTGTTTTCCTTGTATGCGTAAATGTAAACTTGTTATAATATTGTTACAGCCTGAAGAAGGACTCAAAAAAGTCCGAAACGTTGAAGAAATAAAAAATTATATCTATTAGCTCAAAATCCATTAATTGTGTTAACTGATTTTGAATATATCTTTACTTCTTTGCGTAAGAGGTTAGACTTATGATACTTATTGTGTCTAAATATTATTTTCAAAGGTTCAATCACTCTACGCCGAACTGTCTTCAATGGCAATTTGTTAAACTTTGCAATCATACACACTTTACAGTCTTTCAACGTATTATCAAATACAGCCTGCAATAATACAATACATTAAAAACAGTCATTCCTTATCTATCAGTAAAAATGTTAAAATTTAAGGCTAAAATTAAGGAATATAACAATAATTAAATAAAATAAAATAATATAAAGCGTGTGCAAAAGCATACGACGCAGTTAATACAATAAAATGAAAAAATTAAAAACATTTACTCACTAATCATTCAGCTATCAGTCACACAATAAATGTATGTATACCTTAAGCCTATATATGGGACATTGCAAAAATAAATTAACATATAAATTTTGCAGTCTTTATATCCTTCTTCTCAACTCCTGAGTAGCTTCAAGCAAAACCACTGAACAGTAATTGAGATATGGAAACAGCAGGGCAGTTGCAGGCTGTTTACGCAGAGCCTCCGTGGTGTACCAACGAAAAAACCGCAAGGCATATAACACTCTGTTAAATTTTTTTGTAACCATATTAATATGTGGCGCCCAAGAAAGCTTAGAGTCAAGCATAACACCAAGGTTTGTTACAGAGTCAGAGAAAGGAATGCTGACACCACCCCCAAGATCAATCGTACTTAGCACCCCAGTATAAAAAGAATTAATAAAACGATTACTACTAAAGACGATTACCTTAGTCATATCAGTATGTAAAGTGAAGGGAGCACCAACCGCCCACTCTGTCATCGCGTTGGCCGCCCTCTTAAGGATAAAAATACCCTCATTCACATTCTCACGAGGAATCTGCGTATAGAATTACAGGTCATCTTTATACAGTAAGTGCTCAACACTACTAGAGTCAAGAGCGTCACATACGTTGTTAATGTAAAGACAAAATAACAAAGGCCCCAGTACCAAACCCTGTGAAACTCCTAGGTTCGTTGTTAGTCAACCTAATTCTTCTTATGAGTATGTCGAAATCATTTGTTTCCTCTCTGAAATATAGAAATTTATCTACACAAGAGCAGCTCTGGAAAATCCCATCGATATAAGCCTTGCAAGTAATTTGGAGGGAGAGATCGTGTCAAATGCCTTACTGAAGTCAAAAAGCCAAAGAAGTGTGACGAGCTTTTTGTCAAGACCTGATCTTATGTCATCTGTTAATTTGAGTATAGCTGTCTGCGTTGAATGATGTTTTCTAAAACCAGTCTGCATCGGATAAAGTATCTTATTTATAACAATATACTCTTGCAATGGGTCGTTAGGCAATCGTCTTGAGTACCTTCGAAAGAAAACACAGAATCGAAATAGGCCTGAAATCCTTAGGTGATTTTGGTGCAGAACACTTTTTCAATGGCACAATGCATGCCTGCTTCCAAAGGCCAGGGAAGACCCCCCGCGCAAAAGAGAAATCACGAAAACAACATCATTTGTATCAATTTGTTTAAAAATAATAAAAATTCATAAAAACATTTTAAAAAATTGATTTCGTAACGTAATTAGAGAGATAAAATTTTTTTTTTTAAATGTTTTTCTGATATTTGTTTAATTGTTCATAACGTATTATTTCACGACTCCAAACCTCCACGATAAAGATTTCTAAAATGTTTTCAAAATATTTTTCAAACAGTTAGTGAGGAAATAAGTAACAAGTTTTTTAAATTAATTCTAAAAAAGTTTTTGAAAACATATGTTGGTATTTTTTTCTATAAGAAAAAATATTTTGAAAATGAAAATAAAAGCTTATAAAAACTATTAAAAAAATATTTTAAACATTATTTATAGTAGAATCAGAAAAATGTTTGACAATATTTTTTATTGGTAATTTAGAAACATTATTGATTGCGTATTTTTTCACAATTAAAAGCCACTGCAAAAACAATTTAAAATGTTTGAATGTTTATGAACATTATCGTCAACGAAAATACAAAAAGCTTTTTAATCTTACAAAAAGTGTTTTTAAAAGATTGTTTTAATGCTTCATATAACGTTTATTTCTACCAAAAATACCTGTTAAAAAATGTTAATAAAAGCTTATAAAAACATTTCAGGAAATATATATCTATAACGTTTCTAGTGAGATAAAAGTAATATTTGCGGCAATATTCTTCTGATGTTTTTAAAATATTGTTTATTATGTATTTTTTTACAATTTCAAAACTTTCTGAAGAAATTCCCTAAACGTTTCATAAAAGTTTACGAAGCAAGTTAGAAAATTACTAAAACCTCTCTCTAAATGTTTTTAATTAGGTTTTTAAAAGATTGTATTGTATAGTTTATTTTTATCAACAAAACTTTTTCGTGAACGATGATGAAAGTTCAGAAAAACCTTTTAGAAGATCTTTTTAGTAACATTCTTAAAAATATTTAAAGATTTTTTAAACAATATTTATTTTATTTTCCAAACATCCTCTACTAAAAAAATGTCATGAGGTCTTACGTGACTCTGACGATTGAAAATGAAACGAGATCTTATATGAGAACTCACATGAGAACTCACATGAAATCTCACGTAAGATCTCACCTGAGATCTCATATACCAAAAAATGTATTTCTTTCGAGACCTGATTTCACGTGAGATTTCATGTGACAAAAAATTTTATTTTTGTCGACGCCCGATTTCATGTGCCTTAAAATATTATTTTACTGAACACCCAATCTCACATGAGATCTCATGTGCAAAAAAATATTTTTTTTCTTAGCACCTATTCTCACGTGAGATTTCACGTGAGATTTCATGTGCAAAAATTATTATTTTTCCCGTCGCACAATCTCACATAAGATCTTGCGTGAGACCTCATGTGAGATCTCATGTAAGATCTCATATGAAATTTCCGGTGGGATCGAGTATCGAGAAAAATAAAATTTTTTGGTGCATGAGATCTTACGCGAGATCTCACGTAAGATTGGGTGTCGACAATATATGAGCATATTTCTACAACTTTTAATCTTTTTATGATGTTTTTGAAAAGTCATTTTACAGCTGTTACTGGGTTAACCAATGATGCCCACTATTTAAACTAGGTTCACACCTTTTGTACAATCTTGTTACTCTATTTTTTATATATTTAGTGAATATGCCACCAATGCTATAGTAGATATTTCTATGAACGTAAATTTTTACATGAGTGAAATTTCCGAAATTTTATCCATGTAAAAATTTACGTTTTTTAAAAATATCTACTGTAGCATTGGTGGCACATTCATAAATGGTTATAGAAAAATATGTACTCTTTAACTATTGAAAGAAATTTAAAATTATGCAATAAAATGTTAATTTTTTTTGAGCTACCTTTTGCCGCTATGAGAGCTAGAATCCTGCACGACATGCTGTCAACACAGGACTGTACTGTCTCCTGCGTTTGAGGATGATGATTTTACGGATGAATGATCTTCTCTAAGAATTATGTTCTGCTTATGATCACATCCTTAGCCACTTCTCTTTTCATCAGCTCTCACATGTTTTCGACTGGGTTTATTTCGAGGCTATTAGCTGTCCAATTCAACAGAGGGATATTATTCTCTTGTGAAAAAGCTTTGACTGATTGTGCTGTGTGGCAAGAGACTCCATCTTGCATAAAAATGAATGGTTCCCCATTCGGAAACCATTCTTTGAGCTGAGCAAAATCGACTGATTTTATAAGACTTCTTTGCACTGATGCGACTTGTATATACTTGTTTACATTCACGTATCAGTTGGTTATGCAGCACGTTAAAAATAAATACAAAATGGAATCATATAAAACATTTAAATAAAAACTCACTATATCTTTGTTTAAGTATAAAAATATTCCATATAAACTCGTGCAACTTATGTAATTATTTGTCATGTTAAGTCACGTGACACTTTTGATACGTATTTCGGATAGACTTTTATGAGTTCGACTTTTAGACGCTAAATTTCATTTTACGTATTTATTGGCGCTGTTGTCACTTGAAATGACAAATTAAAAAACAACTGTGCATCTAATAAATTGTCCAGGAACTATAGAAATAGCGCCAAAGACATGTCAGGTTTTTTGATTAGTGGAAATCCTTGCCAGGAACCCTAAAAACTACTTTGTTACATAGATTATATGATTTCAGGTTATATTCATACTTTAATTTATTTTATATATTGCATATGAATTTAAATATTGATATTAAACAAAATATAAATAAAAAGAATGACTTATTAGTAATAAAGAGCAAAGCCTAATAATTGTAGTAAAAAATAAGAAGAAAGCCCTATCTTGCATAATAACAAGCAATATTCTCTTTTATATAAAAAAATTATTTTTCTTGCTTCGTTTTTAAGAAAACTTTGAAAACCCGAATCGTCTATTCCAACCTGTATTTTTAGGTGTTACAAGATTTTTTTTAAAACGAATCGATAAAAATAATTGTTCCTCATCAAAGAAAATATTGCTTTTTATGATACAAGATGAGGTTATCTCCTATTTTTTTGCTACAATTTTTAATTTATGCAAAAGAATAAATTCTTTGATTAGAAAAGAGCAGAGATATACGATCTGCTCTAAAATAATATTAATGACCAACGTTATAATAGAAAAATTAACAAGAAATTTTAAATAGTTCTACTATTAAAAATTTTGTTAATAATTTTAGTATAATATTTGATATATCATAAGTTTTTCTTTTTAAAATTTCTTAAAACTTATAGAATTATTTTGATATGATTCCTTACTGATATCTTTTGAATTTATTTTTACATTCTGTCAGATATTTTTACTATAAATTGAGTAAAATTTCTTTAAAAGAGTTAACTAATGATTTTAATTAAAATTTATTTTTTGTAATTATGTTTATAAATAATTGTTGTGAAATTTTTCTTTTACTGAAATGGACGTTATTAATCAAAATAATAATTACTTTATTAAAATGAGAAAATTTTCAGTAATATTTTCTTCATTCTGACAATTATTTTTTTTCAATTCAAATTCCTCTTTGTAATGTAAAGAAATGTAATCAATAACACTGCTTTTTTGCACCAACAAACATTCTATTGTTGAAAAGAGATAGGTTCATCGAAGTCATAAACTAATTTGTTTAATTCAAAAATAATGTCTTTGAATTAAAAAATTATTTGATGTAAGATATTTTTTTCATTTTTATATAAAAATTATTTCAAATAAATATTTTATCAATAAAAAAATATAGCATTGTTTTTAAGAAAGTTTTACTGACTTTCAACACTAATTTCTTAAAGTTAATAAGATATTTTTCTAAATTTGAACATTTTTTTTTCGAATATAATATTTTACCAAAGAATATTTAAAGGTTTTTTTTTTATTTTAAAAATTATTTCATGAATTTAAAAATGATTTTCCTTCGACTCAAAGAAATTCATTTCTTTGCACCGTATTTCTTCTATTGAAAAACACCTTCTTTAAAGTTAAAAAATTTTTTTACGTTGTGTAGTTACAAATTTTGCGTTAAATTCTGTGATAAAAGGAACATTTTCACATACTAATTTGTGACGTTGCAAAATACCCGAAACGTCCAAATTTAAATATTTTTAATTTTATTCTCTCTATTCTATACCTAGACTCTCTCAGAGGAGATTTGACCGAGAATAAGCTTGTGCTCGGAGCGCACCAGCTTGTATTAACCGCGTTCAATAACTATAATTCATCAAAATTTTTAATTTAACTCTGCCAGGCAACTCAAAAGGAATACAAATAATTACACACCATTTGTTTAAAATAA
Source organism: Anastatus disparis (assembly GCA_017163975.1). Taxonomy (NCBI): domain Eukaryota; kingdom Metazoa; phylum Arthropoda; class Insecta; order Hymenoptera; family Eupelmidae; genus Anastatus; species Anastatus disparis. The sequence continues at coordinate 405,539 of JAFFSR010000401.1, read as the reverse complement.
AATTATTATATTCTAATCTTCTTTTTTCTAATTACAATAAACAATTTCGCTTCACGTTAAATCTCTTTGCACTAATATACATCGCTCTCTACTCACTCATACACGTACACATATAAATCTCTCATTCTCTATCTCTTTCTTTCTCTCTATCTCTTCCGACTAACGCGCGCCACTAATATTCCGCTCGACTTACAAATTTTCTCTACACGTACCCCGCTATGACGATACATACACTTTACAATATAAATACTCTCATTTTACTTATCGCACAAATTCTCTCTATCTCTCTCTCTCTCTTTCATGCATAAATGCTAAATCTCTTATCACACTCTCTCCTTACAACACTTATCTTATTCTTTCTTTTTATATTAAGTATAATTAAGAAGTTACACACGTTTAACATAAACAAAAATCTCTCTATCACCTACACATTGCACGAAATACAAAGGATTAAGGAATAAATAAAATAAAAGTAAATTCACCACAACACGTCTCGCTATGAAGATCGCTCTCCCCCTTTTCCTCGAATTCTATCTCTCTCTCACTCACACTACCGGATTCAACGACGCTTCGATGGCACAATCGTTCTCTTTCTTTCCACGTTGTTCTGAATTCGTTTTATTTTTTTCTCTTTTTATTTTCCACTCTCTCTTTTCTTTTCTATTAATATACCCCTTTTTTTCTCTTCCCACGTTATCACGCGTAAAACAATAATATCTTATACAAACGTTATCTAAAGGTTTTACTCTATTTCGCCATTAAATTTATCCTTATTTTTAGCGAAAAAGATAGCAACTAGGCGCGCGGCTTAAATTTGACAATATTACCTTAGGGGTCGTACCCAAATGCCGTTGACAATTTTTTCGATATTTCGACCCCCCGGTCCCCTTTCCGTGACATGTGTAAACTATCAAAGTACCCTCCCCCCCCCCCCCCTGTAACGTAAACTAACTTTTTTATTTTTTATTTAACTTTTAAAAAAAATTTTAATTATATTAATTACTTTTTAAATATTGAACATATTTTTATGTTTTTTATTTTATTAAAATAGCATTTTCACAAAACAACGGAATTCTAAACATTGCATATAATAAATATTTATAAGATATTAAATATATTAATCGTCGATAAACTTTTTCACTTCAATTTTATCGAAAAAGATCATAAAACTATGAACCTTTTAAAATACGTTATAAAAATAGAACACGATTCAACAGGCACAAATATAAATGCTGCCATCGGCTTGAAAATTTTTCGTTTGTTTTGACAGCTCACTCGCTAAAAGAAACGGCTTATGCTTTGCACCGTATGGCGGCGCCCGCGTACATGTAAAAGAAAGTAATATACTGTGTTTTAGTGGACAGACTGCAGAAGTGCTTGACTTTGCAGTTTTCGGATGAAAAATCTGCTCCAAATTGCTAATATTATGCAATGATCTTTTTGATAAAAAAAAAAATAGCCAACGTAGGAGTAAATAACTAACCCCCCCTCCCATAGCGTTACTTTTCGTAGATTTTGATCGACCCCTCCCCCCCAAAAAACTGTCAACGGCATTTGGGTACGACCCCTTACAGTCGAGAGAAGCGAAATCCTAGTGGATTCTGTTCAGGCGAAGTTGATTTTGTTGCTGTGGCTTCCTCTCGTTTTCCCCTTTGCTTCTCTCTTGTAGAGGCTCAGGACGCACGGTGATTCGTATAAAGAAAACTCTATTAGACGCTACTAACACTTGCAATAAATATCACTTCCACGACACTACAAACACAATTTCGAAATAATACAAAAAAAACTAATCACACGCAAAGAAAAATAATAAAAAAAAAACTCGGCAAATATTTTTAAAATCCCACAAAAATAATTACGAATTACTATATTAATCTCAGCTTGAACAATTTACAATTAACACAAAATTCTACACGCTCACGCCATGCTATTTCCACGAATTTACACATAAAAACCCTTTTCAAAACTCGACTACTCTCACGGCACGTCTATTCTTTGCTGCGGCCCGATGTACACTAAAGCTTGGCCTGGCGAATTTCGACCCGTAACGTCTTTCTCGATATCATCAGCCAATCGCCACGCTTAGATTCGGTGGGCCAAGAATATTTCCTGGCGCGAATAAACTGTCATTTACTCATATACACAATAATTTAACATTCCCTTTTAGCAATCAACTTTAAAATAAAATCTCGTATTATTACAACTTAGTTTTCTTTTTGTTTTTATGATTTTAAAGACAAATTCGCATATATGAAAAAAAATGTTCGTTAAATCTTTCTCCGTCCGGCATATACAAGAACGGCACGCGCAACTCATACATCACTCAGTCGTACTCTCTTTCTCTCCTTCTCTTTCACACTCGCACACATATCTACGCACTCTCTCTTTTACTTAATTTCGCTTTTACTATAGTTTATATATATTTTAACATAACGCACGCTTTCAAAATTCTAATTCTCGCTTTTACAACTATAATTTAACACAACGCATTAATATAGAAACTCTTCTTTCTTTATTTTCTGTCTTCTTTCTTTCGGCGGCATTCGGTTCTTCTCGGCGCTAGTTTCTTTCAGTCTAGTGGCGGGACTATTTGAACGATAGAATTACCTCAAACATAAAAAAACAAAAATAGCCTTTTAATAAATTGTATATATATTTTATTAATTATCCCAAACAACAGCAAAATTATTTAACTTCTTTTTAAATTAAATTTAACATCACTTACCCTTCTTTTTCTCACAGTAAAAAAATTAAAAAGCCTGAAAATGCAAAAAATTTTGTGACGCAAAAACCCGCGTCGCATACCCCTCCCCTAGACCAAATTATTTCCCTGCAAATAATTTGTCTACAGTTTAAAATAAAATTCTGCCGCTGTTTTCTTTCAACAATAATAAAAATTTAGAACGAATTTACTTACCGGGGTCCTCCTGTGGGACCGCTCATTGCTCTTCTTCCTTTGACTCCAAAGGTAATTATACTTCCTCTGCTGTTATTTTCCCTTTTATTCTCTTCGTACTAGCTTTATAACTAACTTCTTCCTTCAACGGCTCTACTGTACCTTCAACGACACTACTATTATTTTGCTTCTCTATTCTCTCTTTCTTTAGATTATTCAACTATCATTCCAGCGACGCCTTCTGTCCTGGTATATTTGCCGCAGTACAGCCTCCCTAGTGTCATCAGAGACTCCACGAAGTCCCTCCATTATCAAAAGGGCTTCTGCCTACGGGGCCTGAGGGCAGATCTTCTCGTCTTCTGGGTGCTGGTGGCTCCTGACGAGGCTCTTCTGCTCGATGGGGTCCAGCAGGTTCCGGTGAACGATGTTCAACGCGTTGTCGACGGTCTGGGCATCCCTCTGCGCCAAACTCTCTCTGTAGGTACTGACGATGTGGCTTGCTGCAGTGTGGGCACACTGCTAGATCCTGACCATGTCGTCCACAGTTATGACAATAAGTCCTTCTTACAGGCCTGGGACATTGTCTTGGGCTGTGACCGCGCTGCCAGCAGTTAAAGCAAGTGAACGGCGGTGAGTCCACTCATGGATCGGTAGGGATGGCGACAAGATTTCCAAATATTACGCCGTTCAGCCTTACTGGAAATCGGTCCCTTCTATTTACTTCTCTTCCTCGTGGTTAAACCTCTCTCTCTTGGTTACGCCCTTCTTCCCTTCTTCTTGACACATCTTTCCTAATATCTCGCCTTCCTTCCTCTCTTCTTGAATTGTGCTCACTCCTTGACGGTGCTCGTGCGTTATCTCCAGCATTCCTCGAGTGAGACACTGACCTCACTAGCTGAGCAGGTCCAAGAGGTGATGGTGATCTTGGTGGAGTAGGTCGCCCTGACTCGTAGTCATCGAGTTGAAGTTGACGATTGGCCTGGCTCTTTGATCACCCTCGTTTCTTGGTGCTCGTAGCAGGTGGTGGATTCGATGGCGGTTGAGCAATTGGAAGCGGTAGAGCTGCATTTTCCCAGCTTTCATCCACGTCCATATCCCATGCCTGGGGTTGCCATATGCTTGAGCTTATGGGCAACACGCCTGGAAGCAATCCTGCCGCAGAGCTGGATGAAGGTTGGACCCTTGCTATGCGGTTGTTAACAACCCCATTTGGACGCGCCGCTTCTACGTCCCTCTGCATATACCGGTCCAATTCTTCTTGGGCTCTCCTACTCTCTTCTTCTTCTTTACTCTCTGGAATCTTTGAAACACTCTCTTGCATCTCTCAATCGGCGCTACTATTTTGAGAATAGTGCTCTCTGTCTAGACGTGGGCGTCGAAGTACATCCAACTTCTTGGGAATTGCACCCGTCTTTCTGGCCTCACTAATGGAGGATCTGGTATTGGTTCGCAGGTGCTAGGCCCAAACCAGGCTTGCTTACTAGCGTCTGGAGGTTAGGTGAGCAGGAAAGCTTTGGAGGTCGATGCGTGGCTGGTAGAATGCACCTCCAGGAACTTAACCCTCTTATCTCTCAACTGAGTGAGCTCTTGGTCCTTCTTCTCTTGCTCTCGAGCCGCCTCCTGTTCTTTCAACTCCCTCTCCTTTTCGACGACTTGATCCTTCAGCCTCTCAACGGATCGTATCTCAGTTTTCTGAGCCTCTTCCTGGGCCCTTAATTTTTCTTTCTCTTCTACCACTTGATTCGATTGACTCTCCGCTAATGGTTCTTTATTTTTCTGAGCCTGTTCTTGGGCCCTTAGTTCTTCTTCTTCCTGAATCACCTGTTCATACTAGCTTCTGCTGGGTAGTATAAGCTCATCCTGAGTTACAGATAGCGCTGCTTCTTCCACCTCCATCACATCATCGTTATCATTGATGAATTCCTCTGGTGGGGGGATGAGTACTTCCTCATCTTCCAGTTCGATAACCTCCCTCACGTGTGGCGCTACTAAATCTGGATCATCTCTGATAGGCTGTGGTAAGCTGCCAACGTCACTTGGTGGCTGGTACTCCAGGTAAGGTACGTGCCTTGGACTCGCATGCCTACCTTTGCCTCTTGGCCAAACTCGTGGCATTGTTGTTGTCAACCTGCTAAAACAAAAATAATTTAGTTTTCTTGCTTAACGGTTATTGCCTAAGGACCTTCTAGAAGGAATATATCTCTTTAATTCAGAAACGTGGGCCTTAGCTATTCTACGATTACTGCCTTCTCCCTGACCTAATATATATACCATCGATGATTTAATTTCTATTATATCATACGGTTCTTCATACTTAGGCGCTAACTTCGCAGAAAACTTTTCAAACGCATCAAACATGTGTTTTTCTCATCACCCTATCCCCTATGTGAAAACGTATATCTTCTCGCCCTTTATTATATTGCTTTTCTTGTTTAGCACGCGACTCGTCCACATGTTTTGCAACTAAATCTCTTAACGCATCTAATCTTTTTAACCGGTCTACCCATACTTGCGGCTCTACTCTTTCAATAAGACGTTCACCTTCTATCTCACGGCGCAAGCTAGCTACTTGTTTAGAATGATGTCCGTAATTTAAAAAGGCGGGCGAGACTTCAGTAGAGGCTTGCACCGCCGTATTTATTGCGTGACGGAATTCGTGAATATGCAAGTCCCAATTTCTATGGTCTTCGCCCACAAATGCGGCTATCATCGTTTTTAAAATACGATTCACGCGCTCCACTGGGTTCGCTTGAGGATGATAAGGCGGTGTCGTTACGTGTTTCACTCCGTATTCTTTTAGAACCTTTTCAAGCTGCTGGTTATCAAATTCCTTGCCGTTGTCTGTTAGAAAATAATCAGGTGCTTCCCAGCGAAAAATTATTAATTCTTCTAAGGCTTTGATCACTGATTTTCCATCAGCTTTTCGTAGCGGCTTAAGCTCTACCCAGCGTGTGAATAAGTCTTGAAACATAATTAAATATTTATGTTGTAGTTTGCTTGGCGGAAATTCCATTAAATCCGCTGCTACAACTACCCACGGTCTTTCGACTATTCTACTACCCATCAAACCTTGCGCTCCGGTTTGTGATACTTTATATCGCTGACACTGTTCGCACTCTCTAACAAAATTATATACATCATAGTAAAACCCTTTCCAATAATATTCTCGCGCTACTCTATCATACGTCTTTTCAGCTTCTAAATGTCCGGTTGTTGGCGTACAATGAGCCTCTTTTAACACTCTCTCCCTATGTCCTAACGGCACTACTAAATTCCAATTCTCTTCTCGGTGTGTCACTGGGTCTAACAGTGGATCTTCTCGAAATTTATATAAGCATCCCTCTTTAACTTTCCAATCTCTATATTTCACAGGATATTTCACAACTTCATACATTAAGCGTAAATAATTACTGTCTTTTATCTCTTCGAACGCTGACACTACTGCTTCTTCGGCTTCATACATACGGGAGAGTGCATCTGGCACTTCGTTTAATGCTCCCTTTCTATGTATTACTTCGAAGTCCCATTGCTGCATGTCTAACGCCCAATGAGCTAACCTACCCATCGGATCTTTTAAGTTACGCAGCCATTTCAAAGCACTATGATCCGTCATCACTTTAAACTTATACCCATCTAAATACGGCCTAAGCTTTTTAATAGCCTATTTCACAGCTAAGCACTCCTTCTCTGTTGTAAAATAATTTATTTCTGGTTGTGTTAGCACTTGGCTTACGTATACAATCGGGTGCTTCCCGTCCTCGCCTTCTTGCGTTAATACTGCACCGATAGCAAACCCACTCGCATCGCATTGCACAGTAAACGGCTTATTAAAATCGGGCCTTGCTTACACTGGCGCTGTCGTTAAAGCTCTTGTCAACGCTTCGAACGTCTCTTGTTGCTCTTCGTTCCATTCCTATTTCTGACTTTTACGCAGTAATTTTACGAGAGGTAATTTTAATTCGGCAACGTTCTCTATTCGGAAACTACGTAATTGTTCAACTGTTCGTGGCGCAGGATAGTTCATCACTGGCGCTATTCTCTCTAGGTCAGGCCTTAGTCCGTTCTTATCCAACAAAAATCCGAGATAAGATACTTGAGAACAACAAAATTCACATTTCTTTTTATTGATCTCTAACCCTGCATCTACTAATTTCTTTAACACTACCTCTAACCAAGGCATATGCTCTTCCAAGGTCTCAGTCGAGACTATGATGTCATCAAGGTAGCCAAACACGTAAGGTTCAAACGCAGGACTGAATAAAAGGTCAATAAATCGCTGCTGAGTTCGCGGAGCATTGGTAAGGCCGAAACTCATTCTTTTGAACTGCTATAGGCCTGAGCCAGGAACAGCAAACGCAGTATACTTGCGGCTTGCACGTTCCATTGGTACTTGAAAATAAGCCTGCTTCAAGTCTATTTTAGACAAATACTTGGCATTACGCAACTTGTTTAAAGAAATTCAACGTATTGCTATTCGAGAGGAAAAAATTTTAGTAAAAAAAGCCAGTTCCAATCAGTCATTCACGTAGACTTTGCCGAAAATTGGACGGTCTTATTACAAATTGAAGTACAAAGCTACCACTAAAGCAAAAATCAAATATTGATATTTATATCGGTATGCTATTTTGAAAATGATTCGACGGTCAGTTATGTCACAAATTGTGACGATACGAAACATGATTTTCCTCATGCTTTAACGGCTATAAATATAATTATAGAGAATATAAAGCAAAAACACACTCTGCAAGAATTAGAAGAAATAATCACTTCGGATGGAGCCGCCAGTCATTAAAAAAATGGATACCAGTTTTACGAGTTTAGAAATTCAAAAGAAAAATGAAAATAGTTATTTTCTGTAACCGGGGATGGAAAAGGTGCATGTGATGGAATAGGAGGTATAGTTAAACATTATGCCACAGTGCACAATTTGTCGAAGCAAAGTGCAGAATTTATTAAAAATGCAGAGAATTTCGCAACTCATGTGTCACTGTACACTCCATCTATCAACATTCTCCTTTTAAGCATAGAAGAACTAGAAGTTTTTCAACAAACGAAAAAAGTTAAATGGTAAGAAAAAGCAAAAGAAGTCAAGGAAATACAAAAAATTCACTGCTGGAAAGTTGAACAAAATCTTGTGTTCACTTCTAGAACTTCATTGCATGAATGGGAAAATATGAATTCATAAATTCAAACTGAATAAATGATTATTTATTTTTGGACACATTTTTAAAATTAAAGTTACTATAACTTTTATTCTAAAGGTTTTTGCAAACACTAACAATATACTTATAAATAAAACAGTGAACGGATAGTGTAAGAGCATAATTACTGGAAGAGTACATGGTCTTTATATTCTATAATTGAAAAAATATCGAATAAAATTTAAAAAATTCATATATTTTTATAAACTTAAAATCGTCATAACTTCGGTTCTAATTGATCCAAAATACTTGATTAGGGGTTTATTTTAAAGATTTTTGTTAATATTTTTATTACGTTAATGAATAAAAGCATAAACGAATCGTAAGAAGAGGTAGTAGTTAGAAAAATGGCACAATGTGCTATAGTATCAATGCTTTAAAATGGGAAATATAAAAAAAAAGTTCGAAAACCTGTTTAAAAAAAATAAGTCAAAATAGCATATTCTCACCTATTCTAAAAGTAAGCATTTTTTAAGTATAAAAACATAAAAATTTCGTAAAAAAAAAAATAGTTTTTGAGAAAATTGTATTTAAAAAAAATCGTTTTTTCTAGGTTATTCATGAATAACTCGGAGGAATGAACTCGCATCGCGAAAATCTAAACAAAATTTAAAACTAGATGAAATTTCTTACATTTAAAAAAAAAATTTGTCTCAAAAAGTCAAAAATTGACGGAGATACAGCATTTTGAATACGGAGGTCCATTTTCAGTCTTTCTCCTTACTTTTTAACATTCAACACAAAATAGGCTATAGTATCGTGAAAAAATTTTTTTTAGCCGTATTTCAGTCTTTGTATCTTCTCGTGAGTATTAGAATACATTCACATAGTTTTCAGCCGATCAAAATTCTATCTGTGACGGCCTGCATGAATCTGAATGGTATCAGTCATATATATATATATATATATATATGTATATATATATATATATATATATATATATTCATTTGAATATAAGCAAGTTTTTTACTTTTCGGTGAGTTTTGTGGAGAGGGGTCCTTAAATCTGTACCAAATTTTAGTATGTTGTTTTGTCATATAAAATAAATATACGGTGAAAATATCAGCCCTCTAGTGGCCCTAAAACCGGAGATATGGGCCCAAAAAGGTAAAAATTAGCCCTTTTAAGCCCATTTTCAAACTTATATAACTCGTCAGCCAGTAAACCGATTTTAATCCACAGCCTCTTATTTTTTTTTATTTTTGCCAATCATTTACAAAAATGCAATGACCAGTTTAATTTATAGTGAATTTCCAAGTACCAAATCTTTGAACACTTGTTTTACGCAATTCAGAATTTTGCGATCAAAATGATTATATCATCGCTTTCAGTACACCTGAAAGTTTTCTTTAAAAACCTGAATGATTGCCTTCACTTCTTAAGTCTTAATTTTTCAGAATTATTGATTACTTACCTTTTTCTTACGAAAGAATTAGATAAACTAAAAAAATAAAAAACTATCCATATTTAAACTGCTGTTGAAGGCAATGTTTTTGATGAAAACACTTTTAGCAAATCTCGTTTAAAAGGTATTACCAAAAGCTTTGAAATAAGCCGTGAAACGTTTAGATCAGTTGTCATGGAGCGGTGATACAGCTCTTTAAATATTGATTTTTTCGTAAAAATCGTGTTTTCGCCATTTTTAAAGTCATGGTGCTCATTTCTATTAACTTTAAATTACACAAACATTTTTTCTGGAATACTTTTTTGTATTAACAACATTTTGTTGTTGAGAAACTTTCGACTGTTTGCCTTTAGGTTACTTATTTTAGATGTTAAAAATTGAGTATTTCTAAGTATTTTGCTCCCCAAATAAGCTGAATTGCCTAGAAATTTTGCTATCTCACAACATTATGAAACCCAACATTACAAATTATACTACAAATTGTAAAATAAGACCTCAAAATCTTTAATTTGAACACTGGATAAAGTCTCTAGGTGCTATGGAAGCAATGTAATGACCAGTTCAATTTGTAGTGAATTCCAAAGTACTAAATCTGTGGACCCTCGTTTTGCGGAATCAGCGCTATTGTTCCGCAAGAGGCGTTCACCATCACCTCTGGTACAACCGTGATGTTTTTTAACCAACTTGAAAAAAGAAGAAGGTTCTCAATAAGATTAAATAAAATTTTTTTTTTATATTTCTTACCTTAAAACTTCGTCATTTCTGAACCAATCCGAAAAAACCTTTTTTTATCTAATAGAGGATGTCTTCAGAAAGGTCCCATGCGTGTTTTATGAGTGTTGGGCTAATACTCGCTTAGTACGAGCAAATTATCTAAAAACGAAAAAGATTTTTTGGAAAAAAAAAATTACTACATTCATGCATAACTCTGAAAGGGATTGATCGATTTGTATAAAAATTATTTTTCATTTGAAGGAGGGTGTGTCAACAAAATATTGGATAAATATTTGGAAAAAGAATTTGAAAGTGAACAAAGGAAGCGATAGATACCTAATGAAACATTACAAAATATTAAGAAAACTTATAAAAATATTTTTTATCATATTTTTTTTAGATTCGAGGACATTTTTTTAGGCTGGCGTTAAATATTTGATTAGTAGGTCTGTCCGTATTTGCTCTTTTAGTCAGGAGCTTCACTAAAAAATAGAAAATTAAAAACTTTTAAGAGGAGGTCACGTATCTCTGTCCTTTTCTAGTCGAAGAATTGAGTTTTTTACAGAAACTAATGCAAAGAAAATATTGCCTTTTTTTTATACGAGATGCGGCTTTCTCTTCATTTTTTGCTAAAGTTATTAGTTTCTGTAAAAAACTCAATTCTTTGATTAGAAAAGGACAGAGATACGTGACCTCCTCTTAACATAATAAAAAACCGACTTCAAAAACATTGCACTAAAAAATAACAAATAATATATTATCCTTAGAACTTATACGCATACTCTGCATCTAACACATGTGTAGCGAATACATTATAGACTATCTAATTATTTGCAAGAGCACAAACGAATTATTTTTTTATTAGACTGCTTACAAAGAAATTAGCTAATAGGTAAGACAATAAATAAAAAGTAATACATAAATAAAAATATTAGAATTGGAAGTTGGTGCCAGCCTAAAAAATTGCCTCAAACCTAAAAAAAAATATGTTAAAAAATATTTTTATAAATAGTTTTCTTAATATTTTTTAACGTTTCATTAGATGTCTGAGTAAATCTTCCATACTTTTAAAATTCATGTTACGGCGTCATTACTCGTGAATATGAGATAGCACATCTTTTCAGCAAATGTTTACTGATTTATTGAGATATCAGTAAGTAATTTTGCTATAGTTTGGATTATAATTAGACATGTCATTTTATGGCGAATGGGGAAGAGGTTTTTTACTTGAATTTTAAATGTTACCAGGTCATGTAAAATGATAAATTATCGCTATAAAAAAATGACTATTGTTCTTTTGATCTAAAATTCACACTAAAGCTGTATCCATGTACATACTTCTGGGAAATCAAGATCATGAAAGTGTGCCTGTTAACAAAAGTACTTTTTGAATAGTTATTAAAATGTTACCAAAAATTTATATAATTTACTTTTTTGTGGAAAATATGATGCTGTAAAAAAGACTATTCAGCGATGACGTTTTAAATTATATCAAAAGGTAATATTGAGAAGCACAAACAGAAATATCTTTATTAGGAACGTGTGCCTAGTGTAGATAAAGTTCTGTGTTACTTTAAAATTATAATTAAAAAACGTAATTCACCTTTGAAAATATGTTTTTATTTTCTAATATGAATCTGCCGCGAGTCAGTCACTTACCGACGCTTCCCCTCTCGAGCACGTGTTACAAATGTTCCGCGTCGTTTCCCGGTTTCGCTCGTCATCGCGTACAGTGTACAGGTGACAGTGCTACGGCGTGCACATCGTCATCAAGAACATAAGATGGCGACGCACAAGAGCACTGTCACAGGTTATTTATTTCTTCTACACGTGTGTTCTATTCCATTGATATGTTATGTGCACTAGTGTTAGGATGTTACAGCCATCGCCGTAGCTTCAACTCCTAGTGCACTATAAGAAAACGGATGGTGAGTGTGGTTTTTTTCCTTCACTACGTGTTTTGAGGTGAGGTTAGGTTCCCCTTTCTCTCTTTCTCTCTCTAGCGGTAAGTCGTCTGCTCATTGCTAAGCTTCTTGTTTACCTCGAAACAAACAAAAATACTACTGATTAATCAATTTAATTATATTAATTAATAATCAGTTCAGTCAGTGCATTTCGGCTCATATTTTCCTTTTATTTTCTTCAATAAATAGTTTATTGTGATGCAATAAATGCATTACAAATTCCCCCCTCCATGACCGAAACACTTTACAAGTGAGTCGTCCATCTTATTAAAACATGAAAACAATTTAAGACCCTACTCTATTAACTTAGGCTATTTACTTTTTTTTTTTTTTTTTTTTTTTTAAATCAAAAAGAAAGAAAAAATTACGTCGCCGAATTGCACTTACATAAACCATTAATATCTCTTATATTCTATTTATAATAAACCTAACCTCAATAACTACTACTACTCTTTATTATCTCATTCTTATCTCGCTCTACTCATTCTCTCAAACACACACAGTTAAATGTTTAAATGGGTGATAAATAAGGATTTAAGGAATACCAACAAAAAAAAATTATTGAAAGAAAATTTCAAGCAACTCACTGGATATCTATGAAATCTCTTGACTCGATGTATCGTCTCTCGATGCTACTCTCCTCTCGAACTCTCTCTCTCCTCTCGAACTTTCTCTTCTCTCGATGGTTTAACGACCCAATTAATGGCGTCGCTCTGGGGAGCGCTCCTGCGAAGAACCAGGGCTGGCTATTCGCAGCAGGGGTTCCTGAAGATCTCGGGGAAGGGTTCGAATCCTTTCGGCTAACCGAACAACCTCACTCAGCCGATTCATCTCTCGGTCATCGTCACGAGAAGCAGATCGACGGGCTCGTTCATGACGATCTGGACTTGGCTGGCGAGGGTGGGGTGGAGTGAGGGGTCGACGACTCGAACTCATTGGTCTTCGATCTCGCGCTGTGCCTCTTCCATTCCTATCTCTTTCTCTCTCTCTTTGAGGTATGGTATTAGTGGTTTCCCTTGATGGTGGTAGGGAACTTCCTCGCTGCCTTGATGGTGATCTTCTTCTCTCACGATTCCAGCTCCGCATATACTCCGCATGCGCTTCACTACAACGCGGACAGCTGGTTAAATCCTCGTACCTTCTACCATAGTTGTAACAAAAGGCATCCACAAACGCACGAGGACAATCAAACCTGGAATGTCCCAGCTGCCAGCAGTTGTAGCAAGCATACGGTGGCGGGTCCAGATGAGGCTTAGTAGGGATTGGCTTCAAATCCCTAGTAATAATCGTCTAGTTGGAGTTGACGTCGAGAGTTGTTACTCCGCGCTCGGCTGCGTCGAGGTGGGCTAACGCGCGTACCTAATGGAGAAAAGGTGACCGTCTCTTCAGGCTCGGGTTCATATTCATCCTTGCCTCTACCCCAGGCCAGGGAATCCACTACACCAGCACTTTCCACTGGAAGGTAACGAGGATCCTGCTGTAACAAAATCTTCCCTAACTCCTTCTATGCTTCTCTGCTTTCTCTATCTTCAAGGCTCTTGATAATTGCAGAGACAGTGTCCAAAGCCACTATTTTAGCCTCCTCTTTCCTTTTCTTCTTCTCTTCTTTCTCTTCTTCCCTCTCCTATTCTCTGGATCTCGACTGTCCGTTGTTAATGGTGATAAGGAGAGTGGACTTCTCCTCATTACCCTTCTTAAGCTCTTCCAACGTAGCTTGGCTCGTTTTAAGAAGCCACTGGTCTTCAGCTTCTCTCATCTCCTTTTCCTTTTCTTCTCTCTCCTGTTCCCGAAACCTTTCGAATCTAATTCTCTCTCTCTCTCCTCAGCCACAAGACGCAACTCATACTCGAGCTGGTCTGCCCAACTATTAGGATTAATAGCAGGTGAGGGAGATTGATCTCGCCTCCGGGTCCTTTCTTCCAATTCAACCTCATCAGCCCACGTGAGTACACGATGAGCCGGGGGATGGAATTCCAGCTCAGCCCGATGGCCTGGGCTAGGTACACTACGTGATCCCATGGATGGCGACTTCCTACCTGCACGTCTTGACATCTGTTAACATAAGTAAAATAAAAAGAAAATTTTACTAAGGAACTCTGTCTTGACATGCTTTACTACCGTCTGAACAACACTTACCATTGGGTTATCTCGAGGCACGAACCAACACCAAGACAACACAGCTCTCGAATTACACTTAAAACAACATGCTCTCGAAAAAGAAAATTATAAAATAAGGGTTTTTACTGATCTCGATTTGTTCGCGGGAGTAAAAATCGTCTTAACTCGGATACGTGTACCTTCGCATTTCTACGACTACCTTCCATCTCTAAAACATATACTACAGGTGATTTTACCTTAATAATACGAAATGGACCTTCATATTTTGGAGCTAACTTCGCAGAGAAACCTTGTCCTCCTTTTGATAACACCTGCGTTTTTCTCAACACTTGATCTCCTACATTAAACCTTACATCTTTTTTATTCTGGTCATATCTCTTAGCTTGTTTATTTTGAGCTTCATCTATGTGTCTAGCTACCAAGTCTCTCAAAGCATCTAATCTTTTTAATTCATCCTTCCAGATTTCTGGATCTAATTTTAGCTTAGGTCCTCTGGTCTCGATTTCTCTTCGTAAACTCTTCACTGGTGCAGGATTACGACCATAATTCAGAAATGCTAGTGATACTTTTGTTGAAGCTTGTGTAGCTGTATTACCAGCATGTCTGAACTCATGTAGATGCTTGTCCCAGTCTCGATGGTCTGACCCAACAAAAATAGAAATTATGGTTTTCAACGTTCTATTTGTTCTTTCGACTGGGTTGGCCTGGGGATGATATGGTGGAGTAGTTACATGTTTTACACCATACTCATCTAACGTACTCTTTAACCACTTATTATCAAACTATTTACCATTATCAGTGAGTAAATAATCAGGAGCTTCCCATCTGAATAATATCAGCTCTTCAAATGCTCTCGAGACTCCTTCACCATCTGCAGTTCTCAATGGTTTTAGCTCTATCCAGCGAGTGAACAAATCTTGGAATACTACCACGTATTAATACTGGTTCTTACTCTTAGGAAACTCCATGCAATCAGCTGCCACCACAGCCCATGGTCTCTCGACAATTCTCTTTCCCATTAAACCTTGAGCACCTGTTTGCACCACTTTATATCTCTGACACTCTGAACACTGCTGGATATATGAATTTATGTCATACCACGCTCCTGGCCAATAATATTCTCTAATCACCCGATCATAAGTTTTCTCTATATTAAAATGTCCTGATGAGGCTTCTCTATGGGCATCACTTATTACTCTCTCTTGATATTCCGTTGGTACCACTAATCTCCAGCCTTCTTCTCGAAAAGTCACTGGATCTAGCAACCTATCTCTTTTAAAGTAATACAATAAATCATCTTCCAATTTCCAATTTGGAAACTTTCTAGGAAAATGTTTTACTTCCTCTACTCTCGATAGTTACCATGGGTCTTCAATAGTGGTAAAACCAGCCACCTCTTTATTTTCTAACTCGAAACCTCTCGATAAAGCATCTGGGACATGATTAAGAGCACCTTTTCTGTGTATAATCTCGAAATCCCATTGCTGTAACTCTAAAACCCAACGAGCAAGCCGACCAGTTGGATCTTTAAGATTTCTGAGCCATTTGAGAGCGCTATGGTCGGTGTATACTGTGAAGTGATATCCATCTAAATAAGGTCTCAACTTCTTTATTGTCCATAATAATGCAAGACCCTCTTTCTCAGTTACAGTATAATTTTTCTCTGCTTTACTCAAGACTCGACTAATGTACACTATAGGGTGATCTCCATCTTCACTTTCTTGTGTTAGTACAGCTCCAATAGCATAATCGCTAGCATCACAATGTACCGAAAATGGCTTACTGAAATCTGGTCTGGCTAACACTGGTGCTTGAGTAAGTGCTCTTTTTAGGTTCTCGAAAGCTTGCTCTTGATCCTCACTCCAGGTCCAGGTTTGACCTTTATGAAGCAGTTTTACCAACGGAATCTTTATCTCTGACTCGTTCTCTATGAATCTCAAATACCAACCCACCATACCCAAGAAACGTCTCAATTGTTTAATAGTTTTAGGAGTAGGATAATTCTGCACTGGTGAAATTCTCTCTGAATCTGGTCTTAACCCATCTCTATCTAGTTTGTATCCCAGGTAAGTTACACTCGAACAACAAAATTCACATTTTTCATTGTTCACAACTAGACTTGCACTTACTAATCTCTTTAACACAATTTCGACCCACTTTATATGTTCTTCGAACGTTTCTGTCACGATAATGATATCATCTAGATATCCAAAGACATGTGGCTCGAATTCTGGACCAAATAAGGCGTCAACAAGCCTTTGGAAGGTCATTGGTGCGTTAGTTAGGCCAAATGGGAGACGTTTAAATTGGAATAGCCCCAATCCAGACACTGCAAATGCTGTTTATTCACGACTCTCATGGCTTAACATTACCTGGAAATACGCCTGCTCTAGATCTATTTTAGTAATATATCTTGCTTTCCTCAATTTGTCTAAGATAGAATCCATACTCTGCATTGGATAAGCATCAGGTTTAGTGACTTTATTCACATCTCGAAAATCCACACAAAACCTATACTTTCCATTAGGTTTCCTGACAATTACCGGCTCACTACTCCATTCACTCGCTGATTTCTCGATAATATTCTGCTCTAGCATTCTCTTGACCTCTTCTTGTGCCACTTAAAGTTTGTATGGTGACATCCGTCTTGGGCGTTGTTTAATCGGCCTAACTTTAGACTCGATCTCTATATGATGCTCTATTAAGGTAGTGATTCCTGGTACTTTTGATGGTGGTGGTAAGATTTGCTTAGCCAAATCTTTTACTGTTTTCTCTTGATCTTCTGTGATTTCAACTATCCCAGCGTACTCTCCAAAAATAACTGCTTTACTCTCAGAGCGATGATTTGAAAATTTTCTCCACTCTCCATCTGGAACTCTCCATAAATCTTGACCTAATTTTACTTCTAGGTCCCATTTTCTATGGAAATCCATACCAAGAACCATATCGTGTTCCATTTGTCTTGCAACCTTGAGCTCCATGGGTTGTACTACTCCATCAACGTCTAATACGACCTCTAGTACACCCAACAGTTTTGATATGGCTCCAGTTACTGTCTTAATTGATGAATTGCTAGGTTTCAATCTGTCTCGAAATTTCTCTCCAATCTTTGGCCCAACTAGTGTAATCATCGCACCTGGGTCAAATAAAGCTAGGTATTTCTCTCCTCCTAACTCGATTTGCAAGAAATTTCTATTCTCTGACGTCGATCCTGCAACTTTTCTATGTATATTCTCAGAATTTCTCTTCTTTGTCGTACTTGGTACGACTTTTCCCCCTCCTGGACTGTTGGAGGTGAAGCAATGTCTTCAACAGACCGATCAGGAACCACCTCAGGACCTGGAACACTGCTTTCAGCTGGGTTCGAGAAATTCAATTGCTGCACTAACTCTCTTACAGCTTCTCTTATATGCTCTTCAGATGGATTTTCTTCAGCAATCTGAGATATCTCACGATTCTGACTTATACTCTGAACAGGTTCTTTAGCAGGTTGTCTCTCAGTTACTATTTTTAGTATTGTTTCTCTTTTATCTCTTAATTCTGTCTCTGTTTCTCTTTGCTCTAAATTGGTATTCTCTTTATAGTCCAGTCAAATTAGATTTTTTCATGTAAAAAAATTTAACAGCAAACTGACTGCACAATTATGTAAAGTAGGTTTGTGGGAGTAAAATATCCAAAATGGCCCCAACAGATGTTGTCCGCTTTTGTTTAAACAATGTTTAAACATTGAAAATTGACATTTTTTCTCTTTATCTGCAAATATTTCTGGAGCTATAAAAGTTATCATATTGGTCCAATGAGATAAAATGTAGGTTTTTTGAAGACCTTTAAAATGAATTTTTAATAATTTTGATTGCATTTATAGTTTCCGAGAAAAATGCAAAAAACCACGAAAAAGGGTTAAATTAAAAAAAATTCATAACTTTTTTAATTTAATGATTTAAGAATTGGGCTTGTGGCAATAGATAGTTCTTAATGTGCACAATAAGCATATGCAAGCAGAATCCTGTAGGACTTATAGTTTTTCCATAATAACACTTATAAGTTATGAACAATTTATTTTCAGTAGGCCACTCTATCTCACACGATTAACTTTTTACAATGTTCAACATTGATTCTGAAAGTTTAGATATCCCTCTACAAAATGTATATTTCAGATTTTTGATTAAGTGATTAGAAAGTCCTTAAAAATTCACTTAAACATTGGATCTTTCGCTTGGGCGCATGAATTAACATTAATAGTGGGGGAAACTAAGCAGCTAGGCATGCTAGGCAGACTACCCGTTATACATTTCCCCTTCGTTATGAGTTTCCCCCACTACTAACGTTAATTCATGCGCCCAAGCGAAAGATCCAATGTTGAAGTCAATTTTTAAGGACTTTCTAATCACTTAATCAAAAATCTGAAATATACATTTTGTAGAGGGATATCTAAACTTTCAGAATCAATGTTGAACATTGTAAAAAGTTAATCGTGTGAGATAGAGTGGCCTACTGAAAATTAATTGTTTATAACTTATAAGTGTTACTATGGAAAAACTATAAGTCCTACAGGATTCTGCTTGCGTATGCTTATTGTGCACATTAAGAACTATCTATTGCCACAAGCCCAATTCTTAAATCATTAAATTAAAAAAGTTATGAATTTTTTTTAATTTAACCCTTTTTCGTGGTTTTTTGCATTTTTCTCGGAAACTATAAATGCAATCAAAATTATTAAAAATTCATTTTAAAGGTCTTCAAAAAACCTACATTTTATCTCATTGGACCAATATGATAACTTTTATAGCTCCAGAAATATTTGCAGATAAAGAGAAAAAATGTCAATTTTCAATGTTTAAACATGGTTTAAACAAAAGCGGACAACATCTGTTGGGGCCATTTTGGATATTTTACTCCCACAAACCTACTTTACATAATTGTACAGTCAGTTTGCTGTTAAACTTTTTTGCAAATATCAGCCATTTTTTAGCTAAATTGACTGGCCTATTATTAATATTCTCAGTATCTCGATTCTCTGTATTAATATTCTCTGTCTCTTGACTCTGAGTGTTCTCATTGATTTCTCTCTCTTGTGTTTTCTCTTTTAAATTGTTCGCCCTTTCTCGATTATTTAGGAGCATAGAGGGCGATTCTACGTTCCTGTTTGGCCGTTTCCCAAAAACCTACGAGTGTGAACACAGTTCTTACACATATGCAGAGTTACACCTCTGGCTCCACATCCTTGGCAGCTAAGATTTGATGGTGCTCTATTGGCATTCTGACTCCCCCCTCGATTATTCGATGTTCTATTTGGACATTCGAATAAAAAATGACCTATTTGAGAACACGAATAACAGGTGTGTTTTGCACATTGTGAAGCTCTATGTAAACAGTATGGCATACATGACATTCACCATAAAAAACCGATGAGTCTACTCGATTAGAAGGTCCATTTCTTCTTTGACCTTGATTTATGGGCCGTCTTTTTGTTCTCGACTGCCATTGGTTATTATTTTCTTTAGGCCTGGTCCCATTATTATTAGACCTTATCTCATTATTCTCAGTTACTTGCATAGACTGAGTATTATCATCTGCATTCAGATCTACAGCTTCAGTCTGGACTTGCTGATTTGATGAAGCAGGCGATTTCCTATTATTATTCTTATTTTTCCGAGGTGCTGGCTTTGGTGGTTTCGTATTCACTTTTTGTGAATTATCAGTCTCTTTCTCTTCAATATCATCTCTACACTCGACTCTGCTAGCTGCTATTTTTGCACTCTTAGTATCTCGATGATAAGCAGCACCTGGAATCTTTGAATTCTCTTTCGAAGGAGGTGGCACATATTTTTTATCTAACTCTTTTTGTCTCTCCCACCGTTGTCCATACTTCTCTAAATCATCGAAATCATATATCTTTTTAGTTGCCATATACCTTCGATATTCTGGCAATAAATTTCGGTATGCGATCTCGAGTTGTCTTCTCATTGATGGAGGATACTTAAAATGGCCGACAATATACTCAAAATTAGAGAGGTAATTGGCTATCTTTTCTCCTTTTCCTTGAGTTCTGGCTTTTAACTCATCTAAGATATCCTCCTCGTCCATCACTGGAATATATTGTCTTTTAAAAGCCTTCTTCAATTCTCTCCAATCTCGAATTCTCCTTTCAGCTGTTTCATACCAGTGACTTGCGTCTTCCAAAAATATGCAGTGTAGTACTTTCAACCAATCTTTATCTGAGTAATCAGTACTCTTCTTGCATTTTTCTAAACGTTTTAAAAAGTCTTCTGCATTCTCTCGACCCGAAAATTTCAGATGCCAAGATTCCAGAATTTTGACTAATTTAAAATTATCTTTGTCTTTCTTTTTCCTTCGAGTCTTTTTTTTGGCTCGAATAGGATAGTCAGACTCACTGTCACTTGTTGAACTCTTGTTACTACTACTACTCCTGCTGCTCCGATCTCTTGACTTATTTTTGGAATGATGGTGATGTCTACTGGTATGTCTTTTATATCTCTTTTCACTCGATCTTTCTTGAGTATTACCATGAGTCGATCTTAACCTTGATGATTGGTTTGGAGATGCTTGACTTCTCTTACTCTTATCTGAAGAACGAGGATCATCTCTGTCAGATTTCTAACATTAATGACAACAACTTATTGGATCTTTCTGCATATCTTCCCTTTCTCTTGATTGGTTATCTTTTTCCCGGCTGGTTATCCTGTCTACTCGCTGTTGGTCTTGACTCCTCTCTTGAACTTTTTCACTCAACTCGTTTCTCGACTCATTTCCACTAGGTTGAGTATTATCATTTTTAGTATATCTCCTTCTCGTCACATTTGCATCATATGACAACCTTGTTGGATCACTATACTTATTAATCCAACCCAAGATAGTATAATCATTTATGGATAATGGATTGGCTACCATTTTTCTAGCTAGAGTGGTTTTAGCAGGCAATCCCATTGAAGCATTATTTCCATATGTAGTAGATGACATCTTGGGTAATGAATAGGTCGAATATAAATCAGTGCCACTTATAGCAAGCGTACTCGTTACTGTTGTAGTCGTTAA
Source organism: Anastatus disparis (assembly GCA_017163975.1). Taxonomy (NCBI): domain Eukaryota; kingdom Metazoa; phylum Arthropoda; class Insecta; order Hymenoptera; family Eupelmidae; genus Anastatus; species Anastatus disparis. The sequence continues at coordinate 384,185 of JAFFSR010000401.1, read as the reverse complement.
TGCTATAGTGGTCACTACTGATGCTTGTGACGAGAAAGATGGCGTCGTAACATTGTTCAATGGAGATAATCTCGTATCCTCTTCGCTTGGAATTATAGACCTCCTAGTGTCGTCACCTCTAGCCCCCTCTGATTCTTCAGAGTCTTGTCCCGAAGCTGATACTATTTGCGGCTTCATCTGTGTGTGTATACCTGAATCACTTATATTAGGAAGCCAAGACTTTAATAATGAACCACGTTCGTCAACTTCAGGAAACCACGGAACTCGATATACCCCAGCTTTTCGTAACTCTGCTCTATATAATCGTTCTCGAAGAGTTTTCTCTGATCCTTGAGTGTTGAGATCAAACTCGTTCAACTTCTCATTTACTCTTTCAATAGGCCAGTCTCTAATATCCTCGTATAAATGTCTTAAAATCTCTGAACTACTAATCAGTTGCCTCAATTGCTCAGAATAATCTTCCATACGGTCAGTTGGTGATAACCTTTATATTTTAATCTTTGCTCTACTCAAATCTCGACAATCTTGACCTTTCTTGAATATCTACCTTATTATTTGCTAGAAAGTTCATGAAAAGGGAAACAAGAATGAGCAGAAACTCAATAAATTTAGAGCAAAATAAACTAACCACCTCTAGATAAACTTCAAATAGAGGTGTAATTAACGAAGGTACATGTTCCGCAGGCAAAAAGGATGGCTCGATATTCAAAAGGGGCTTAGTTATTTTGAGGTTATAGGCTAATAGAAAGGTTATGACTACTAGACATTCACACACTAAAAATCGCTTGTAATATATATCCTTATCTCTAATTTATCTCCACACACAGTATAAAATAAATAATATATCACACATATATATATACATATAAAATAAATATTTAAAATATGTCAAATTGTACAAATTTATACTCTGGCGATTACCTTTTCAATTTTATTTTTAATCTAGAAGGGAAAATAAAAAATTTTACTCATAAAATAAGGCTTAAATTTTCTCTTCTTTTACGCTCTTCTTAAATAAATAAAATAATCTTGAGTATATGTCAATTTATCTCTACTCAATAAATATAAATTTCTTCGTTAGTCTCTTCTCAATAAATAAAAATTAAGAAATTTTCTCTTCTGTAACTCTGTTTTATTAAGCTACCCCTCTGTTCTCGAAAAATAATAATCTCTTCTCTTTCTTAGTTCTCTCTTTCTCCACTCTCGATAAAATTTATTTTAATTGAAAGAAAAATCCTTTACTCAACTCTCGACACCTCTTCTCTCAACTCTCGATGAAAAAAAAAATTCTAATAATAAAAGAAAATTATTTTCTCAACTCTCCACTCCTCTTGATAATATAAAATAAATTTATTTTGATAAATAATTTTCTTGATTAAAATAAAAAATCTGTTCTTCTTTCTTCTCAATAAAATAATTAAAGACCTCTTCTCTTGGTCTGTTTTTTTTATAAGAGGGGTAAATCGAATAAAATATTTGGGTAATATATTAATATATATGTAAAAAAAAAATTAAATATATAAATGTACTTGTGTGTGTGGAGATAAACACTCTTTAAATTAAAAATTTGTATACTCAACACAATTTAAATTTATTTAAATTTAAAACACTTATTGTCTAACTACTGACGCTCGCCATTTTCTCAAATTAGACTCAAAAACCCACGCCACGCCGCCATTTTGAAAAACACAAAATTTCTCTTTAACGACTATTTTACACTTCAATAAACACTTTAAAAAATTTCTCTACACTTTAAACTATGAAAATTACTCTCTAGAAATTATAAAAATTTTCACTGGTTTTTTATCAGTCCCGACGAAACCTCAGACTAAGGGCGCCATTTGTGATGGGGGAATTTGTTCCCTATTCCCCAGTTACTATTATTTTAACTCTACAGTATCACCTCTGAATAATTACAAATTTAATTATTATTTTTCTTTTAAATTTTACTCTGAATCGAAAATCTGAATTTATTAGCAATCAACTCTCCTGGGTGGATTCTGATCGGGTCTTCGTAGTGAACAATGACGAAACCACCGATGCAAACCAGCAACAAATAATTTATATATATTCTATAACAACACCATGTTAATAAACATTTAAATAACACTGTTAAATAAAATACAACAAAAAGAAGTAATTTTCACTCTATATTTATTGAAGTAAATTTAACATCCTTTTTACCCGACAATTTCTCGAAAATTGTGTAAGTGTAAAAAAGTTGTGTAATTGAACTCGGGCTGGACTCAATAAACTTTCTGAATAATTGTAATTAAATAAAATCAAATTAAACCCGTGAAATTAATATTAAGTTTAATAATGGCGGCTAAAACCGACGAGCAAAACGGCGACGCGCACTGACTCTAAATTTTCTATTATTTAATATTTAAGAAGGGGCCGAACTATCTGTCTTTGTCTAATAGCGTTTTTCATCATTTATGTAAACACTATCCGGTATAACAAGAAAAAAATAGCAGCCCCCGCTAGATATTAGTATAATTAGTAAATTTTGTAATAACAACCAAATTTTTTACCGCATAGTTTTTGACTAATTAGAGACCTGCTAGAAATCTAGAATATAACCTATCTTTTTTTGGTAGGTCTCTAATTATTCAAAAACTACGCAGTGAAAAAATTTGGTTTTTATTACAAAATTTACTAATTATACTAATATCTAGCGGGGGCTGCTATTTTTTTCTTGTTATACCGGATAGTGTTTACATAAATGATGAAAAACGCTATTAGACAAAGACAGATAGTTCGGCCTCTTCTTAAGATGGAGGACTCACCTTAATGAAAAAAGCGTTACTCTCCAAAAATACAAAAACTCCAATAATTGACCCTCTCCAAAATCTCCTTTTCTCGTTTTAAATGAACTCCTCAGCTCTCTCGAAAAATACCAGAATAATTACTTCAGTGTACAGTGGAAAAAATATCAAAATAGCAGCGTAAAAACTCTATTGAAATCAACCTAATAAAGTGGAGTGAAACTCAAATAATGGCTCAGCGAGCAGCAACCAACCAAGAAAAAACGACCAAGTATCACAGCCAAGATCCAATAGAGAAGTGTGTCGATGGCGCGTCTTTTTTCGAGCTCCTTCCTCTTCATCCCTTCTTTCATCAGTTACGTCATAAGTAGGATAATGGTTGATTGGTTATTAATCCTTTCCGTACTTGTTATTTGTTAATTACAAAGGATGTTATCTTTAACCAATCAACACCTTTCCTTTTGGCGGCTTCTTTTATGTTAGCGCCCTCTATTTCTCGCGCGCTCCATTTAAATTTTTATTTAGAAGACTCCATATACTCAGTCTTAATAATTCTGCCTATAATTATACCACTATCTCTCTCCAGCGCTCGATCTCACCTATCTTCATATAAAATACTGACACAGATTGATATTTTTACAATTGCTCATGTATATACTCCTTCTACTGCCATTTCTACATTTACCCATGTATATACAAGCCTTCTACTGTTATTTTTACATTTACCCATGTATATACGAGCCTGCTATATAAGCTATAGCTGGTTCCCCTTTTTCGCTGATCTTTTACTTTTCATGCGCATGACTCGATTTCTGCCGCGAGTCGGTCACTTACCGACGCTTTCCCTTTACTCTCGAGCACGTGTTACAAATGTTCCGCGTCGTTTCCCGGTTTCGCTCGTCATCGCGTACCGCTAGTGTATTGTGCGCATGTACCTTTACACCGGGTGTGTGTGTGTGTCAGTGTACAGGTGACAGTGCTGCGGCGTGCACATCGTCATCAAGAACATAAGATGGCGACGCACAAGAGCACTGTCACAGGTTATTTTTTTCTACACATGTGTTCTATTCTTTTAATATGTTATGTGCACTAGTGTTAGGATGTTACAGCCAGCACCGTAGCTTCAACTCCTAGTGCACTATAAGAAAACTGATGGTGACTGTGGTTTATTCCTTCACCACGTGTCCTGAGGTGAGGTTAGGTTCCCCTTTCTCTCTTTCTCTCTCTAGCGGTAAGTCGTCTGCTCATTGCTAAGCTTCTTGTTTACCTCGAAACAAACAAAAATACAACTGATTAATCAATTTAATTATATTAATTAATAATTAGTTCAGTCAGTGCATTTCGGCTCATATTTTCCTTTTATTCTCTTCAATAAATAGTTTATGGTGATGCAATAAATGCATCACAGTATATATATATATTAATTTATATATTAAACGCGGAATGATAAATATACACTGATAGACTCTTAAGCTCGAAGCATTTATGAACATCGATTCATGAATCTTAAAAGCATATGAGCCGCTATTTTGAGTCTGAGCGGTTTTGTTTTTTTTAAGACCGTATAACTCTTAAACAGAAGCGATGTAAGCTCGTGCCATATGCCTTTTTTACAATACATAAGACTAAGGTCAAAATCCCCTATACTACTCGTTTAAGATCAAGTGTCATATAAATCACTAAAAAATACATTTTAACACGTGCGATTTTTATAAAAATAGATGAATATTGTAAGTAAACATTAAAATATCGAATAATTACAATATTCAAACATTTTAAAGTAATTAATTATTAATTATAATTAATTATATATTGTTATACAAAAGCTCCCATAATTACTCCTCGAAAAGTAGTATACCTTCCTTTACTAATCGCCACTTGACCCCTTTTACCACTCGCCACATATACAATGATAGTTATAGCGAGAATGTTTTTTCCTCTTACAAGAAGAGTGTTTCACCTTTAGGTCACCGTTTTTGCTCAAATTTTGGGAATGTTTTCTAGATGCAGAAGTATGAAGAAAGCCAAAATTTTAGAGGCCAACGCTCAATATTTTCCTAGTTACAGGCCATTGAAGAAAATCACTAAAATAGTTACTAGATTTTCAAACGCTTATAGTTCCTCAGCATTATCAGCTAGAAGCTTAAACCTATTTTTAAATGAAAGCTGAGCTCAAATCATTTCGAAATAGCACCTATACCATCTAAAAATATTACTTTTTCCCAAAGCTAGAGCGTAATAAAGATTGGACCTGAATTTTTTGTTTAAAACATTAATTTATAATAAAAGCTAAAATTGGGTTCAATCTTTATTATGCTATAACCCAGGGGAAAAATAATATTTCGATATGCTATAACTACTATTTCGAAAGGATTTGAGCTCAGCTTTCATTTAAAAATGTTTAAGCTTCTAGCTAATGATTCTGAGAAACTATAAGCGTTTGAAAATCTAGTAACTTTTTTAATGATTTTCTTTGATGGCCTGTAACTAGGGAAATATTGAGCGTTGGCCTCTAAAATTTTGGCTTTCTTTATATTTCTGCATCCAGAAAACATTTCCAAAATTTGAGCAAAAACGGTGACCCAAAGGTGAAACACTCTCCTTGTTAGTTATGTTTCCTTCAGACATCTCTATAAGTATTAGAATAAATGAATTAATCACTAATATTTCATTAAATCAATACATAATATAATAAAAAATTTTATTATACATAGCCTACACGTACAAATTAAACATAAAATAACATAAAATACAAATTACACATAAAATATAAGTAATTTTTAGGTTATGTTATGATGACAACTTTATAAAATAATTTTTACATTATTATTATTATTTTTATATATTTATATAAATAAAAACTTATTAAGAGGAGGTCACGTATCTTTGTCCTTTTCTAATCAAAGAATTGAGTTTTTTACAGAAACTAATAACTTTAGCAAAAAATGAAGAGAAAGCCGCATCTTGTATCAAAAAAAGCAATATTTTCTTTGATAAGCAAGAATCAATTTTATTGCTTCGTTTTCAAGAAAACCTTGAAAAACTTAAGTCATAGAGGTTAGGGTGGACAATTTGGTTTTTCAAGGTTTTCTTGAGAACAAAGCAATAAAATTAATTTTTTCTTATCAAAGAAAATATTCTTTTTTTTGATACAAGATGCGGCTTTTTCTTCATTTTTTGCTAAAATTATTAGTTTTTGTAAAAAAATCATTTCTTTGATTAGAAAAGGACAGATATACGTGACCTCCTCTTAAAATCTATTTAATTAATAAATATATGCACAAAGAAGCATATACAACTTAAAATTTTGCGAGTCATAAAACATGATGCATCGTATTCTTACAACGTTATACTGCTCACTTTTTTCAACTTGAAATATTTAAGTTCTATAAATTTAATATAAAACAAATATTAAATAATAGTGATCGCTTACCTGTATAAATGCTTTTTCATGCTAACCAGAACAATATATTGATTATTTCACTTTTTTCCTTTTAGATTATTTTACTTTTAGTATACAATACAAACACGGCTTGTCTTAATATATTCGCTTACATAAGGCATGTGTTTCGGGCCAAATCGATGTTCCTAGAATAATTTTCTTTTTTTTCAATCAGTGCTGCTCCTTTATACCCGGTAAGGTGACGCAATCGGCGCGGTAATAATTAAATAAATCAGAAATAATTTTTTTTCATCTATATTATTAATATGTTATTTTTTATATTATAAATAATAGAAACCAAGCAGTAAGAGGGTACCGAGTAGCAAAGGGGGAATTGACCTTATACACTCTAGAGGGTAAAAAATACGCTCGTCCATGTGAGATCACAAGATGCCTATGTCTGGTGAGCACCCACTTACGGTAGTAATGCTACTTTTTTAAGCATGTGAACATGTCTACTAAACGAAAGAGCGCCTTGCGTGCAAAACTCTATCAATATGGATATGAAAATTACAGGGGTATTTGGTTTGGAAATTTACTTGTCAGCACCATCGCGTGGACAATTGATAAGCTGTGAGAGAAGGATACTGCTCGAGAATAACATTGGTTACATACGAAAATTGTATTATTTTGTAATTTTTTTTTTAAATAAAATGAAAAAAGATTAGAAAATTAGTTTGTATAGAAAGAAGGAAACATGGACAATTTTGGTAGAAAAAGTCGTGCATGTTATAGTGTACATAAATAAAACAGTCAAGTTTATAAGAATTTTGACGGTTCTTTCTAGCTGACAATGTTTATATTTTTAACAATTCTGAAGCAGTATTAATCGGAATATAGCAATGGTGCATTCTAGTCTTTGGGAACGTGTGAACTTTGTAACATGGCAAAATTGCCATGTTACTTAAACCTCGCTCTTATGATACGATAATATATGCGGTAGAAGGAAGACCTTAAATTCGGGCGCGATTAAGAGAGAGACAACGCCGGTCAAGCTGAAGCCAACCCCAAGCCACTAACTATACCCGCGTGCACAGCACATTACGAAACCTTAATGTACAGTAAAGCTTAACCAATGTGCCTAGTCTACGCACAGCCTGACTCTAGCAGTCAAGTAGACGGAAAAGGCAAGAGTATAAGGTGGCGCGCATAGCGTGCCGCATGAAGAAAGAAAAGCATCCATCTTGAGATGCTCATTCCTTCTGTCGCTAGCCTGCAAGTCGGTCGACGTAATTTATATATTAACTGCGCAGCAGATTATACAAGGCAAAGCCTTTTACCTATACGTTGTTTTGCGTTTTTATTATATTTGAAGGGGTGAAAATAATACGTGAGTGCTTAAAGCATAAATGCTTTATAATAGTCTAGATTTTCTTGGCTTAAGGGGAATCCTCATACCGACAGAGAGTTCTACTATAGCTACATTTAAATTATGAATTTAAATAAAAATTTAACTATTTATGACTGAAATTCGTAGGAGAGGCACATTCTTAACATGCCAAAGAATTTATTGCAACGTTAAAAGACAATATAAGGGTAAAAATAAAGGCGAAAACTGTTTTATACGATTAACTTTTCAATGTAGTTATGAATAATCGTATTATGGAGTTTTTGTCTGTATTTTCACTTTTATTCTGTCTCTTAACGTTGCAATAAATTCTTTAGAATGTTAAGAATGTACCTCTTCTATGAATTTTAGTCAAAAATAGTTACATTTTTATTAAAATGCATAATTTAAATGTTGATAAGGTAGATCTCTGTACCGGTATGAGTACACCCCTTAAACAATAAATATATCGTTTCCTTTTTTTTTGCTTTGTGCGCGTGTGTGGTGGTGACCACGTCCACGGTATCAATTAGTGCGTCCGGTGTTCATTCTAGCTTCGTTCAAGCTACTTTTTTCTGTAATTTCTGAATCATATACCCCACATCGAATAATTGAACACGGTTGACTCTCTTTTCGCCGCGTGCCTGTAATATTTGTACGATTAAAATAGCTTACGGTGTCGCGTCCGTATCATGCGACTGGCGCCCTTTTCAGTGTATAGCTAGTGTTTGTCATTTAATAAAATCTATAAGTTTCGTATGTTCTAGCTGATTTCTTTTTTTTTGTTTTATGTGTATATTTTAGTGTAATAATCTATTATACCTCTAGCTATACATTTAGCTAAATTAGTACGGCCACCTGATTCCGACGGCCGTTACAACTTTATCAAATCGTTTTTTGAAACGTCTTTGATATTCGTTCACTTCACTTTTGGACACCCATAAGGTTTTGTAAGAAAATATAAAGTTATTTGATTAAAAAATTTTTTTACATTTGTTTATACCCTACTGAAAAATCTCAAACGAGATCTCATTTGACAGTATTTTTTATTTTGGCATGTTCAAAATTATCGATTGGGGACTATTTTTTAAAAATTCGGACTTTTTTTTACGTTTTTGAAATTTAAAAAATTTTTTCAAAGTATAAAAATTTTAAAAAATTTTCTGAATTGAAATTTAAAAAAAAAGTCCTGACCAGACCGGAGTGGAATCTGATACCGACCGAGTAAAAATTGAGTTTTTTGTTATTTACTCAAGTATTAATCGATGTATATTCAAATCAATGGTGGCGCGCAATAGATATTATTATTATAAATATCCATGCACAAGAAAAAAAAATTCTACTGCTTTGTTTTTGAGAAAAGTAAAGAACGCCGTAGTAAAAGTTTATGTTTATAATATTTTCGCGTTCCTTCCTTTTCTCAAAAACAAAGCGATAGATTTTTTTTTCTTGTGCATAAATATTTGTAATAAGAATATATATTGCGCTTAACCTTCAATTTGCAGATATGCCGACTAATACTTGACTAAATAACAAAAATTTCAATTAGAAAAGGACAGCGAATCCGGTCTGCTCTTAATCAATAATTTTAAACATGCTAAAATAAAAAGTATCGTCAAATAATATTTTGGCATGATATATCATTTGAGATTTCTCAGTAGGGTATAGACAAATACCCTACTGAAAAATCTGTAAGAAAATATAAAATTATTTGATTAAAGAACACTTTTAACCTCCAGGCGGCCGGCATTTCAGAATCTCCAAAAGTGATAGTTTGAAAAATTTTTCTATACAAAAATTTCTTAATGGACTAGCAATGTGGGCCGACTTTGAGGTGATGCCGATTGGCATCACCCCGGCTGCTTGCAGGTTAATCAAATAATTTTATATTTACTTACATAATCTTATGGGTGTCTAAAACTGAAGTGGACAAATATCAAAAACGTTTAAAAAAATGATCTGATAAAATTCACATGTTTCTAAAGACTAGAGTGCACCATTGCTGTATTCCAATTGATGAGAATAAAATGGTCATAAAAATGACATCGATGTCAACAAAACAAATAGAAATCGAAGTGTAAATCAAAACCGAAAATTAATAAAGAGTCTATTCAACAGTTAAAGATTTTTTTCAACTTTGTATAGGTGAACCTCATATTCATCAAATTAACCTCTTCTGACGTTTTTCATCGTTTGAAGACAGGTATTGAATTTTTCAATAGTGATATACAATAAGTATTTCTTATGAAACAATTAGCACAATCGATTTTTCTGAACGAACTCTTGCTTGATATTAATTTTTGCCTCGTTTAATTAATATTGCTAAAAAACAAAATTTTTTGAGAACAAATTTCTTTGTGTGTTTAAGATGTGCGTCAGAAGAGGTTAACTTCATTAAATTTATAAATATATACGAACATGTGACAACATTAATGAATATAAGGTAATGCAAAATTAGTTTTTTATTTTTTTAGTTTACCTAATTCTTCCGTAAGAAAAAGGTATGTAATCAATAATTCTGAAAAATTAAGACTTAAGAAGTAAAGACAATCATTTCGATTTTTGAAGAAAACTTCTAGGTGCACTGGAAGCGATGATATGACGAATTTAATCGCAAAATTCTTAATTGCGTGAAATGAGCGTTTACAGATTTGGTACTTTGAAATTCACTATAAATTAAACTGGAAATTGCATTTTTATAAAAACTTGGCAAAAATACAAAAAAAAATTGAAGGTTATGGATTAAAATCGGTTCACTGGATGACGAGTCATGACAGTTTGAAAATAGGTTGAAAAGGGCTATTTTTACCCACTTGGGCCTATATCTCTGCTTCTAGGGTTACTAGGAGGCTCAAATTTTCACCGTATACTTATTTCATATGACGAAACAACATACTAAAATTTGGTACAGATCCGAGGACCCCCTCCACAAAACTCATCGAAAAGTAAAACACTTGCTCAAATACATATATATATATATATATATATATATATATATACACGGTGGGCCATTTTAATCTATGCACCTGAAAAACTCAGTAAGTTCGCATCCTATCAAAAAATGACCTTTATAAAAGTTGTAGGATACAAAGGGGGTCAAACAATAGTGACCTTGAATTTGACCTTCAAGCTGACCTTCAAGGTCAAATCAAGGTCAACTTGAGTTTTTTAAATGGAAACCCCTATTTTTTACACCGGAATCGGAAAGGGCGGGAAATTTTACGTCCGAATATGCTCTCAGGTCATCTGACCTCGATGACCTCAAAGGTCAGATGAAGGTCATAAATACGAAATAATCGGATGGCTATGAAAAATCTTAGGTAGGGTATTGCCGAAAAAGTAAAGGTCAACACTGAATTTCTCGTTAAAAATTACTCAAATTATGATCTTCATTTTTTCGACAACACCTCACATAAGAATGTTGACAGCTACCCAATTATTTCGTATTTATGACCTTCACCTGACCTTTGAGGTCATCGAGGTCAGATGATCTGGGAGTATATTCGGACGTAAAATTTCCCGCCCTTTCCGATTCCGGTGTAAAAAATAGGGGTTTCTATTTAAAAAACTCAAGTTGACCTTGATTTGACCTTAAAGGTCAGCTTGAAGGTCAAATTCAAGGTCACTATTGTTTGACCCCCTTTGTATCCTACAACTTTTATAGAAGTCATTTTTTGATAGGATGCGAACTTACTGAGTTTTTCAGGTGCATAGATTAAAATGGCCCACCGTGTATATATATGTGTGTGTGTGTGTATATACACATATATATATATATATATTTTAGTCTGTACTGTCATAAATTTATTCAGACTCTGTGCGCGCATTTATATATACATATATATTTTTTTATACACATACATATGTTGAAATAATAAAAATTTTCTTTTACTCTATGCCGTCGTTCATCATTTTTTTTTTTTATTAATAATCATAATTATTTCGTGCGTGCACAGTCCTCTTCCTTCCTTCCATGTATATACATATACATACACATATATACATATATATGCATGTATACAACATAAGAAGATCGCACAAGCACGCACGAACCTGTCACTTTCCGGCTTTACATCGCGTCATATCATCCAATATGGCGACTCGTTTTATTTCTCTCTCACTCTCTCTCTCTCTCTATAGACTAGCGTACAACGCTATCTATTCTCTATCTTTTTCTTTCTTTTTATAAGCGTGTATGCGACGCCATTACTGCCGTATAGTATTGAGAGAGAATTAAAAAAAACTCTTACCCGGAGTCAACTTCTTTCTTTCTCCCTGCTGTCCTTCATCCTGTCTTTTTGCTCCTCCACTCGCCACCTCTGACGCTTCCACCAGGAGATAAAAAAACAACCAAAGAATTCACCAAACAGACTGACGCACGCTCCAAACCACACAAACCCCTTTCTCAATTTTATTATACAAAGCGCGCAGTTAAAAGCACTCTGGGCTCATAACCTGATAAATATTTAAGTGAGGCAGAGCACAATTTTATTATAAACAAAAAGTCTTTATTTTAATTTATACAAGTATAATTTTAATTAATAAGATTTTTTTATAAGACACAAGTTCTTGCTTTTACAAACGGACTTGAACTGAACTGAAACGACGACGAGACGCGACTTGACTTTCTTCAACTGTCTATTACAAAATCTCAATAGGTGGCGACACCTAGTATGAGTGTGTATATTTCTAAGAATAATTAATATTTCAAATTAGTATTTTTGTATACTGAATTTAGTGCAAAGTGAATTCATTGTTAAATATAATATTATTACAAACAATGTTATTGAAGCGTGGAGAGGATATAGATAAAATTAAAGATATGAGTAAAGTTAATCAAATAATATTAATGTGAAGTAAAAATGTGCAAGTGCTAAGTATCAATAAGCCAATGTTTTGACAAAAGCTCTTAAAATATTTGGGTTTGATATTTTTTATCATATGATTGCAATTTTCATTGCAATCATATGATTTGTAACTATAACTGTAAAAGGTTACAATTAAACTATTAATATTTTGAATTAATATTTTTTTTCAATCTAGTTTAATATAAAGTGCAAAGTGAATTTATAGTTGATGAAAATTAATAATATTTAAAGTTCGATAAGCATTGATGAATAAAATAAATCAATTTTGAGTTTTTATAGAGTATTAAAAAGACAAATTTCAAAACCTTATCTTGTGTTGGAAAAAATTATGTTTTGAAATTGTTTTATTTGAAGTTGTATTTTCAGAAAAAAACTGAATTTACTCCTTTCAATTGTTTCAGAGAATTCCTGTCAATAAATCCGATTCAATTAGGTGTAAGACAGGTAGAATTTTTTTTTCTTTTTTTAAAAAAAAAAAGATTAATATATAAAGGATATTGTCCTCTATATGATTAACCTTTTTTTATATGGTGATGTCGAGGGAGCCCAGCCCGTTTCCTGTTTAACACATTACATCAGGCTAGACTGTCAAACCCGTCATACCGAAAACTTTGACTACCGTTGGATGGTCAGCCACTTTTGTGTCCAACAATCAACCGATACCCAATGAGGTCGGATTTTTTAAGAGTCGCAATATAAATGGCACATACACTAATTTTCTTTCGAAAAAAAGCTAGAGGTACCTGTCCAGGATTCGAACCCATGTCCTCCACGTTGAAGGCAAGAGCTCTATCTATTACGCCACCGCGCTCTCTGAGACAGGTGGAATAGTATCAAAATAATTTATTTGGAACAAAAAAGAATAATTAAGGTTGTTATATCCGCATAATCACGGATGTATGAAAAATCCTTTTTATGAAAAATCTTTTTATTATTTTTATCTCTTCTCTATTAATTTTTTTGATTTTCAGCTGTAGACAGATAATTATATAGCTTTGCAGTTCTCTCTCCGAATAACAATAATAAATACATATAAGTAAATGGAATCTTTTAGTAATAAGGAATATGCTGTATTAGAAAATAAGTTTAATTTCTTGTAATAGTTTTAAGAGAAAAGCAGTAAGTTCGCGCGCTGTATACGCTACCTCAGCATTTTTAGGCGTGATAAGAAGATATTTTCTGTCACCGAATAGAAGATTTTAGAGAGTTTTTCACGGCCGAACTGACCAATGGGACTCTTTTAAATTTTGACAAACTTGCATTTTTTCCTAGATTTGTACCTTTCTTGCAGAGAAAAATAATTCTAATGAATCAGTCCGCAGCTAGACCTCTCGAGAACAGTACCTCTCTCAACTCGCGATATAAAGCAAACAAAAATTAAAATAGTAGAATAAACTTTAAATTCGCGTTTTTTACTTCTTAAATACATTTACCAAATTAAGTAAAACAAATTCGATTGCGTGCTTAAATCAACAAGTCTATTCACTATTAATCATAAATTTATGCGACTTACTGTTTAAAAATAAATTGAAATTTTGTTCTTACAAAATTTAAATAGACAAAGCGTCAACGAGGTTTTCATTATAAGATAGCGCGACTCGCATTATAATATTTTTGTGTATCAATTTTTAATAAATATTCACAAAAATCAACATAATACTAGTGAACGAAAGTATTTTTACGACCACCTTAATCTAATTAATAGCAAGCAACCAGAGGGGAACAGCATGCGACATTTAAGTCTCCAACCAAAAATTTAAGTTACCTACGACCACGTAGCCAACCCATATAAGGGTAAGTGATATGGCTCCTATACCCTGCATACGAAACAAGAAATATCTCACGATTAAATATAACGTCTGAGTAAACCTATTTAAGGTGACCGGACATAACAGGTGATAATTTAAATCTAGTCAATTTACTCAAATTATGTTTTAACAGATATTAAAACTTTTACCACATGGTTTTACTTTGAGTTTTTATCGGTTTCTTTAGAAAATTATATTAAAAATCCATATGAAAATAGCAGATTTTGAATCAATTTATTTCTATTTATTTACTAACCTATCAATTAAAATAATAAATAACAAAGCTTTTTTAACAATGGTTTTTTTCAAATATTTTTTACATATTTGAATTTTTCAGAATTGTTTTACACTCGTGTAGTTTCTAGTATAATTTCGAATTTATTCTAAACATTCTCTATACTTGATATTACTGTGGTATAACTATAAAATTTTCCTTCAATATTACAATTTTTTTCTATTCTATCAAAGTACATAAATTCTAGAGCATAATAAAGACTAATTGTTCTTCTCTCTTTTTTTTAAAACCACAGAACATGAATAATATTAGACATGATTTTGGATTTAGCTACAAAATTTAAATACGACATATAAAAATACTTAATATGAAAGATTTCTGAACATTGTGATAATTATATTAAATATTATCAAATATAAGAATATTCACTAATAAATTGTATCATCATAAAAAAAATATGAAAATATCATCATCATCGTCATCGTCATCGTCATCGTCCTCATCGTCGTCGTCGTCGTCGTCATCATCATCATCATCATCATCATCATCATCATCATCATGGAGACGGAGGGATGGAGACATAGACAAAAAGGCAGAGACGGAAACAAAGACAGATAAATAGAGACAAAGAGAAAAAGACAGAGAAATGGAGACAAATAGACAAATACGGGAAAACGGAGATGACGAGACAAAGATGCAAGAACAAAGACAAAGAGGCGGAAACAGAAAGACAGAGACAAAGATACGGAGATACACGGAGACGGAGAGACGGAGATGGTGAGACGGAGAGGGAGACGGAGAGGGAGATGAAAAGACGGAGACGGAGAGACAGAGAGACGGAGAGGGGGAGATGGAGACCGAGATAGAGAAAGGGAGACGGAGAGACGAAGATGAAGATGAAGACAGAGACGGAGAGACGGAGACAAAGAGGTGAAGTGGCGAATATTGTGTATGTGTGTGTGTGTATATGAGTAAGTGTTTGGATATGTGTATATGTGTGAATGTGTATGTATGTATGTTTATGTGTGTATGTGTATTAGACAGGTCGTTATTTCCCGAAACTTACTGAGCATCGCTCCCAATCCTTAGATCGATGTGTTTATACTAAAAATTAAAAAAGCAGCTGGAATACCTTGTTGGAATAGAGATTTAACCCTGCCGAATCGTAAAGAGCCGTATTTTTTATTGTTTTTTCTTATTTTTTTTTCTATATACAGCTATGACTGAAAAACATTTTTTGAGACCCTCTTTCACACTTTTTCTATTGCCGTAAGTTAAAATAATATCTTATGTGGTGATTTTAGAGTCGAGAAAAATTTTTTTTGCGAATTGCTGCCCTCAAAATATTAAAAAATTTTACTCAAACGGGTTTATTCTTGTGTATTTTGAGGTCGAAAGTACTTTATAATTTTTTTTCATTCAAACAACCAACATAGCTTTAAAGTAGGCTTAAAGAGCTTCAATTTCTAGGTGCTTCTGATACTAAGATATGGCCATTTGAATTCGATAGGAAATTCGTAGAATAAAATCTGTAAATATCGTGAGCATGCAATTGACTATCAACTCCCTCTGATCACAAATTCAGTTTCAAAGCACATAGAAACGGTCTAAGTAAAGCAAAATGAAGGTCTTAATTTCAACAAAAAAGTGGCGCTAGGTGTCTTTCGCACAGCCAGAGTCATGAAATTAGTAAATACCCATATAGAAATAATTTTCGTAAATATCTGTAAATATCTGTAAATATCTCTAAATAACTGTAAATAATTAATAAAAAGTATTAAGACTGAAACATTAATAAAAGTTATTTACACTTATTCATTACTATTTACAATTGTATATAGTTATTTAGTTATTTACGATTACTAACTGATTTTAAAAGTTATTTACTATTATTTACAAACACTTACAGTTACTTACTCTTAATTATTATTATTTACTATTATTTACAATTTTCAAAATTTTTAGGTAAGTAAATAGTTTATTGTTATTTATAATTATTTATGATGATTTACAGTTATTTATAGTTATTTACTTTCATATATAATTAGATAAGTTGCAGATACTGAAGTTGATCTGGGGTTTGATGCTACTGTTAAAATAGCTATTAATGGAGCCCGTATACATAACTCTAATTCATAATTGATTAATTACAACAATAATTTTATAAATCATTAATTTATGTAAAATTTTATTAAAATTATGTAAATGTTGAAAGCAATGGTTCCCTCAACTATTATATTTAGAAGGCACTCATTATTTCATACTAACTTTATTAAAATTAGTATAATTATTAATAATAGAATAATTAGAAGTTTATTCAAGCATGAAATTTGTAGATCATGTTTCTTTCAGATATATGCATATTTATATATTTAATAAATAAAACTTTGTATTAAAACATAGTTTATGTATTACAATTATAAATTTAAATTGTATTGAAATTAATGTAGTTAATTATTTTTAAAAAAATCATAAATTTTCTCAAAAGTTTTAATAATAAAAAATTATAAAAGTTTGATGTTATATTATTTGAAGTTTTAAATAAAGAACAAATTTTGCTTTATTTTTTAATTTTATAATTATTTATAATTATTAAAATTTATTTTTAATTCATTTTTTTAATACAATTATATATTTCACAGCATAATTCAAATTCAAATTTAGTTTTGATTCATCTTTTTTATATAATTATAAATTTGACAGGATAATTAAAAAATTTCGATGCTGTTTTACCAACAGAGTGCAATTGACGAAATTGCAAAGATTGATGATTCGAAACTCGATGTATAATTCATAGTTCGCTTACGCCATTGACTAAATATGTGACGTTGTCATTTTAGGTACACCTTCGGAAAAAATCATTTAACGGTAAGTGTACATGCGTTCCGAAAAATTATCTAAGACAACAAAAGTTAATAACTATAAATAACTGTAAATCATCGTAAATAATTATAAATAACAATAAACTATTAACTTACCTAAAAATTTTGAAAATTGTAAATAATAGTAAATAATAGTAATTAAGAGTAAGTAACTGTAAGTGTTTGTAAATAATAGGTAATAACTTTTAAAATCAGTTAGTAATCGTAAATAACTATTTATAATTGTCAATAATAATAAATAAGTGTAAATAACTTTTATTAATGTTTCAGTCTCAATACTTTTTATTAATTATTTACAGTTATTTAGAGATATTTACAGATATTTACGAATATTATTTCTATATGGGTATTTACTAATTTCATAACTCTGACTGTGCGAAAGACACCTAGCGCCACTTTTTTGTTGAAATTAAGACCTTCATTTTGCTTTACTTAAACCGTTTCTATGTGCTTTGAAACTGAATTTGTGATCAAAGGGAGTTGATAGTCAATTGCATGCTCACGATGTTTACAGATTTTATTCTACGAATTTCCTATCGAATTCAAATGGCCATATCTTAGTATCAGAAGCACCTAGAAACGTTTATAAAAAAGGAAATTGAAGCTCTTTAAGCCTACTTTAAAGCTATGTTGGTTGTTTGAATAAAAAAAAGTTATAAAGTACTTTCGACCTCAAAATACACGAGAATAAACCCGTTTGAGTAAAATTTTTTAATATTTCAAGGGCAACAATTCGGAAAAATAATTTTTCTCGACTTTAAAATCACCCCATAAGATATTATTTTAACTTACGGCAATAGAAAAAGTGTGAAAGAGGGTCTCAAAAAAATTTTTTCAGTCATAGCTGTATGTAGAAAAAAGAAAAATAAGAAAAAACAATAAAAAATACGGGTTTTTGCGATTTGGCAAGGTTAAATCCCTATTCCAACAAGGTATTCCAGCTGCTTTTTCCATTTTTAGTATAAACACATCGATCTAAGGGTTAGGAGCGATGCTCAGTAAGTTTTGGGAAATAACGACCTGTCTAATGTATATATTTATGCTGCACGTGTGTAAGTGTATGTATGTATGTGACAATAATGCAAAAGATATTCACATAAGAAAAAGAAGTCTTAATTCTTCACTTTAATATAATAGTATTAATTAGTATCTATATTTTTCAATTTTACAAAGAATAAAAAATTATACTGCCGTTTTTAAAGAGTAATTTGATGTGTTTACTTTTTTGCCAAAAAGTAAAAGGCACATTCATATCTTTGCAAAAAGTAAAATAATAATATCTTAATAATTAAAAAGAATAATTAGATCAATATTTTCTTTCACGTTATTTTTCAAAAGAGTAAATTTATCAATTTACTTTTTTCGGGATGATAAAGTCACGTGACTACTATAAGTATTGGAGGTACTAATAATACTATGGGAATTTTTATGTTCCTGAAAAGCTTTTCAGTGTATCTAATAAAAAATGATGATATATGAGTATCTTCCATACTTATAGTAGTTACGTGACTTTATCATCTCGAAAATAGTAAATTGATTGATTTACTTTTCTGAGGAATATCGTAAAAGCAAATTATTCTCTGCATCTATTAAAGTATTATTTTATTCTTTACAAACTTATAAATTTTTCTTTTATTCTTTAGCAAAAGAGTAAATTAATGAAACTACTCTTTAGGAAAGGCAACAAAATTAATGATATACTTTTATCATTAATTTTGTACTGAATTTGTTTTCCATATAATCCTGAAATCAATAGTTGGACAAAAATTCAATTGAATAAATAAATTTTGCTTCACAACTTACGGGATGGGTATCCCTTACAGGCTACCGTAAAAGCGTAGTTCAGGTTCCAAGAGTGAAAAATATGGCTAGCTGTAGATGAACAAAATTATATTTAATAAATTTTATAGCACTGCATGACATAAATTCGCACTTATACTACGCTTCTACATGTTATAAATAGCTTATTATTTAACAGTGAAAAAAAAGAACTGAAAAATTTTTAACTTTTTTGTACGGTTCAATAAAGAAAGACTAATTTTAGATGTGCCTTAACACTTGATCAACAAAGAACGTCAGTATAATAAGCAATAATTTGATATCTTGATTATTTTATAAAGTTTTCATTGATAATTATAAGGTGTAGATTATTAAAACTCATTTATATTAACAATTTTAAAATTAAATAACAATTATAAGCAAGTAAAATACAAGTAAAACTAAAATTGATAGTAGCGTAACATGCAAAGCGAAGAGGTACAGTCATTTCGGCGTTGTATTAAAAAATGCTTCGGGGAATCCCCTATTACTACGCACGATTGCTATTGCTATACTATACATAAGTTACCTTCTCACCGCTCTTACGACGCTAATACATACGTGAAACAAAATTTAAATTTATGACTTTATAAGAGATAATTTCAACAAACATAATTTCACATAATATTAATTATATTGATTAAAATTAATTATTATTACACATTTTAAGTATACTTTTAAAATTAAAATTTTTTAAAATCTTTTTTGATTCATCATTCACGTAGTGTTTAGTTTTGAATCATATATAGTTTTCGCTTTTTTTTTAATTTATCATTCACGGAACGCCTAGCACTTGCTTATTTACAGTTTACGTTTTTATTTTTTGAATTATCATTCGTGAAGTGCATAGTTTTTGTTTGTTATTGTTTTTTATTAGTACAGATTTAATATAACGAATTTATATCACTCGAGCTATAAAATAGTATAAGATATTCGTGACTTCAGTGGCCCATTATTTCACGGCGTTTAGCACTTATGTACTTGTATCTTGATGTACTATAATAATTTTATATGAGATAAATAGTATATAAACGTATAGTATATTGTGTTAAAATAAAAAAATTTGATTATAGTTCATCTATTTATATTTGCATGAGTATTTTGCAATGCGATCGTTCTTTTAATTATATGCATAAGTCTGTTCCTGGTAAGATTGACGCGTATTCCCAAAAACACTAAATTTTTCAAACTGAAAACACTAAATTTAACAACAAAATTAGGTTGAGCTAAAGCTTCATAACGATCAACTCATTTTTCATTCATGATATGTCATTTTATATCAAATATAATTGTCGTTTATGTCAATAGCTTTCATTCAAGTTGTCCTAGAGCTCAAAAGATTAAAAAAGATAAAAAATATGGACATTCCAATTTATGAAGAAAATACATGACGCTGGATTTTAATACCTATAAATTTTTTCAAACTTAAAATAGCTATAACTCATGATCTTTTGGCTCTAAAGAGTTCTGTCACCCATTAAATTAGAGGTCTTGAAGTGACCTATCATTATTTGTTGTATTATAACATATCATTATATGTTATATTTATATTTTTATTGATTTTTACACGCTTTTATTAAGCTTGCTTTCACGTCTGTCTGTCTGTCTGTCTGTCTGTCTGTAATCAAATCTTGCATGCTCGATTTAAGGCACATTTTGTCGATGGAAATTTATGAAATTTTACACAGACCTCGGTCTCCGATGACAATGTAATAATCCGTTGTCAGGTCGGCGATGACGGGTGTGAAAAGTCATCTCCGAGGAAGTTTAAGTGGAAAGGCTATCTGGGTGGAGGCGAGTTGATGGAACGTTGTTGAGTTGATAATTGTAGAAAATGCATAGGGGATAGGGGCTTGCATAGGGGATAGGCGAATGTACAGCTGGAAATATAGAGGATAGGAGGATCACGAGGGATAGGGGAATATATAGGGGGTAGGGGAACATATAGGGGATATGGTAATGTATAGAAGATACAATTAAGTACAAACTTTTGAAAAAAAATTACTCATAGAAAATTCAATTTTAACTAAAAAGTAGATAATAAAAAATTTTAGAAAAACATTTTTAAAACACGCTTTTATAACAGAGAAAATACACTAAAAAGTATGAAATTAATTAATTTACTTCCTTAAAATTACTTGTATACAGTTCATAGCAATAATTAAAAGAAAATGTTACAACAAAAATTCAAAAATAAAAGAGTGGGCGCTGGATTAGATTTACTAAACTTAGCGCCCACGCTTTTCTTTTTGAATTTTGGTTGTAAAATTTTCTTTTTATTATCGCAATGAACTGTATAAAAGTAACTTCAATGAAGTAAATTAATTTATTTAATACTTTTTTGTGTAATTTCTCCGTTATAAAAGCGTATTTTAAAAATGTTTTTAAAAAATTTTTTTTATCAAACAATGTCACTATTTACAAGATTAGAACTAAAAGTTACCGAAAAAAATGAAAATGATAAACCTGCTCCCAAAAGTTAAAAATAGGTTAAAAAAGCTTTACTAACAAGTAACTTTTAGTTTTAATCTTGCTTTATAGTTTAGAATAATATTAAATATATGATTATCATTTTAATAGTTTTTATATAATATTATATAAATTTTATAAGTTTAGATTATTTAAGAAGATGTAAAATGGAAAGTACACTTGCACCCATAAATATTGGCTATATTTCCATTGTATTTCAAAATTTTGAATAAAGAGATGCATTAACATATAGTATTAGTCCAGTAGAATTAGAGAAAAATGTTGGAGTCAAGTGTTGTGTTTAGTTACAGAATGAAACCGAAGAAAATCGATAGGGGAAATGATACTGAATAAGAATATGCAAAAATCGTCCTTTTTATTCCTGGGCAAATAGAGTTATTAAACAGATTGTGTGAAAAATTTATACGAGTTATCTTGCGTTCATTAAAAGTCGGAAGGGGTGCAATTCAGAGCTTATGTTCAATTGACTTCTTTAATCTTAAAATAAAGATCTATAACTTTTATTTGAATAAAAAAATTTTTTTTTTACTTTTTATTGTTTAAATTTTGCAAAAAACTGAAAAAATGGCAAAAAAAAAACAATGATTTTCAGACAAATTTATTTATTACTAAATATTAATAAATGTTAGCAAGTATTTATGCATTGTAAAGTTTATGAAACAACGAAAAAAATGAGACGTGTAACGTTACACTTAGACTGATAGTTTTTGCAAAATTAAATTTACAACAAACTGCTATGAAAATAGTTATTTTTATATTTTTTAATTTTATTATAGTTTATATTTTTTTCTAAAGAACCACCTAGAGTTTCGATTGATCAGTTTATGACAGACCTACAATTTCAGTACTCTCGTACTAATGGTAAATATTATTAAATTTTTTTAACTGTGAAAAATTAATTATATCTGTTGTTTATGTTAGAAATCGAAAAGATGAAGATTTTAAGATTATTTTCCTTTTTTTTTTATTTCTCTATCACAAAATAGAAGACCATAATAACGAATCGAAAAAAAAAACATAAAGTGGCCCATATTTCGGCCCCAAATGTAGCTAGAAAGCCTTTTTCTTTAAATTAAAGATTTTTTCAAGCTCTTTCAAAAAATGCAAGCCGCTTATGTCTATAATAAGAAACCGCGAAGGCGTTAATTTTGCAACAAAGCAAATTTTATAACTTTTTATAATTCTCCTTTTCGGTTATAAATAATTAAAATTGAAATATGCAATGAGACTGCAAATGGAAGTTCATGTTTTACTCTTTCGATTGGCACTAGTTAGATCAAGCGCGGACGAAAATTCGCAAAACGCCTCCGGGGTCGAAGTTTATAACTATTTTCATAGCAGTTTGTTGTAAATTTAATTTTGCAAAAACTGTCAGTCTAAGTGTAACGTTACACGTCTCATTTTTTTCGTTGTTTCATAAACTTTACAATGCATAAATACTTGCTAACATTTATTAATATTTAGTAATAAATAAATTTGTCTGAAAATCATTGTTTTTTTTTTGCCATTTTTTCAGTTTTTTGCAAAATTTAAACAATAAAAAGTAAAAAAAAAAATTTTTTTATTCAAATAAAAGTTATAGATCTTTATTTTAAGATTAAAGAAGTCAATTGAACATAAGCTCTAAATTGCACCCCTTCCGACTTATAATGAACGCAAGATAACTCGTATAAATTTTTCACACAATCTGTTTAATAACTCTATTTGCCCAGGAATAAAAAGGACGATTTTTGCATATTCTTATTCAGTATCATTTCCCCTATCGATTTTCTTCGGTTTCATTCTGTAACTAAACACAACACTTGACTCCAACATTTTTCTCTAATTCTACTGGACTAATACTATATGTTAATGCATCTCTTTATTCAAAATTTTGAAATACAATGGAAATATAGCCAATATTTATGGGTGCAAGTGTACTTTCCATTTTACATCTCCTTAAATAATCTAAACTTATAAAATTTATATAATATTATATAAAAACTAATAATGATAATCATATATTTAATATTATTCTAAACTATGAATAAAAAGTTAAAAAAATTATTACGTGATAATTTATAAATATTTATATTATTTTATTAAATACATTTCCAACTTAAATGATTAACTTCGTGTTAAAACTAAATTTAATTAGCATTTAATACCACAAGTTATTTATAAAGAGTATTTCCATATCAAAATTTCAAAATTCTATCAATTTAATTTTGTATTCTTTACATTAGAGAATTAGTTTTGATGTTGAAATTTTTTTGTAAAATGCAACATATATATATTTATATATATATATATATATATATATATATATATATATATATATATATATTATCTTATAGTAAAATATTTTATCACCTTGTATGAAAATTATTTTGAAAAAGTTTAATAATACTGCAAATAAATAAATGATTATAAGAAAATATTGAAAACTGTAAATAACAATAAAAAAGCGTTAGGCTGGAGATAAATAATAATTGTTTATTATCATTTATACATTTTTTAAATGTAGATACTACAATTATCCATAAATAACTGTAAATAAATTAAAGAATACAATTACTAGAAATAGCTCAAAATAATTTTTATTTTAGTTCTTTCTATAACAAACTTTTCTTAATGATTATATACAAGGTGTCAAAAAAGTAACGGAAAGGTCCTGTATTTTTTTAGGCAAGATATTTTTGGCAAAGGTCAAGATTATTTTTTTAGTAACTTTCAACGAGGAATGTTAAATTTTTGTTAATTAAAAATTTTTTTTTATTTTCAAGTGTTATACAAAAAATTTAAATAATTTAACAGACTTTGCCTTGTAGTATCTCTCTTTCAAATGAATAAAGTTTAATTTTGATTTTTTTAATTTTTCGAAGAGTCTTTCCGCAATTTGTTTAGATTTTGTTCTCATTTTACTCAAAAGATATTGCGTATGTTCGACTTTCTGAGCGGGAAAAATATCTCTATTAATGATGTGTGGTTGGGGAGATCGCCAGCGAAGTTCAGAGGGTACGCGGATATTATTTAATCATACTTTTCGTAACAAAGATGGTGCAAGCCAAATATCTAAATCTACAGCACAAAGAACTGTACAGCGTTTCGATGAGCATGGGACTCTTAATGATCTCGAGAGACCTGGCCATCCAAAGTCCGTAACTACTGAAGAAAAACAATTTGAAATCGCTTAAACGATAATAAATATTAAAAAATATAAATTTCCATCCCTATAAAGTACTGTTGGTACAAGAGCTTAGTGATGATGATCCGGATCACCGAGTTGAATTATGTTAAACAATAATGACTAGAATCGACGCAAATCCAAATTTTTTATATAATACAGTTTTTTCTGATGAAGCTACTTTCCAGTTAAATGGTAAAGTAAACAGACATTATTGTAGATATTGGTCCGATGCAAATCCTTTTTGAATACTGGAAAGTCATACGCAATACCCGCAAAAGGTTAATGTCTAGGCTGGTATCTTGAATGATACATTGATAAGTCCTTTTTTTATCGAAGGCAATCTCACTGCCGATAAATATGAAGAGCTTCTCAGAAATCAAATTATACCAGGAATAAGAGAAGTAGCAGGTGATAATTTTGACGAAATATGATTTTAACAGGATGGAGCTGCGCCTCACTTTGGTAGGAATATCTGAGCATACTTACATGATCAATTCACTGGTAGATGGATTGGAAGAAGAGGTGCAATTGAGTGGCCTGCTAGATCACCTGAACTAACGCCCCTTGATCACTTTCTTTGGGGTTATTTAAAAAGTAAAGTATACACACCTCAACCACAAACTTTAGACGAACTGCGGAACAGGATTTTACAAGAAGCTGTTTTAATAATCCGCAGAGCTATTACTGCTTTTTATAAATGCATAGCTGCTTGCCAAGAAGTTCAAGGCTCGCAGTTTAAACAAATGAAATAAATATCAGCAAAATGTGAAAGGCAAGGGGACTCACGCTAAACCAACACCCTGAAGAGAGCAGAATCTACTACGTCCACGCCGTTGCTCTTGGGTAGTGCCAAAAGTAAAACCATACCTTTAATCTTCCCTAAGGTCAGACGGTCATTAAGTTCAGATTATCTTCAAATGAGGTTCAAGGTCGTTCAGTGTTCATGTGACCTGAGTATATATTTGAACGTAAAATTTTCTACTCTTTCGATTGCCGGTATCAAAATAGGGGATTCGCTTTAAAAAAAAAGTTGACCTGAAAATGACCTTAAAGGTCATCCTCAAGGTCAAAATAAAGTTCACTATGGGATTCCTCGTTAAAAGTTACTAAAATAATAACCTTGACCTTTGCTAAAAATATCTTGTCAAAATAAAGTTCACTATGGGATTCCTCGTTAAAAGTTACTAAAATAATAACCTTGACCTTTGCTAAAAATATCTTGCCTGAAAAAATACAGGATCATTCCGTTACTTTTTTGACACCCTGTGTATATATATATATATATATATATATATATATATATATATATATATATATATATATATATATATATATATATATATATATATGCGACATTTCACACCAACTGGAAGAGCAGAAAAATAAAAATTTCTGAAACTCTGAGACTACATTCTCTTTGTTACCCAAAATGTGTAAAAAAATTTTCATGGATTTAGATTAGAAGGATCAAGAGCTATAGATCCTTGAAATTTGGAAATTTTTCAAAATTTTCGGAAAAGTCCCAACTTAATCATTTTTTTTCCGAGAATCCTGATGTTTTAGAGAGAAATTCATAAGAATACTCCTTGTTGCAAATGAAGAGCAGAGTTAGCATGATTCTTTACAGACCTGAATTTTGAAGTTTTCTATTGGTTCTTATATGTATTACATGGTGATTGAAATCATTCATTGTTTGCCACTTCAGAAATTGCTTTTCGAAGAGCTTATTTTTTTCTATTTTACGTGAACTTTAAAATGAATTTTTGATTGTATAAGAAAGAGCCACCAATAAGGAGTTATGACAGTTTAAAATATATATTTTCATGTATAATTTATTTTCAATATAAAAATTAATCATAAATGAATATATAAATTTTTTTTAATTTTTTTTTTTAAAAAAGATTAATATATAAAGGATATTGTCCTCTATATAATTAACCTTTTTTATATGGTGAAGTCGAGGGAGTCCAGTTCGGTATTCGTTTAACGCATTACATCAGGCAAGACTGTGAGACCCACCATACCGAAAACTTTAATTACCGATGGATGGTCAGCCACTTTTGTGACCAACAATCAACCGATACTCAATGAGGTTGGATTTTTTTTAAGAGTCGCGTATGGGTAGCACATACACTAATTTTCTTTTGAAAAATAGTCAGAGGTGCCTGGTCAGGATTCAGAGGTGCCTGGCCAATATATACATTTATATTCAATATGAAAAATAAATCATACATGAAAATATATATTTTAAATCGTTAAAACTCATTATTGGCGGCTCTTTCTTATACAATCGAAAATTCAGTTTGAAGTTTATGTAAATTAGAAAAAAAATGAGCCCTCGAAAAGCAATTTCTGGAGTGACAAACAATGAGTGATTTTAATTACCATGTAATACATGTAAAAGCCAATAGAAAACTCGAAAATTTAGGTTTGTGAAGAATCGTGCTAACTCTTCTCTTCGTTTACAACAAGAAGTATTCTTATGAATTTCTCTATAAAACATCAGGATTTTTGGAAAAAAAATCATAAAATTGGTACTTTTCCAAAAATTTTGGAAAATTTTCAAATTTTAAGGATTAATGGCTCTTGATCATTGAAATGTCCTTGGAAGCAATTGATCGTCTTTTTCAAGATTTATGCGATGTAAACCAATCTATCGGTGGTAAAACTGTAATTGTATCAGAAGATTTCAGGCAAACATTATCAATCGTATAACATGGAAGCCGTATGAACATTACTGAAAATTCAGTTAAATTTAGTTTATTATGGCAGAATTTAGAGCCCAAAATATAGAGCCAAAGTGAATATAAGAATAAAAAAATATTGGTCTAAAAAAAATATAGAGACCAAGAAAATGTAATGATAAAAAAAATATTAGACCCGAAAAAATGTTTCAAAAAAATATTGGGCTCAAAAAAATATAGAGCCAAAAATACATAAGAATCAAGAAAATATGAGATTCAAAAAAAATTTGGGCCCAAAAAAATTAAAAGAATCAGACAAATATTGGACCCAAATAAATATAAAGACCAAGAAAATATGATAATGAAAAAAATATTGCGCCCAAAAAAATATAAGATTAAAAAAATATAGAGCCTAAAAAAATATAAAATCCAAAAAAAAGTTAAAAAAATAAGACCCAGAAAAATAAATAGCCCAAAAAAATGAGTCCCAAAGAAAATAAGACTCGAAAAAAAGTAGATCCAAAAAAATTTAAGGCCTAGAGAAATATAGGACCAAAAAAATATGGAAGCCAAGAAATAAAAGGCCGAAAAAATGTGGCCCAAAGAAAATAGGACTCAAAAAAATGTAGAGCCTAAAAATATAAGGCCCAGAAAAATTAGAGCTAAATAAAATATAAGACCCAAAAAATTTATAGCACCCATGAAAATGAAAATTTCAAAAAAATATTTGGCCGAAGAAAAATGAGAATCCAAGATAATATAAGGCCTAAACAAAATAGGACTAAAAAAAAGTAGGGCCTGAAAAGTATAAGACCCAGAAAAATATAGAGCTAAATAAAATGTAGGACTCAAAAAAATCAAAGAACCCAAAAAAATATAAATTGAAAAAAAATATTGGGCTCAAAAATATAAAGCACAGAAATATATAAGAATTGAATAAATATTAGGCCCAAAAAAATATTGGCCCAAAAAAATATAAGATTCAAAAAAATATTGGGCCTAAAAGAATATAGAGCCCAAGAATATATAAGAATCGAAAAAATATAGTAACCAAAAAATATTGGGCCCAAAAACCTATAGGGCGGAAGAAAATATAAGGCCCAAAATAATATAAAGCCCAAAAAATATAGAAACCAAAAAAAAATTGGGCCCAAAAAAATGTAGGGCGCAAGAAAATATAAAGCTCAAAAAATATAAAGTTAAAAAAAATATGGAGACTAAAAAAATATTGGGCCCAAAAAAATATAAGACACAAAAAATATGCTCCAAAAAGATGCTTATGACTAATGAGGACTAATTATATAGGGCCCAATTAAAAATTGCTACTTTTATTACCAAAAGATTAGACACATTTAATAAATGCGGAGAACCGGAGAACCAGAGAAACGGAAAAGAAAATGGTTTCACTTTAATATAATATAGGATATTTGTCACCTATTCTATTATATCGATACATTCACATATTCGCAAAATTATGAATTATCT
Organism: Anastatus disparis; assembly: GCA_017163975.1. Taxonomy (NCBI): domain Eukaryota; kingdom Metazoa; phylum Arthropoda; class Insecta; order Hymenoptera; family Eupelmidae; genus Anastatus; species Anastatus disparis. The sequence goes on along the minus strand of JAFFSR010000401.1, from coordinate 355,209 downwards.
TCTTAACCCTTTCAGTCACAGGAGCCACTATAGTGGCACCCTTTCATTTCCTTTTTTTTATTGTTTAATTCACACTTTAAGAAGGGGCCGAACTATCTGTCTTTGTCTAATAGCATTTTTCATCATTTATGTAAACACTATCCGGTATAACAAGAAAAAAATAGCAGCCCCCGCTAGATATTAGTATAATAAGTAAATTTCGTAATAACAACCAAATTTTTTTACTGCGTAGTTTTTGAATAATTAGAGACCTACCAAAAAAAGATAGGTTATATTCTAGATTGCTAGTAGGTCTCTAATTAGTCAAAAACTATGCGGTAAAAAATTTTATTGTTATTACAAAATTTACTAATTATACTAATATCTAGCGGGGGCTGCTATTTTTTTCTTGTTATGAAGGATAGTTCTTATACAAATAATGAAAAACGCTATTAGACAGAGACAGATAGTTCGGCCCCTTCTTAAGTTTAATCTTTATTCTTTTTAGATTTTCATATAAATGAGTGTTCATTTTATAAGTATTATATGATATATTTTAAATATATGATTGTAAATAAATCTAAAAAATTAATGTATGATAGAAAATACGTGTTTTTGCGAAAATAATTCGTGACTGAAAGGGTTAAGTGTAATTACGAATAATTACATAAATGTTAAATCTTAAACTTTATTTTAAATTATATAGGGACAGATAAGCATGTATGATTTCATGTCATTCCGTTCATTATAGAATTCCGTATACCATGTTGGTCTAGTGCCTAGCTTGCGCGCTTTTGATTTTTGCTGCTCAAGTTTAAATCCCCATGCAAATAATTTTTTTTAACGGTTTACTTAACTATTTAAAAAATTTCTTTCAGTAAAAATGTATTCTGAATTTTTCTTTAAATGTATTTTTTTAAAACGTATTCTGAAAAATTAAAAAAAAAACAAATACAAAAATGTGTTTACGTATATATTAGTTACAATCCATTAGTGAGATAATTTATATTATTAAATTGTAATTTTTTTGTAACAACTTTTTTTTCATATCAATTTTGTTACTTTTAATGTTAATAAATTTAAAATACATTTACAGTTATTAAAAACAAAGAATCAATGAGGACTTTCAAAATTAATTTCCTTGTATATGAAAAACATTTTTAAAACACGCTTTTATAGCGGAGAAAATACACTAAAAAGTATTAAATTAATTAATTTACTTCATTGAAGTTACTTTTATACAGTTCATTGCGATAATAAAAAGAAAATTTTACAACAAAAATTCAAAAAGAAAAGTGTGGGCGCTAATTTTAGTAAATCTAATTCAGCACCCACACTTTTATTTTTGAATTTTCGTTGCGAAATTTTCTTTTAATTATCGCAATGAACTGTATAAAAGTAATTTCCAGGAAGTGAATTAATTAATTTAATACTTTTTAGTGTATTTTCTCCGTTATAAAAGCATGTTTTAAAAGTGTTTTTTTTTTATTTTTTATTATCTACTTTTTAGTTAAAATTGAATTTTCTATGAGTAATTTTTTTTTCAAAAGTTTGTACTTAATTGAATCTTCTATACATTACCATATCCCCTATATATTACCCTATCCCTCATGATCCTCCTATCCTCTATATTTCCAGCTGTACATTCGCCTATCCCCTATGCAAGCCCCTATCCCCTATGCATTTTCTACAATTATCAACTCAACAACGTTCCATCAACTCGCCTTCACCCAGATAGCCTTTCCACTTAAACTTCCTCGGAGATGACTTTTCACACCAGTCATCGCCGACCTGACAACGGATTATTACATTGTCATCGGAGACCGAGGTCTGTGTAAAATTTCATAAATTTCCATCGACAAAAAGTGTCTCAAATCGAGCATGCAAGATTTGATTACAGACAGACAGACAGACGTGAAAGCAAGCTTAATAAAAGCGTGTAGTAAAAATTAATTAGTACTTTTTTTTTAAATAATATATTTTTGTATACAAAACTAAATATATTTTTAAACAGAATATATAATATTATTAATAAATTATTTCTTAATAAATTATTTTTTATATAATTTACTTATTATTTAATTAGAAAGAATGATTCTTTATTATTCATATAATAAATTCAATAACTTCATTAAATTCATTGATTATTCATTATTGATTCATTCAATTTTTTTGATTATGAATAATTTAAAAATATTAAAAAAAAAAATTAGTTACAGAAAAATAAAAAATATTACACAAAAGGAATCTTTGCAAAAGAAAATAAAATGTACATACTTAAAAAAAAAATTTTCAATTTTAAGTAACTCGTTAAAAAAAAATAGTTTGCACGGGGATTTAAACCTAAGCAGCAAAAATTAAAAGCGCGCACGCTAGCCACTAGACCAACGTGGTATACGAAAATATTAGACATAAACTCATACATGTTTATCTGACCCTATATAATTTAAAATAAAATTTAAGATTTAAAATATATGTAAATATTCATAATTGAATTTGTAAAGTAATTCATATTGTTTTGAATATTATCTACAATTTCAAAATATAATATTATTTTACTGTAACAGGGGCCCAATATTATATACATTAAGTAACTAAGTACTTTTGTATTAAAAAAATATTTTATAAATTCATGAAACAATTATTTCTCTGTAAAACAATATCACAGGTTTATAATTATTATGCATTTTTAATTATTTGATTACTTTAAGAAAATAATATACCTATAACAACCGCTAACGTAAGCGCCGGTGACTAAGACTTGTATGGTAAAATTGAGTACTTAGTACTCCATTCGATAGCAGCGCACCGCACCGTGGTCGTTTTGCAAAGCTCTCTACAGAGAACCTAAGAGACTCACCCCCACCAGCGCAGTTTCGCAACCTGTATGTACGACCAGCCAAGCTTGGGAAACTAGACGAGTGATTACAAATTTCATAAAGAATACTTATTAAAATAAATACCGAATCGTTTGCAGATTTTGCAATATGCATTAAAGTAATTGTGAAAACAATGGTTTTCGAGAAAAATAGAATAATGTATTTTAGGATCTTAAAAAAAGAAAATACGGCTACTGCTTACAAATCGTGCATAAATATAATAAAAATCATTGGAATCGATTGCAATTTAATTGCGGATTCCATAGATGTTTTCATAATTAGCGTAATCCTTGTAATTATAGAGAAGATGATTTTTTAAAATATTCAGTTACTATTACCTCCACCAGCTGCACCGTATAAATCAAATAATTACGAATTTTAATAAAAATCACATTTATTCAATTGTGGAATCGTTTGCAGATTTTGCGATATGCATTAAAATAATTGTGGAAACAATGGTTTTCGAGAAAAATAAAAAAATGTATTTTAGAATCCTAAAAAAAGAAAATGCGGCTACTGCTTATAGATCATGCAATGTTCTTTTAAAAACAATTAGCTAAAGTTTAAATAATTCTAACATGAATTCTTTTAAATTATTCAAATTTCATTGTCATTTTTTCATTATTCTGTTTCTGACTGGTAGATGGAGTCTCATGAGGGTGAATAACTTCTGCTATCCTTTTTTAATGCAACAGCTTTATTTATATCGTTCAATTGAATTTTTATATGAGTTTGCTTGTTTTGCTAGGGATTAATTTCAGAAAGAGAAAGGCAAAGAAGAGTCCGAAGACAGATTTTAAAAGAACATTTTTAATGTCCCTGGTAACATGGTCAACGCAATTTTGCTGCAATTTTCTTGAAAATCAAAAACTTGCAGCAGAACATGTGCTGTCTGTTTCCGCATTTCATAGAGTTTTTTATGAAAAGAAATTACAGCAGATAAGTGCAATAGAATTGCACGTTTCTGGCAGAGAGAAAGTGCAATCTACGGAACGGAAAGAATGCGCAGAATCTTGAAGATATTTTGCAGTAAACTTGCGGAAAAAACTTATTACAGACACTAGCAACAAAATTGAGTAAATAATTCCCGACAAAGTTTTGCAGCACAATTACGTAAGAATTGCAAATTGTCAAGTGCTGTTCTGCGAATCGTAATAAGTACACAAGCATATAACAGAATCAAAACAGTCTTGCATCAGAAACTTGCAGCAGCACTTTACCTAAGATTTACATAAGAATGACAAAAGTTAAGTGCAATTATATGACGAGAATAAACATGCAAACTTGCAGCAGAATCAGAGCAGTCTTCCGTAAGAATCTTGTAGCAGCACTTTACCCCAGAATTACATAAGAATGACTCAAGTTAAGTGCAATTATGTTACGAAAATAAACACATAAACTTGCAGCAGAATCGAAGCAGTCTTCCGTAAGAATCTTGCAGCAGCACTTTACCCCCCAAATTACATAAATATAACAAAAGTTAAGTGTAATTTAATGATGAGAATAAACACGTAAATGTATAGCAGAATTGAAGCAGTTTTATGTGAGAATCATGCAGCAGATTTGGGCTGAAATTACATCAGAAGGACAAAAGTTAAATGCAATCTTATCATAAGAATAATTACACGAGCATGCAGCATACTTGAAGCTATCTCGCATAAGAATCTTGCAACAAAACTTTACTACAGAATTACGTATGAATGTAGAACCAAAATATTTATCATCTTTTACTGATAGAAATTTATTTAAAACTTCTCTTAGATATTATAAAAATTTTTTATCTACGTTTTTTATATTTGACAGTTGGCTACAATGGTCTCCTCTCTTCTCCCCAATGTCTACGTGTATATAATTTTATACTATAACATCAGCACCCACCCTTTTGTGTATATATGTTGATTGTTTTTTGCGTTTCTTTTTTTTCTTTTAGCCAATATGTGCCTATAGGTGTAGGCATTGGTAGTAACAACACGTAAAGTTTAAAGAAATGCATTAAATGCATCGCAATTATAAATTATTATAATTTCATCAAATTATAAATTATAATTTTTAAATTCAACATTTGCTTTCTTAAAATCTGTCAACAACTCTTATGAACATGTTCTTGTTAGTTAAATGTTAATAATATTCACAATGAAAATTTTTTATTAAAATACAATGTATTATCTTTATTCTATAAAGTGACTTCAATTTTTGATCTATTAATTAACTTTGAAATTCTATAAACTATGCTGCTGCAAGATTCTTACTGAAGACTGCTTCGATTCTGCTACAAGTTTACGTGTTTATTCTCGTTATATGATTGCGCTTAACTTATGTCATTCTTATGTAATTCTAGAGTAAAGTGCTGCTGTAAGATTCTTATGGAAGACTGCTTCGATTTTGCTGCAAGTTTGCGTGTTTATCACACGTTTTGATTGGCAATCTGTTACAAATCTGACGCACGTTTCAGTCGCAATTAAATTTCAGCAGATATGCATTAAAATGTGGAAACAGACCACGCAAGTTCTGCGCAATCGTGCTTGCAACAGATTGTGTTACCATGGGTGGCTACTTGTAGAAGGAACCCACACATTTTTAAACTTTCAAATAATTTTTCTTAACGTAAAATAATTCCTTTTCAAGTATTTAATTACATTTCATTTAATTATTCAATAATCTGTTTCGTTTGAGCGTATTATTTTTTCTAATTTTTTTTTCCATCCCTTATCCTTATTTATTTTTAGTAGTATTAATAATTATTCAATAAAGTTAAATCAATTCCATATTATTATTATTTCTGGTGAGGGGTAATATAGACTAATTATCAAAATGTCTATATAATTCGCAATTAAATTGCAATCTATTCCAACGATTTTCATTATTTTCATGCACGATTTGTAATCAGTAGTCGTAACTTCTTTTTATAGGATCCTAAGATGTATTATTCAATTTTTCTCAAAATTAATGTTTTTCAGAATTATTTTAATGCATATTGCAAAATCTGCAAACGATTCTACAATTGCTTAAATGCGATTTTCATTAAAATTCATGATTATTTGATTTATACGGTGCAGCTGGTGGGGCTAATAGTAAATAAATATTGAAAAAAATCATCTTCTCTATAATTACAAGGATTACGCTAATTATAAAAACATCTATGGAATCCGCAATTAAATTGCAATCGATTTCAATGATTTTTATTATTTTTTATGCATGATTTATAAGCAGTAGCCGTATCTTTTTTTTAGGATTCTAAAATAGATTTTTTTATTTTTCTCGAAAACCATTGTTTCCACAATTATTTTAATGCATATTGCAAAATCTGCAAACGATTCCACAATTGTTTAAATGGGATTTTTATTAAAATTCATAATTATTTCATTTATACGGTGCAGCTGGTGGAGCTAATAGTAAATAAATATTGAAAAAAATCACCTTCTCTGTAGTTACAAAGATTACGCTAATTATGAAAACATTTATGGAATCCGCAATTAAATTGCAATCGATTCCAATGATTTTTATTATATTAATGCACGATTTGTAAGCAGTAGCCGTATTTTCTTTTTTTAGGATCCTAAAATACATTATTTTATTTTTTTCGTAAACCATTGTTTCCACAATTATTTCAATACATATTGCGAAATCTGCAAACGATTTCGCATTTATTCTAATAAGTATTCTTTATGAAATTTGTAATCACTCGGCCAGTTCCCCAAGCTCCGTGGCCAGTCCCAAAGACTGCCACACCGGTTTCTTTGCTAGGGATAACAAATAATTCTGATATTTATTCATATGACAAAAAACGAAATTTATTCTTAAATTATTTTTGATCGATAAGGTGGGTCTAAAGCAAACCCTTAAAAATTTTATTTCATGATAGGTTTTTTATTTTTGTCCTGTTCTAATCTAAATCTCAACTTTTTTATATATTGTTTCATAAAACGAATTTTTAAATTAGTGTTATTCAAAAATTAAATAGTATTAAAAACATATAATTTTTTTATAAATTATTGATTTTTTCAATATTATAACATGAAAGACAAAAATAATTTGACATTAGTAAGTAATAAAATAATCGATAATTTTTTATCAAAGTCATGTATTATTTGTAAAATATTAAAAGAAAACAGGCACATTTCTTCTAAATTTATCCTAGAGCAGGGCGCATATCTTTGTCTCTTCATATTGAAGAAATAAAATTTAATTTTTAACTGCAAAATGTTTAAAAAAAAGGAAACTTCATTTTACCATAAAAATAGTTTTTATACATTGTTTTGAAATGATACTAAATTAGTAAGTGAAAATGTTTCTTTTATCACGGAATTCCACGAAAAATTTGTAATTACACAGAGAAAACAGTTTTTTTTACTTTGAAGAAGGTGTTTTTAATTAAAAGAAATACGGTGCAAAGAAATTAATTTCTTTCAGTCAAAGAAAACTCATTTTTAAAATAATGAAATATTTTTCAATCTTAAAAAAAAACCCTTGGAATATTCTTTAGAAAAATATCATATTAAAAAAAAAAAAATATTTGAATTGAGAAAAATATCTTATTAACTTAAAGAAATTAGTTACTTCGGAAATGGTGTTGAAAGTCAGTAAAACTTTCTTAAAAATAATAGTGAAATATTTTATTATTGAAAAAATGTAATATTTATTTGAAATACATTTTATATAAAAATGAAAATAATATCTTACATCAAATAATTTTTTAATCCAGAGACATCATTTTTAAATAAAACAAATTAATTCATGACTTCGATAAACTTATCTCTTAATTAAATTTAAAACATCTACTGGTCATCTTTGTTCAATCCTTTATTCAATTTATCCTACAACATTTTGCTCTTTAATAAGAGCCTCTTCAGATAGCTATATACTTGAAAAAATTAAGAACATTTAACAATACAAATTCAAGGAAATTAAAGAAGTGTTATCAACAATAAATATAAAAAGAAATTATAATAATTACAAAATAATGTTGTTGTAACCATTTTTGAATTTAGTGGTATGAAGTATGTTATTGAAATTATATATTAACAACAATAAAAATTGTACATGTCAACGACCATTCTTATCCCTTTTTCTTCATACCAATATTTCTTTATATAAAACAAGGCTAAATATCTGAAGCTTCAACCACAATATCCAGTTCAATCTATACATTTACATGGAACACATATTGAGTGTCGAAACTGGTCTGGAAACCCCAACCAAAATGGCGATAAATTAACATATGAAAATGTTAATTTATTGTAAAACTAAGAGAGTTGTAAAAGATTAAAGAATTTATAATTAATTATCTCAGAGAAACAATTATAAAAGAATGCCATTAAGGTTGACGCCTAACAACCTTACAAAATCCAGTCAAAAATCAACAATTGAACAAATAAAACAAATCGAAACTTCTTAAATTATATTAAAAACCTTTTCGTATTGACATAATTCGTATTTGAAAGCTATAATAATCTGTTAATAAAATGTTTAAAGGTTTTATGTAGATTCTCAGTATCAATAATTCCATTACAAGTGTGGTTCCTTTCAATAAAAATCATTTCAGATAATATTCTTTTATAGTAATCACTTTCGTGGTCTAATATATTAGATTTTTTTATTATATCTAATTCAAATATATGTCTAGTATCTTTGCAATGTTGTACCAAAGCCGATTTTGAATTATTAGTTCTAATATCATATTTATGTTCATTTAATCTGATTTTTAATCTACGGCCCGTTTGACCCACATATTTAACATTACAGTTATTACAATTTATACAATAAACTACATTCGTACAATCATTAAAGTCAGTTTTATCCTTGCCTAAATCGTTATAACATTTTAATTTGTTAATGTTTTTATAAATTAACTGTATAAAATATTTTCCACAAATGATGTTCAGCTTTTTTTCTAAAAACGGATGGTAAGAAAGAATTAAATATTCTTGACTAATAATATTGACATTACAAGTTATTGTATTATTGTTGTTATTGAAAAAGTTTTGTATTCTTTATTTTAAATTATGATTGACAAAATCGATAGGGTAATAATATTCAACAAGAACTTGTCTTATATAAGCAACGTTTTTTTCTAGGTATTGTGGAGATGATAATTTAAGATTTTTATTTAGCAAACTAGAGACTATGGCTATTTTTTTGTGATAACGGAGATTGAGATAAGAAATTCAAGTCATTATTAGAATGTGTGGGTTTACGGTACCAATCTGTATAAATGATATTATTCTTTACTACTATTGATATATCTAGAAAATTTAAAATGTTGTTAATGGGTGTTTCATATGTGAATTGAATTTTACTGCCTTATTAGTGAAAAATATTCAAAATATCTGGTAACTTATTTTTGTTTAAACAAAGAAGGCAATCGTCAACATATCTGAAAATTTTCTAGATATATTAATCACCATTTAAAACGAAGAATACAAAAATTTTTTAATAACAATAATAATACAATACCTTGTAATGTCAATAGTGATAGTAAAGAAAATTCGATCCTTCCTTACCATCCATTTTTAGAAAAAAAGCAGAATATCATTTGTAGAAAATATTTTATACAGTTGATTCATAAAAACATTAACAAATTAGAATGTAATAACGATTTAGGCAAGGATAGAACTGACTTTAATGAATGTACCCTTACAGGAAAAAACTATAAACAAAAACCATAGTATAGCTAAAGAGTGTAGTAGTACTATAGTAATGAAGTATAGTTTCTTGTAGTATTTTCGCTACTATAATCAAAGATTACAATCATTATGTACTCAAACTATATTGAGGATAATAGTATATTATAAGTAATGATTATAGTTAATTACATTAATTTCGTCCAACTATAATAGATGACGTGATTAATCATAATGAATAATTCCTATAGATCAATATAGTGTACCGCTTTATAATGTACTTATGGTTATATGGTTTATTAGTTTATGATTTATAAGTTGATGGTTTATGGGTTTATGGTATATAAGTGGATGGTTTATAGGTTTATGGTTTATGGGTTTATAAATTTATAACTAATAGATTTATGGTTTATGGATTTATTGTTCATGGGTTTATAATTAATAAGCTTATGATCTATGAGTTTATGGTATACAAGTTTATGGTTTATGGGTTTATGGTTAATAGGTTTATGGCTCATGGGCTTATGGTTTATGAGTTAATGATTTATGGGTTTATGGTTTATGGGTTTATGGTTTATGGGTTGATGGCTTATGGGTTCATAGCTTATAAGCTTATAGCTTATGGGTTCATCGTTTATGGTTTATGGATTTATGGGATAATAGTTTATGGATTTATGGATTTATGGGTTTATAAATTTATGGCTAATAGATTTATGGTTTATGGATTTATTGTTTATGGGTTTATAATTAATAAGCTTATGATCTATGAGTTCATGGTCTATGAGTTCATGGTTTCTGGGTTCATGGTCTATGAGTTCATGGTTTCTGGGTTCATGGTTTATAAGTTTATGGTTTATGGGCTTATGGTTTATGGGTTTATGATTTATGGGTTTATGATTTATGGGTTAATGGGTTTATGGTTTATGGTTTATGAGTTTATGGTTTATGGGTTTGTGGTTTATGGGTTTATGGTTCATGGGTTTATGGTTTATGAGTTTGTGGTTTATGGGTTAATGGTTTATGGATTTATGGTTTATGGATTTATGGTTTATGAGTTTATCGTTTACGGGTTTATCGTTTATGGTTTATGGGTTTATAATTGATAGGTTCATAGGTTTAGGGGTTGATAGTAGGCTGAATTTATAAATTCATAGTTCGTTGGTTTACAGTCCATAAACACACAAACCATAAATTAATAAACTCATAAACCATAAACACATTAACTATAAAACCATAAACCCTTATACTATTAAACCATAAACCGTCATACTATGAACACATATATCTCGTGCCTGTAAACCATTAACCATAAAGCCATATTACATAAATTTATTAACCCATTAACTATAAATTCATTAATCCGTAAACCATCATTCCATGAACTCGTAACTCATCAACCCATAAACTTTGAAATTATATACTAGGAAACTATAAACTCACAAACTCCTAAACCATGGACTCATCGACCATTAACATATAAACCATAGACCCATAAACCATAAACCCATCAATCATAAACCTAAATAACATTAAATCATAAACAATAAGCCTATAAAAAATAAGCCCATAAACCATAAACCCATAAACCATAAACCCATGAACCATGGACCCATAAACCATAAGTCCATGCACCTTAAACCCATGAACCATAAACCCGAAAACCATAAACCCATAAACCATAAACCCATAAACCATAAACCAGGATCCCATAAGAGGTAAACCCATAAGTCATAAACCTATAAGTTATGAACGCATAAGCTACAGTCCTATAAATCATAGACTCATAAAGTCTAAACCTATAATCCGTGAACCAATAAATTATAAACCCATAATACCATGAAACCATAAAAAATAAACGCATAAACCATGAACGCATGAACCATAAACACATAAACCATGAACTAATGAACTATAGACTCATCAACACATAAAAGGTTAATGGTTCATAAACTTATGAACCATTAACCCATGAACCATTAACCCATGAACCATAAACCCATAAATTATAAACCCACAAACCATAAACCCATAGAACATAAACTCATAAACTATAAACCCATAAACCAAGAAAAAATGAACCATAAACCCATAAACCATGAACCTATGAACCATAAACCTATGAACATCAACCCATGAACCATAAACCCCTGCACCATAAACCCATAAACCATAAACTCATAAACCATAAACCCAATAAACCATAAACCCATAAACCATAAGCCAATAAACCATAAACCCATAAACCATGAACCAATTTACCATAAACCCATAAACCATAAACCCTGAACCCATAGACTGTTAACCTATGAGGCATAAACATTTAAGCTATAAATGCATAAGCCATGAATCTGTGAATCATAAACCTATAATACCACAACCCCATAAATAATAAACACATGAATAATAAACGCATAAACCATAAACACATAAAGCATTAACTCATCAACTATAAACCCATTAACCATAAACCCATAAACTATAAATCTATAAACGAAAAAACCATAAATTATAAACTTATGAATAAAAACCCATAAGCCATAAACCCATTAACCATAAACTTATAAACCATCAACCTATAAACCATGAACCCATGAACCATAAACCATAAATCCATGAACCATAGACCTATGAACATCAAACCATAAACCATAAACCCATACATTATGAAGCCATAAACCATAAACCTATAAACCATAAACTTATAAACCGAAAAATCCATAAACCATAAACCCATAAACGATAAACCCATAAACCATAAACCAATAAACCATAACCCTATAAACCATTAACCATAAACCCATGAACGACAAACCCATTAACCATAAACCCATAAACTATAACACTATAAACCATAAACCTATAAACCATAAACCCATAGACGGTAAACCTATGAGCCATAAACCTATAAGCTATAAACGCATAAGCTATAATCCTATAAATCATAAACCTATGAATTATAAACCTATAATCTATAAAACCATAAACCATAAAACTATAATACAATGACCCTTTGAATAATAAACGCATCAATTATATACGCATAATCCATAAACCCATAAACCATGAACCATAAACCCATGGACTGTAAACCTATAAGCCATAAACATATAAGCTACAAACACATAAGCCATAATCCTATAATTCATAGACCTATAAATTATAAGCCTATAATCTATAAACCCATAAACAATAAACCTATAATACGACGACCCAATAAATAATAAATGCATGAACCATAAACACATAAACCATAAACTCAACAACTATGAACCCATAAATCATATACCTATAAACCATAAACTTATGAATTATAAATCCATGAACCATAAACCCATGATCCATAAACCCATGAACCATAAACCTATAAACAATAGACCCATGAACCTTAATCCCATGAACCATAGACCCATAAACCATGAATTAATAGACTACGAACCCATAGACCGTAAAACCATAAGCTATAGACCTTCAAGACATGGAGGCATGAACCAAAAGCCCATAAATCAATAAGCTATAAATTATAAACTCATGAGTCATTAACCTAATAACTATAAACCCATAATAACATAAACCCATAAATCATAAACATATGAACCATAAACCCATTAACAATAAACCCGGAAACCATAACCCCATAAACCATAAACTCATAAACCATGAACCCCTAAACCATAAACCATGATCCCATAAACCATTAGCCCATGAACCATGAACCCATGAACCATTACACAATAAACCATAAACCCATAATCCATAAACCCATAAACTATAAACTCATAAACCATAAACCCATAAACCATAAACCCATAAATCCATAAACCATAAACCCATAAACCATAAACCCATAAACCATAAACCCATAAACCATAAACCCATAAACCATAAACCCATAAACCATAAACCCATAAACCATAAACCCATAAACCATAAACTTATAAACCATTTACTTATTAACCATAAACCCATGAACCATTTACCCATGAACCATAAAACTATGAACTATAAACCCATAATCCATAAACCCATAAACCATGAACCATAAACCTATGGACTGTAAACCTATAAGCCATCAACATATATGTTATAAACGCATAAACCATAGTCCTATAATTCATAAACCTATGAATTACATAGACCATAGACCCATAAACCATAAACCTATGTACTATAAACCCATGAACCATAACTACATAAATCATAGACCCATTGAGCTATAAACCATAAACCCAAAAACAATAAACCATAGACTCATTAAGCTATAAACCATAAACCTAAAAACCATAAATCATAGACCCATCGACCGTAAACGTATAAGTCATAAACATATATGCTATAAACGCATGAGCCATAATCCTACAAATCATAACACCATGAAGTATAAACGTACAATTTATAAACCCATAAACCATAAACCCATAATACCATTAATCCATAAATAATAAACGCATTAACCGTAAACCCATAAACCATAAACTATTGAACCATAAACCCATGAACAATAAACCAATGAACTATAAACCCATAAATTATAAACCTATAAACTATAAACCCATGAACCATATATTTTTTAACCATCAACCAAAAACCATAAGTTCATGAACCATAAACCCATAAACCATAAACCCAAGAACCATAAACTCATTAACCATAAACCCATGAACTATATTGCTATAAACCATTTACCCATGAATCATAAACCCATCAACAATAAACCTTTAAACCATAAACCTATAAACCATAATCCCATAAACTATTAACCCATAAACCATAAGCCCATGAACCATAAATCCATATACCAATAACCCATAAACGATTAACCCATAAACCATGAACTCATAAACCGTAAGCTAATTTACCATGTACCCATATACAATTAACCCATAAACCATACCTCCATGAACCATAAACCCATGAACCATAGACTTATGAACCCATAAACCATAAACCATAAACCCATGGACTGTAAACCTATAAGCAATAAACATATAAGCTATAAACGCATAAGCCATAATCCTATAATTCATAAACCTATAAATTATAAGCCTATAATCTATGAACCCATAAACAATAAACTTAAAATACGACGACCCAATAAATGATAGACGCATACATTATAAATCCATGAACCATAAACACATAAACCATAAACTCATCAACTATAAACCCATAAATCATAAATCATAAACCCATAAACCATAAACTTATGAATCATAAATTCATGCACCATAAACCCATGATCCATAAACCCATGAACCATAAACCGATAAAGCCTAAACCAATTGTCCACGAACCCATAGACCGTAAAACCATGAGCTATAGACCTTCAAGACATAAAAACATGAACCAAAAGCCTATAAATCAATAATCTATAAATTATAAACTTATGAGTCATTAACCTGATAACTATAAACCCATAATACCATAAACCCATAATCATAAACCTATGAACCATAAACCCATTAACAATAAACCCATAAACCATAGACCCATTGACCATGAACCCATAAACCATATACCATGAACCATGAGCCTATGAACCATGAACCCATGAACCATTACACAATAAACCATAAACCCATAAACTATGAACTCATAAACCATAAACCCATAAACCATAAACCCATAAACCATGCACCCATAAACCATAAACCCATAAACCCATTAACCATAAACCCATAAACCATAAACTTATTAACAATAAACCCATAAACCATAGACCCATTGACCATGGACCCATAAACCACAAACCCATAAACCATAAACCCATAAACCATAAACCCATAAACCATAAACCCATAAACCATAAACCCGTAAACCATAAACCCATAAACTATAAACTCATAAACCATAAACCCATAAACCATAAACCCATAAACCATAAACCCATAAACCATAAACCCATAAACCATAAATCCATAAACTATAAACCTATAAACCATAAACCCATAAACCATAAACCCATAAACCATAAACCCATAAACCA
Organism: Anastatus disparis; assembly: GCA_017163975.1. Taxonomy (NCBI): domain Eukaryota; kingdom Metazoa; phylum Arthropoda; class Insecta; order Hymenoptera; family Eupelmidae; genus Anastatus; species Anastatus disparis. Next base: position 339,748 of record JAFFSR010000401.1, on the reverse strand, counting down.
TAAACCCATAAACCATAAACCCATAAACCATAAACTCATAAACCATGAACTAATAAACCATAAACCATGAACCCATGAACCATGAGCCCATGAACCATGAACCCATGAACCATTACACTATAAACCATAAACCCATAAACGATAAACTCATGAACTATAAACCCATAGACCATAAACTCATAAACCATAAACCCATAAACTATGAACCCATAAACTATGAACCTATAAACCATAAAGCCATAAACCATCAATCCATGAACTATAACTCCATAAACGATAAACCCATAAAACATGAACCTATAAGCCATAAACCTATGAACCATAAACCCATAAACCATAAACTCATAAACTATAAACCCATAGACCATAAACTCATAAACCATAAACATATAAACTATAAACCCATAAAGCATGAACCTATAAACCATAAAGCCATAAACCATCAATCCATAAACTATAACCCCATAAACGATAAACCCATAAAACATGAACCTATAAGCCATAAACCTATGAACCATGAACTCATAAACCATAAACCCATGAACCAAAATTTCATAAACCATGAACATATAAACCATATACTTACAAACCATGTACCCATATAAGATTAACCCATAAACCATAATCTTATAAACCATAAACCCATTAACCATGAAAAAATGAACCATAAGTTCATAAGCCATGAACTCATAAACCAAAAACCCATAAACCATCAACCCATAAACCATAAACCTATGAACATTAACCCATAAACCATAAACCCATAAACCATAAACCCATAAACGATAAACCCATGAACCATAGACCCCTAAACCTTAACACTATAAACCATAAACCTATGGCTGATTACATTTCAAATCGAACAGTCAGTATACACTCAAGTCACCAATTACTGCGCTAATGGAGTATGTTATTCTACCCTAAAAATAAGGGTATACGTATTTTTTTATTTTGCTGAAATATCAAAATTGCATCAGATATGCACTTTTGAAAATTGCATACAAAAACTAAATGTTAAAACTGAAAATGTTGAGAATAACTTTAGAGAGCTATCGTTTTACCAATTTCCAATGAATTTTGATAAACCTTTTTTTATTTTATTTCGTTTTGAGCGCTCTTCAACTCCGTGCAAGAAATTTAAAAAAAAACTAAAAAATGACTGGGATATATGCATTTTACCAAAAAATGCACTTTTTATGCACATGCATTTTTCTCGAAAAGGCCATTTTTTTTTTGCTGAAATTTTTTTTGTTGATAGAGGACCAAAATACCTATCTAATAGTACTTGTTTGATCCCGGGTTTTTTGGTTTGGAGCGAGAAAAAAATTCACAAATTTTGTTGGTGAAAAATGCTTGTACAGTACCGCTCAAAAGTTCGTAAAAAAATATTTTTTTTTTAACTCAACTTCAAACTGCGATATTTCGGAAACGGCTCGATGAATTTGAAAAATCCGGACGTCATTTGAAAGATCAGACAAAATACTATCTTTTTGTGTCCTGCCAAATATTTTTATCTCTTTTTTTAACTCTATTTCTAATGATAGAAAAATTTTTTATTTTTACGAATTTTTAAATTTCAATCAATCAAATGTAACTTTTTGAGAAATTGATAAAATTAAAAAATTCGAACGCGACTGAAAAGTAGAGTGAATTTCCTAAATCTTTATGTTTAATGATTTTTTTGTATCTGTTTCCTGCGTGTAGCTAAAAATGCGCAAAAATGGAAAGTACAAGAAAATCAGTTTTAGATATGATAATATTTGTAAATTTTGGTTTACATTAGCAAGATACAAAAGATAGTATTTTGTCTAATCTTTTAAACGCCATCCAGATTTTCCAAATTTATCGAGTCATTTCCGAAATATCGCTGTTTGAAGTTGAGTTTCTAAAAAAAATTTTTTTACGAACTAATGAACGGTATTGTATACTTTTAACAAAATTATCACAAATTTTATCACAATTATTATAAATGATAGTGTCTTTTTTTTGAATAAATTAAAGTTATTTACAAATTTGATGCTTTATATGTATATACGAACTACAGATTTGAACACATGCTGAAATGTAATCAAAAATAGACCCGCGATATTGGAAAATATCATCATATCTAAAACTGATTTTCTTGTACTTTCCATTTTTGCGCATTTTTAGCTACACGCAGGAAATAGACACAAAAAAATCATTAAACATAAAGATTTAGGAAATTCACTCTACTTTTCAGTCGCCTTCGAATTTTTTAATTTTATCAATTTCTCAAAAAGTTACATTTGATTGATTGAAATTTAAAAATTCGTAAAAATAAAAAATTTTTCTATCATTAGAAATAGAGTTAAAAAAAGAGATAAAAATATTTGGCAGGACACAAAAAGATAGTATTTTGTCTGATCTTTCAAACGCCGTCCGGATTTTTCAAATTCATCGAGCCGTTTCCGAAATATCGCAGTTTGAAGTTGAGTTAAAAAAAAAAAAAATTTTTACGAACTTTTGAGCGGTACTGTATATACGTTCGGAAGTCTTAAGCGTTCGACATTTAAATATTATCCTTCGTTTAGCATTATCCAGGAACAACAACGTGGACGTAGAAGGATTCCGTTTCCTTCGGGGTGCTTTTTTAAAGTGAGTTTCCCTTGCCTTTCACTGTTAGGATGCGTCAAAAAAATAATTATTGATAATTATTTTTTTTTATTTTTGCGCTTATTATTTTTAGTTTTAAATGTAGTCTCACGACGCTTGGCTTTTTTTTTTTTGTTTTTCACTTCATTTAGTGCATGTATAGCTGTTCTGCCAATAAATATATGTGATTTTAATTCCCCAAGTTTTTTTAACCACATATGACTTTTTTGAATTCCATTAGATTTAGAAACCCCACTCCATTCAAAATTTTTCTTTTTTCTAAATCTTTCAATCTCATTTATTGGTAGTGAAATGATTTTTATTGCATTGGTGTAACTTTGAACCCAATTTTTAAAATCGTCAGCATTTTGTATCGATTCTTCATGAACTCTTTTTAAGTTATGTGAAGTAGCATAATGCTTTAGAAGCCCACCTATTCCATCAACGGCTCCTTTCCCACGACCAGTCGCAGAAAATAACCATTTCATTTCATAAAACCAATGTTTGAATTCATGTAGTTGAAAACGATTTTTAAATTGGCTTGGAGCTCCATCTGATATGATAGTGACTTAAGTAACTAAATAATTATTTTTCATAAGATCGATAATTTTATTTATTGTTAGCAGTGCATATGCAGTATCATGCTTTTTGTCGTCACTAACTATCGCAAAACTTTGTGTTATCTCTCCTTGGTAACAGACTGCAGTAAAAATAGAAATTTGGTTATTTACCCAATGATTTCCTTGAACCGCTATATTATTTATTACAGACCAATTTTCTGCAAAGTCAACGTGGATGATTAACTTAGTAGGATCAGCTTTACCTTCTTCTTTTTCTTTGTTTATAGCTTCACGTTGAATATTTTTTATGTATATATGAGTACTTGCTTTCAATGCGCAGATTGAAAGTTTTTCTTTAAAAACTGTTAAGCTTATTGTTTGTTTAATAAGATTACCATTATCCCACAAAGCAAACGTAATTTCATCTTCACAATTTTGTTTCAGTTTTAACAATTCTAATGTGATACCCGCACCACCGGGACAATCTTTGCATTCTTGCAAGAAACATGAATCAGATGGTTCAGAACACAACATTGTGTTAGTTATTTCTGAACGAATTGAATCTAATTCGGAATTCTTATCGCCTCTAAAACGAATCAAACTTGTAAGAAACAGTTCAAAATTTTCGCAATGTACACAAAGACAAGCTTCCTTCACAGGGCTAGTTAAGACGAAACTTGGTCTTAGACTATAGAATTTCGATTTTCCTATTTGTAAGTTTGGATTTTCTTTTCTTAATTGACCATATGTTGCTTTTAAGCTTCGAGTAAAAAACCGTTTGACTTTTTTAGTTTTTGTGTTATTAATTTTAACAGTTACGACATCAGATTTATTTGGACTTTGTCTACTACAATTAAAATCATCATTTAAAAAATATTCTATAACGATATTTTTTGTGCTTTCATCAATAGGATGACCAGTATATAAATCTGGCTCTGAATAAACTCCTTTATTTTTCACGAGATTTCTTGATTTATTTATCATATACTCACTTATATTCGGGAATAGTGAGCAAACTTTTATTTTGCTTAATTTTAAAGGTAGTAGAGTTAGAAGTTTTATTTTCTCCGAAATAGAAGAGCATTTTTCTAAAGCCAATTTAAAATTTTCTAAAAATTCATTCCAATAGTTTTCAGTGGAATTTTCGTCCGATTCTATTGATTCAACTGAAATGCCATACGCATCTTCTAATTTACTTCCAACAGTAGCAGAAAAAGCTGAAATTAAGGATTTTTTCTTTTTAGATACGTAATTTCCTCTAAAATTTTCAGGTATTGCAGTTTTTCTTTTTAGGGGTGAGATGCATTCAGGTAAAACTGAATTAATACTCTCGTTTAATTCCTCTATTCGTTCGGGTGACTTCGGAATAAAATCATCATCTCTTCCGCTAAAAAGTTCAGTGATTTAATTTTCAGATATAGACTCAAGATCACTTAAAATCATTTTTGATATGCGTTTATGGCAATTTTTACATACATTAGTAGATGGCAATATATTTAAATCTGGATGAAGCTGTGCCAAATTAATGGCTAAATCTTCCAACGGTCTAAAACGTGAATTACTGCTCATATAAACTACCTTTTTATGCATTTGAAAAAAATCGGGACATGAAATTCTTTTAGAAGAGTAAATTTCGGACATTGTTATTTCACAATTTTGTTGAATTTTTCACAAGCCCGAGAAGCACCTTTCAAAGCAGCCGTAAAAATAACTAGCTTCTATATAACAGTTCTTATATGCTGTTTTGGTTACGCGATGTATTTGTCCGCGAGTTAGCCTCCTATTGTTTGTACATCGAAACATACATAATATAGATATACACGAATAGAATTCTTTTTTTTCATGTTTAAATATTTATTTTTATATTACGAATTTACACACACACATATATATATATATATATATCACTATTGATGCTATATACATGCATACAAATGTAAACAAATGATGAGCCAAGCATACGACAGTGTTTGAATGCAGACTGCTTAAGACTTCCGAACGTATATACAAGCATTTTTCACCAACAAAATTTGTGAATTTTTTTCTCGCTCCAAACCAAAAAGCCCGGGATCAAACAAGTACTATTAGATAGGTATTTTGGTCCTCCATCAGCAAAAAAAATTTCAGCAAAAAAAAATGGCCTTTTCGAGAAAAATGCATGTGCATAAAAAGTGCATTTTTTGGTAAATTGATAAATTCTCAGTCATTTTTTAGTTTTTTTTTAAATTTCTTGCACGGAGTTGAAGAGGGCTCAAAACGAAATAAAATAAAAAAAGGTTTATCAAAATTCATTGGAAATTGGTAAAACGATAGCTCTCTAAAGTTATTCTCAACATTTTCAGTTTTAACATTTAGTTTTTGTATGCAATTTTCAAAAGTGCATATCTGATGCAATTTTGATATTTCAGCAAAATAAAAAAATACGTATACCCTTATTTTTAGGGTAGAATAACATACTCCATTAGCACAGTAATTGGTGACTTGAGTGTATACTGACTGTTCGATTTGAAATGGAATCAGCCCTATAAACCATAAACCATATCCAATAGACCATAAACCTATAAACCATAAACCATAACCAATAGACCGTAAACCTATAAGCCACAAACCTATAAGCTATAGACGCATAAGCTAGAATCTTATAAATCATAAACCTACAACCTATGAACCCATAAATCATAAAGCTATAATACAATGACCCTATGAATAATAAGCGCATCAATTATAAATGCATGGACCATAAACACGTAAACCATAAACCCATAAACCATAAACCCATGAACCATAAACATATAAACCATGAACCCACAAACTTTAAACCCATAAAACATAAGCCCACGAACCATAATCCCATAAATTATGAACCCATAAACCATGAAAAAATGAACCATAAACCCATAAACCATAAACCTATAAACCATAAACCCATGAACCATAAACCTATGAACATCAACCCATAAATCATAAACCCATAAACCATAAACCCATAAACCAGAAATTTATCAACCATAAACCTATAAATTATAAGCCCATAAAGCATAAACCATAAACCCATAGACTGTAAACCTATAAGCCATAATTATATAAGCTATAAACGAATAAGCCATTATCCTATAATTCATAAACCTATGAATTATAAACCTATTATCTATGAACCTATAAACAATAAACCTATAGTACGACGACCCAATAAATAATAGATAGATAATCATAAACTCATAAAACCTAAACTAATAAACCATAAACCCATGAACCATAAACCCATAAACAATAAACCCATAAACTAGAAACCCATGAATCGTAAACCCATAAACCAAAAACACATAAAGCATAACCCCATAAACCATCAACCCATATACCATAGATCCATAAACCATAAACCCATAAACCATAAACATATAAACCATAAAGCGATAAGCCATAAACCCATAAACCATGAACCCGTAAACCATAAACCATAAACCCATATTCCGATTAACCAATAATCCATAAACCATTAACCAATAAACTTATAAACCACAAAATATTAACCCATAAACTATAAACTCATAAAATATAAACCTACAAACCATGAACCCATAATCCATAAACCTATAAGCTATAAATGCATTAACCATAAACCTATAAACCATGAACCCATAAACCATAAACCCATAAACTATTAACCCATAAACGATATACCTATAATCTCATAAATCATAAATCAAGAAACCATAAACTATAAACCCATAATCCCATAAATCATAAGTCCATAAACCATAAACCCATAAATTATAGACCCATAGGCCATAAACGCATTAACTCATATACCTATAAACTATAAATCTTAAACCCATAAACCAGAAATCCAGTAACTCATAAACCACAAGTCCATACACCATAAACTCATAAACTATAAACCTATAAACCATCAACCATGAACCCATAAACTATAAAACCATAAACCATAAGCCTATAGACCATAAACTTATAAATCATGAACCCATAAACTATAAATCTATAACTCACAAACCTATAAGCTATAAATTTATAAACTATAAACCTATAAACCTATAAGCAATAAATTCATAAAATATAAACCCATAAACCTATAAGTACATTATAAAGCGATACACTATATAGACCGATGGAAATTATTTCATGTAATTAACTATAATCATCACTTATAATATACAGTTATCCTCAATCTAGTTTGACTCTAGAATGATTGTAATCTATGATTATAGTAGCGCGAAAATACTACAAGAAACTATACTTTATTACTGTAATACTACTACACTTTTTAGCTATAGTTTTGTAACGGCTCATATCAGTTTTAGGTATAATTATTTAATTTAATATAAATATGTCATAAGAATGACTATATTATTTAAAAGATAGAATAATTTTTGGTTATAAGAAATTTAAATTACATTAAAAGTATAAGTAGGGCTACATAGTTACCTACTGAGGTCGATAAGATAACTCAAATGTATATATATATATATATATATATATATATATATATATATATATAGTAAAATGATTATAGAAATAAAATGTTCTATTTCTTTTAATAAAAAGTATTATCAATATTTAATTGTTAATAATAAAATGTAACTTTCTAAAATAATTGTGTATATATAAATAGAACATTTAATTTATATAATATGTATGAAACTGATTATTTTATTTAAAGTTCAAAGATATTAACTAAAATATAATAGATTAACTTTTTTAATTAATAAATAATAAAATTAACTATAAAAAATAGTTATTTGAAATGTAAAGGAAATAGAATGTTTCTTTTACTAATACATTTATCTTAATTAAATGTTTCTTTTGTAAATATCTAAAATAAATGTTATGGAACATTCTATTTCCTAAAATAAAATTCTTCAATAAGAAATAGAACCTCATAGAAGGTTTAAGAAATAATATAAAAGAGCATGAACTCAAGCAAGCTCTCTCATTATCTTTTAGATATTCGACCATGTAACATCTAACATGGATTCTATATTCATTCGATCTTATACTGTCAGAAGTATAATAGATAGTATAATAGATGTAGTAGATTTAAGCATTCTGTCTTAAAGTACTATGTAACTTTTAAATCTTTGTAAAATATATAGTTTCTTAAATTTTTAATAAAAAGATTAAGTATTTCAAATTCAAATGAGACTGTGTTTAAAAAGTTATTGATAAAAGTATAACTCATCTCATCTCATTAATCATTTTTCATATAAATACTAAACAAATTAATTATCGCACATTGAAGAGTATTGCACTTGGATATGTCGTCGATAATAATTTCTTTATTCATTTTGCATTAAATAGAAGTGTTATTTATCACACATCTAACAGTATTGCACTTAAAGATGTCGTCGATTTAAACACTTTTCTACATATCTCATATAATAAAAAAGTTGATTATCGCACTCTTTAGAGTATTGCACTCAACGGAGTCGTCGATGATAACTTTTATCATTCTACCCTCTCCTCCACACGTAAAGAAAATTATAAATTATCGCATCTCCAAGAGTATTGCACTGGAGGAGATCGTCGATAAACATAATTTTCTTATACAATATTGTTGTATGCACCTTGTATATGCATGTAACAAATTAAAATAATGAAGTAAATTTAAATTCGGTGATTAAAATATTACCTGGCGACCGTGAATAAAGTCGGGAACGCTTCAGTTTACTACGGTTATTAATTATAGTTTTTTTTTGTAAGGGTACCAATGTAGTTTATTGTTTGAATTGTAATAACTGTAATGTTAAATATGTGGGTCAAACGGGCCGTAGATTGAAAATCAGATTTAATGAACATAAATATGATATTAGAAATAATAATTCAAAATCGGCTTTGGTACAACATTGCAATGATACTGGACATACATTTGAATTAGATATAATAAAAAAATCTAATATATTAGACCATGAAAGTGATTACTATAAAAGAATATTATCTGAAATGATTTTCATTGAAAGGAACCACACTTGTAATAGAATTATTGATACTGAGAATCTACATAAAACCTTTAAACATTTTATTAACAGATTATTATAGCTTTTAAATACGAATCATGTCAATACGAAAAGGTTTTTAATATAATTTAAGATGATTCGATTTGTTTTGTTTGTTCAATTGTTGATTTTCGACTGGATTTTGTAAGGTTGTTAGGCGTAAACCTTAATGACATTTTAATTACTAAGAAAAGAAACTTTTTTTTGGTTTTCATGTTTATAATCTTACAATCTTTTTTCTTTCGAAATTGAAACTTTTATTGTGCCCATTCTATATCCATGTATTAAGTTAAAATAAGGTTATTGGTGAATTTTTTTCTTTTCAGAAAAGGTTTTCTTGACAGGTTTATATTTTTGAAAGTCACCACTTATCTTATTTTATCTTTTTTTTTTTTTTTTTAAGAAAAAAGGTCTTTTACTCTTTTCCTAAAACGATATATCGGTCATTTAATTTTGAAAACGAAGCCCTTTGCGAATGCAATCTTTTTAGATAGAAAAGAGGGCGTGGAAAATACTTGGAGGATTGTCAAAAAATTTTTTCCGCAGGTAGGTAATTTTTGTAAATTTTTTTTGTATAAATACTGTGCTGCATGCAATGTTCAGTATTCAGTCTCTCAAGCTTCCTAAAGCAAGATTGAAAAATTTAAGTTTCGATTTAAATCGTATTTAAAAAAATAAAAAATGGCAAACGGAAAAAAAACCAAGAAAACAAAACTAGTGCGAGCCTCAAAATAATGAGGGATAGAATCCAATGGTTAATGAGGAACGGCTCGTTGATCTTGTTGATGCTTGATCACGTCACATGGGCGATGGATGCAATAACATCGTGCGAGTAATATTTGATAATTTTTTTCTTTTTTCATAATTAATAGTTTTTTATATATTATTTCAATAATTAATTATTTTTGTTTTCTTTTTTTTAGTGCCACCGATGCCGCAGTCTGCTTCAATGCAGCAATTATATCAAGGCTTCGAAAATATGGAATCACCGAGGGCAAGCCCGAAGCGCTCGAGAAAAAGATCATCGAGCTCGAGTTCGAGTTCAAGTTTGAGTACCAGTGGAACGTCATCGAGTTGCTCTTCATGCAGAGCAACGCCCAAGAAAGTTCCCAGAGTCAACAACGAGGATGTAAGAACTCCTCTTCGAGAGAACTCGCCGCAACCAGGGCCCTCGGGTACAAGTAAGTTAAAAAAAACGAAAAAAAATATTTCACTAAAATATAAAAAGAAAAAAGATTAAAATATTTATTTTTTCTGTTTCAGGATCACAACTTCGGGAGAAGTCACCGATACCAGGGCCCTCGGGGACAAGTAAGTTAAAAAAAACAAAAAATATTTCATTAAAATATAAAAAGAAAAAAAATTAAAATATTTATTTTTTCTGTTTCAGGATCACAACTTCGGGAGAAGTCTCCGCAACCAGGGCCCTCGGGCACAAGTAAGTTAAAAAAAACAAAAAATATTTCATTAAAATATAAAAAGAAAAAGATTAAAAGATTTATTTTTTCTGTTTCAGGATCACAACTTCGGGAGAAGTCTCCGCGACCAGGACCCTCGGGTACAAGTAAGTTGAGAAAAAACAAAAAATATTTCATTGAAAAAAAAATAAAAAAAGAAAAAAGTTTGAAATATTAATTTTTTTTGAAAATAATAATTTTATCTAAATAAATAATTAATTTTTTTTTCCTTTTTTCAGAAGAGAATGGCAGCGCTACTATCCAGGAGAATAGACCTCCTCCTGTAAGACGAATCTTGCAGCTTAAACATTCAGGGAAAAAGATTGTGATGAATACAAGGCTTCCTAAGTCTAACCAGGAGAATGAGAATGCCAGATTCCCTAAATCAACGCAGGAGGATGAGGGAACAGTTTCGTCATGCAGTGATCCCGTGATAACAGAAGACATCACATATCTTGATTGAAAAATAAATTTATGTATATGTATTTTTTATGTAAATATAAAAAAGAATTTTTGTAACTGGCGGAAAAATATGTAATAAAAATTTTAATTCAATAAAAAAAAAAAAATAATAATAGTTCATAAAATCTTAATCTCGCTTATTTCATGAGCCTTCCTATATATATGTAATATAATCTATTTTATAAAAAAAAATTTTTTTTTACTTAAATAAATTATTATAATTAAAAATAGTAGCTGGTTTTGGGAATATTAAATTAAATTATAATAATCATTGATAAAATTTTTATTTTTTTAAAATCACATATAATTATTTTTTTCATTTTAGAAATACAAATATTTTTTTCATTTTAGAAATACAATTATTTTTTCATTTTAGAAATACAATTATTATAGTATTTTAATAAGATAATAATAAAAAAATTTTAAAAATTTTATTCATTTGCAAAATATAAACATATACATTTAATTTTTTTGTTTTGTTTAAAATAATTATCAATCTCATATTTATCATTAATATTTAAGTAATTTCGTAGCCATGCTCGTATAGCAATCGTATTATTGACTGCACACACGGGTCTTTTTCTTCTTATACAGAAAACGTGGTTCAAGCAGAAGTGGTGCTTATCACCTATTATTTCTTCTAATGCTGGACAGCCGAAATCTTCAACATTTGGAATTGACCTGCAAATAAAATAAACAGAATAATTAAACTATAATATAAAAGTATAAGAAAAGTATTAAAAAGTATGAAAAAAAGTATTAAAAAGTATGAAAAAAGTATTAAAAAGTATGAAAAAGTATAAAAAGTATAAAAAAAAGTATAAAAAAGTATAAAAAAGTATAAAAAAAGTATGAAAAAGTATAAAAAAAGTATAAAAAAGTATAAAAAAGTATAAAAAAGTATGAAAAGTATTAAGAAAATGATTATTTTGAATATAAAAAATTTAAATATATTTTTACTTACACACTTGGTAAAAGATTTTTCAACCATTGCACTTTCTGCTCTCCTTTGACAAATAATTTTTTGATTCCTTGCGAGCAGATTTGGAAAACACGTTGTAGACGATGATATGGAATATCTCCGGAATTCCATGCTATACCGTGATGGAACCTTTCCACCCACTGAGCCATGCATTTATCTTCTGTATTTAGTTCCTCCCATGTAATTGGAGATTCGACAACATAGACTGTAGGTAAAGCTGTTTTTCTAAAATTGAGGAAACTAACTTCTTTGAAAATAAAAGAATCCTCTGATATTCTTTGAAATCCTTGAATATCACATATATAAATGCTTTCTTCTTTCGCAGACTGCATGATATAATTTTTGAACAGCATATCGTAATCACGAGTTCTAGCCATCTCGTAGCGTTGGATGTTTCAGTATGAATTAATATCGGGAAATGAGAATAGAAAATTTTCAAATCGTAAGTTTATGTCAAGCAATTCCCCTCTTACTTTTTTAAGATTGGACGATGGAAAATAGCTCAGTTTTCACTGGTTAAACTAAAAGATGATAGTCACTGCCCCTCTAACTTTTTAAGATTGGACGATGGAAAATCGCTCAATCCTCATTGGTTAAAACTAAGAAATGATTCTGATAGGTTAAAAAAGGTAAAAAATTCATCCCTACCCGTGGAAACCTCTCTTTTTCTGAAAAACTTGCACTCCGTTTTACTATTGGTTAGTTAATTGAATTTTCTATCTCTCTTTTTGTTAACTTACCTTTAAAAAGGACTGAAGGTTTCTGGATGAGCATACTTCGTCAGAGGAGTCGTGAGTGTACATAGTCATCGGGACTAAACTTTACCAATCGTGAAAGTTTGTGTTTGTGAAAGGTTATTTTAAATAAAAAGAAAAAAAAATGTCTTCAATTAATTTCTTTGAACGTCTTGTACAACTACTCCGTGATGCTTTACAAAATGTAAATGAACTGAACAATACCGATCTCCATTATTGGATGGATATGTGCAATGGTAGTTTAGAGAAATTAAATGAAAAAATTGTCAATTCTGATCTTACAAGAGGAGAATAGCAGAGATGTCAAACTTGTGTGTTACATCTTTCGGGTATTCAAGTTCAATTTGAACATCATCTTCAAGGAGGTGGTCTGCAATCTGAAGAAATAGAAGCTTCTGTTGAATGGCGAGATGTGCAGTCAGCTTTCGAAAACAGAATTAGAACTGGCGTAGTGGTAAATATAAATCATGTGGATATTTTAAGTTTTTTAAACGACGTCCAAGAACTCTTTAAAGTACATGTACAGTCATGCTTAGAAGAATATAGTGCTCTGAAAGTGAATTCAGATTTCACCGCAGAATTTTCTATACAGAAAAGTAGTGAATAATTGACAGATATTAAATATTTTACAACCACAAGTACTTCAATTTTCATGTCAACGAATCTAGAAGAATGGCTCAAAATAAATATCAAAGATTCTATTTTGACACAGATAGAAGAATTTCAGGAAAAAGATTCTGGCTGGGCTCTAAAAAGCATTATAAGTCTGAGTATAAATATGAAAAAATATTCTCCGATCAAGGGCAGTTCGTACATTCCTCTACCACCTTTTATACAAAAGAAAAAAGCATGTGTCAATGTTCGTAACAATGACAATCAATGTTTCAAGTATGCTATCCTCTCAGCAATATATCCAAGTGAAACTAATACTAATAGAGTTAATCAATATAGCATGCATGAGAACAAGTTAAAATTTAATAACATAGAATTTCCAGTGACACTTAAAAATGTTCCAAAATTTGAAGAACTGAATAATATTTCAGTAAATGTGTACATGTTGAAGAAGTTGGGACAAAAGTTTGAAGTATCACCTTGCCACATTACATCGGATAAAAAGGAAAAGCATGTCAATCTACTCATCATCCAAGACTTTTACATCGATGAGTATGAAAAAGATAATCATTCTGATGATATTAGTTTACCCAAATACCACTACGTTTGGATAAAAAATATGTCTCGTCTTCTGAAATCTCAACTATCTAAGACACATGTAAAATCATTCTATTGTGAAAGATGTTTACAAGTCTTTTATAATGAAGAAAGATTGCAAGTTCATGAAAATGATTGTAAGAATTTGAATTATTGTCGAATTAATCTACCTGACTCGCAGAACAACATTCTGAAATTTGAAGATTATTATAAAAGCGAAAAAGTTCCTATTATTGTTTATACTGATTTTGAATGTTTACTGAAGCCTACAATGAATGAGATTGCCTTCCAACTTCATGAAGCATATAGCATAGGATATTATATAAAATGTAGCTATGATGACAGCTTATCTTTTTATAAGTCATATAGAAAAAATATCGAAGATGGACAGACTCCTGCACAATGGTTTGTTCAAGAATTAAAATCAATCAGTGAGGAAATTGATAAACTCTACAAGAATCCGAAACCATTAAAACTTACGGATTTAGAAGAATTATCTTTCCAAAGGTCAACCATTTGCCACATATTCCGAAAACTAATCCGTGATGAAGAACTCGCAGTACGAGATCACTGTCATCTCACAGGACGGTAAGATATTAATTATAGTTATATTTCAATGAAAAAAAAATTTACTTTATCATACAAATTTTTTTTAAATATCTATTTTTTTTTACATTAGTTTCAGAGGTGCAGCACATAATTGATGTAATTTGAATTACAAGTATTCAAAATTTATTCCTGTGGTTTTTCATAACCTCAATTACGATACACACTTCATTTTGAAAGAGATAGCCATATCTTCATTGATGGGAGGACGAGTTACGCTATTGCCACATAATAAGGAAAAATATATTTCTTTTACAAAATACATAGATGGCAGTGACCTAAGTTTTAGATTCATAGATTCTTGGCGTTTTCTTCCTTCGTCATTAGAAAAACTTGCATCATACTTGGAAAATGTGCCGATATTGATAAAAGAGTTTCGAACTGATGGTTTTACAGATGAGAAAATTGATTTTCTCAAACGTAAAGGTATATTTCCATATGATTTTGTAGATGGATTGGATAAATTATTAGTTACGAAACTGCCAGAGAAAAATCAGTTTTATAACCAACTCACCGATTCTCATATTGCTGATGAAGACTATAAGCATGCTATTCAAGTCTGGAGTAAGTTCAATATAAGGACATTAGGCGAGTATTCGGATTTATACTTAAAAACAGATGTTTTACTATTGGCGGATGTATTTGAAAGTTTTCGAGAAACATCTCTCAAAGCTTACGGTTTATGTCCAGCTCACTTTTATACGTCTCCAGGCTTGACATTTTCAGCAGCGCTAAAAATGACGAAGGTAGAACTGGAGCTTCTTGCAGATATAGATATGTTGATGTTCATTGAAGCAGGTATTCGGGGAGGAATAAGTCAATGCTGTAATCGCTATGCCAAGGCAAACAATCCATATATGGGCTCTCCGTATGATGAAAAACAGAAAATGAAAACACTTATGTACTTTGATATTAATAATCTTTATGGATGGGCAATGGTTCAATATTTGCCAGTCGGAAAATTCAAATGGGTAGAATATGAGACGAATTCGAACTTTTACAACGCACCGCCAGATTCAGTTATTGGATATATTGCTAAAGTAGATTTGGAGTATCCTGAGGAAATACACGATGCACATCGAGATTTTCCATTTTGCGCAGAGCATAGTGCGCCACATGGCTCGAAACAAAAGAAACTTCTCACTACTTTGAAGAACAAGGAGAGATGTGTTATTTACTATCGAACACTCAGACAAGTGTTGGAAAATGGACTTCGACTGAAAAAAGTGCATAAAATTTTAAGTTTTGAGCAAAAGGCATGGCTTAAACCTTATGTGGAATTGAATACTCAAAAAAGAATGCAGGCTAAGAACGAATTTGAAAAACTTTTTAATAAATTGTTAATCAATGCTGTCTATGGAAAGTGCATTGAGCGAGAGCGATCTCGAGTTGATGTCCGATTGGTAAATAAATTTACTGGTAGATATGGAGCAGAAGCACGCATAGCCCTACCAAATTTTCACAGCTGTGCTATTTTTGATGAGAATTTAGTTGCCATTCAAATGAAGAGAACGAGCATCACAATCAAGAAACCAATTTATGTTGGATTTTGCATTTTAGAATTATCAAAAACATTAGTTTATGATTTTCATTATTCGTATATGAAAAAGCGAGTTGGAGACAAATGCAAATTTTTGTATACTGATACTGATAGTCTCATATACGAAGTTGAGGATGTTGACATGTACAAAAAAATGAAAGAGGACATACATAAATTTGATACTTCCGATTATGAAGAAAATAATCCGTTCGAAATTCCTCGAGTTAATAAGAAAGTTCCGGGTTTGATGAAAGACGAATGTAATGGTAAGATAATGACAGAATTTATAGGATTACGAAGCAAAATGTATAGTATTTCATGTATAGTATTATGCTTGCTATTTAGACTTAACCACTTAACATATACACGTTTACCAATTTTCTTTAAAACTTTTTCTACCAAATAAATTTCTGGATACATAGTCTTTTGAATTTCCGTTTCATAAAAGCCGCCGGAGACTGGTTCATCATAATAATCTTTGACGTGGTAAGTTATGGGATTGGTTTTTACAACTCTTGTTATTGTGAAAATTTCAGTTGACCAATTTGGTGTATAACCTTTTTCAAAAACTTGTTTTATCTTACTTATTTGCACTTTATCTCCTACTTTGAATTTTGGTTTTTTTACAGGTCTTTTTTCAGTTGGGTAATTTTTCTTGATTTCTTTTTCATTTACCTTCGTAACGTTTTCAGGCTCGATTCCTATTGTCCGATGTTTTCTTGAATTGTATGCTTTCACTAACTCAGGCAGAATATCCAACCATTTATAACTTCCTTGTTTGCTGAATTCTAACCACATTGCATTTTTAAAGTTCTATTAAAGCGTTCACATATGCTTGCATGAAGATTACTATGTGAAGAGTAGTGATTTATCTTGTACTTTTTCATAAGATTCTGAAAGTTTGAATTGTAAAATTCTTTTCCTTGGTCGGTTTGTAAATTCGATGGCACCCGTTCTTGTTTTAATATTGACTTCATAGCTAGAGTAACATCATTGCCACTCTTCGATTTGACTGGTACAGCCCATGCATACTTTGAAAATATATCTATGACAGTTAGTAAGTAGCGAAAACCTTTGTTTTCCTTGAAATAAAGTATCATTTCTACAAGGTCAGCTTGCCAAGTCTCATCTAATCCGCGTATGTCATATTTTCTTCGCTTGTACCTTCGACGTGCTGGCTTGTGTAGCTCTTCAACTACTCTTTGACGTTCCACCTTAAACTTCAACTTTAGCAATATCCGATTGTCTATTCATTTCTTCAATTATATATTCAATACTTGCAAAATTTCGTTCAGTCATATCATAGACATAAGTTAATTTTTCGTCTATTTCTGCTTTATATATTTCAACTTTGTTCTCATATTCTTGTATAGCTTTAGCAACTTCTATAATTTTAGAAGATAAGTAATCAAATTCTTTCTGTAGGATATTATTTAGTGAATTCAAACTAATGGCATCATTTGGATCATTAGCCTCTCCAATATTGCAAAGCCGCTTATTTTCTAAATCAAAATCACCATCTGATGTAACATTGAATCCAATACCTCGAGGACCACGACTCACTTGCGAGCCCTCAAGTTTTCTTCCAAACACATCGAGACTCATGATACTACTATTGATTTGAAAATTGTGTACGTCAATATATATGCCCAGCTTCACGTAGTTCCTATATGATTGATTGGATTTCATTGTTGTGATTATTATTTCCAGCAGATCTTTCGGCTATTAATAATCGCAGTCTCTCGACAAGCTCATTTGGATCATCCCAGTAGACTAGATTTATGGAAGTATTCTTTTTCGCTATTTTATATTTAGGTATGAGACCCCCTCCGCTGGTAGACATTCTACTACGATCACTGCGGAACATTGGTGCTATGATTTTTGAATATTTTCTACTCTTCGAAGAGCGTATATTCTCACTTTTGCTATGTATTTTTCTATGGGCATTTGTTGCTTCCAGGATAATGCGATAGTTCTTGCGATCTGTTGTACTTAAAAGATTATCATCTGGTTCTTTTTTGAAAAGCAATTCCATTAGACCACTGCTTTTAGGAAAACTTAAATCTTTCACTTTTATCATTATATCATCAAATTGAATTTGTGAATCACCCATCATGTATACCCCACTGACTTTTCTCACTCCGTATATGTTATCGATTTTGCTGCGGCTTCCATTTAGCATTGATAAAAAGTCTGTCCGTTCAGTTTCTTTATGCGCAGATACAAATGGTGAATATATAGATTTGAATGATGAATTTGCAGAATTGAATGATGAATTCATCATTGTGCTATTTATCGGAGAAAAATCATCGCCATTAGAAGCGTCATTATCAAACGCCGAACCCGAGTTATTAATATCGTTTACAATATAACTTGATTCATCAAATCTCAATCTTTTTTTTGCTGATTTTCTGTTACTGTCTATGGCCGAAATGTGATTAGAACGTGACACACTTTCAGTTGTCGAATCGACAAGCTTTTCAAGCGGTGTAATAACTGGTTTTAAAGTATCACCAATAACCTTTTCAAAATCATCTCCCTCTTTTTTTAACAAAGAGTATTTTTTTTTAATAGCCTCGCGTGCTCGTAAGAGCTCGCTAAGAACATTTTTTTCTTTCTTAAAGTCAGGCATGCTGACAAGATGCTGTCTACAGTCAAACTGCAAAGATTAAGATTTATACTTCCTTTTTAATGGCAAAACAGTCGAATCCTTTTCTATATCTACCATCATTCATTGCTCTATCTTTGTCAATAACAACAAATCTATACTTGTCATTCTTCCAGCATTCTGTACAAAGATTTCGAAATTCATTTAAAGTCAAGTCAGTATTCACATGGTCTTCATAGATATGTTTAAGATTAACATCATCTTGACGATAAATTACCATCAAATTAATATTGTCCCTGATGAGATGTTTCGGTATATGAGCATATGACTGACATATATAAAAGCTATCTACACTTTTGTGTCTCCCCATACAGAAAAAAGCTCTGACGTTATCCTGCTTCTCACAAGCCACATCATCAAAAATCATAATTGAATTAGGTAGGGCTTCATCTGGAGACACTACAGATGCATGTTCACTGAACGGTAGATATGATATACCTTCAATTGGTTCTAAAACTTTTTGAAGAAATTGGTATTTCAGTTGATTTAAGGATTTAGAGTATACATACAAATTTTCAAATCTAAGACCATTAGGGTGTGTAATTAGAGCTAATAAACTATTAGTTTTTCCACAGTTCGATGGGCCACAAAATACTGCTCGTATATTATCTGGAAGTAACTCTCCATGTCGCTTTTTTCTTTTCGTTTTCTCAAAATCAAAGTTGCCGACGGGAAGTTTGACGTTCTGCTCAGTAAAATCCATGTTTACGTAACAAAGTCAAATCTAAGATTGACCTTTTCTAAATATAAACGCTTGTTTTATATTTTGATCATCAGTTGTAAATCAACACTCGAAGAGAGATGCTCGTACACAAATCACAGAAGCACCCTAAGGGTAAAGGGTTACTTGATAAAGTAATCAATAACTTACCTATTGAAATGCATATTCCTGGATATCAATATTGTGGTCCCGGAACAAAACTGAAAAAGCGTCTAAAAAGAGGTGATACAGGTATCAATCCACTTGATCAAGCATGCAAAGAACATGACATATCTTATTCTGATAAAAATGCTGATCGAAAAGTAGCTGACATGAAGCTCGCTGATAAAGCTTGGCAGCGTGTTAGAGCCAAAAATGCAAGTCTTAGCGAAAAAGCAACTGCTTTTGTTGTTGCAAATGCTATGAAATTAAAAGGAAAGACAGGAATGGGCGTAAAATTGAGTAAATTAGTAACTGCAAGTAAAAAATCATTAAAACCAAGTAAACATTCTCGCAAAGTTATACAGTCCGCTTTAAAAGGTGCACGTGAAGCTCTCAAGATCGTTGGCGGTAAGAAAAAAATTATCATTCCACGTATTCTACCTGTTCCATCAAAAATAGGTGGCGCTCTGCCTTTTCTCATACCATTGTTCGCAGCACTAAGTGCAACTGGTGCTCTGGCTGGAGGAGCTGCTGGAATAGCTAAAGCAGTGAATGAGGCTAAAGCTGCACAGAAAAATTATGAAGAAAGTAAGAGACATAATAAAACTATGGAAGCTATTGCTCTAGGAAAAGGTCTCTATCTTAAACCATATAAAACTGGAATGGGATTATTTATGAAACCTCATATCGGTAATGGTCAAGTTAAAAAAAAAAAACTTCGATTTAACTTTGCCAAATCGTGCACTGACTGACTATGATCTTATAAAGTATGCTCGTATGATGCAAATCCCATATTTTCGAGGTGTTTTCATGAGAAATAATCTACCTTCTGATGGCCCATGGCATAAGGAATCTGCTATAGTTAACTTAGATGATTTTCAAAACAAAGGCACTCACTGGGTATGTTATCGAAAACGAGGTTCTGAAGTGATTTATTTTGATAGTTTTGGTGATCTTAAACCCCCTATAGATCTCATGTTATATTTTAACGTGGAAGAAGTGAAATACAACTATAAAAGATATCAAAATTTTGACTCATTTATTTGTGGACATCTTTGTCTTCAATTCTTGTGTGAAAGACTATAAAAGAAGAGTTTTCAGACAAGCAGGATCATTCTTTTTCAATCAGTCATGGAAGATAGTTTCACTTTGAGTCTTCCAGGCAAATCTTCTATCTTAGAAGCGCAATATTTTCCTTCAATAGAACTACCACAGCATAAGAATTTTGTTTTGGGTTTAGTTGAACTTTTAACATTCAACTCGATTCCCAATGTTGACGATTCGAATAATAAACTTCATATAAACTGAGAGAAGATTATTATTATTCCTACTGGCAGTTATGAAATTGATGCTATTAATCAATTTTTGCAAAAAGATTTGAAATCTAAAGACATCGAGTTTTCCTTGAAAGCTAACAACAATACTCTCAGAAGTGAAATTTATTGCAGCCATCAGATAGATCTTAGTCCTCGCGATTCAATAGGCAGTCTTCTCGGTTTCACTCGTCGCGTTCTTCATGAAGACATTCATCACAGCTCTGATTTACCTGTGAAGATATTGAAAATAAACGCACTCAGAGTAGAGTGTAATATTACTACAGGTGCTTACATCAACGACAAAAAAGTTCACACGATCCATGAGTTTTTCCCAAAAGTTCCTCCAGGATATAAAATCATAGAAGTTCCATCGCATGTCATATATTTACCACTCAATGTTAAGAGTATAGATCATCTTCAAATCCGAATCGTTGATCAAGACGGAAATTTAGTGAATTTCCGAGGAGAGGAAATTACTGTTAGACTTCACATAAAATCTGTATAATGGGAATCGTTTATAATTCAAGTGTGCATATAAGTCAGCCATCATGTCAACCCACCATCAGTCGTCCAAAGGTACTCAAACCGTTAACACGGAAGAGCATCCAGTTTCTCAAAAGCATAGGTCTCAAAGTACGTGGAAAAAGATAAATTGTATCATTCTCTGCTGCCTTCAGAAAAATGGACGAAATTCTAAGCATTCAATCAGGTGTCGCATTCGATGAGTCTATTGCTCATTATGAGGTTCACGCACATCAACCATACTCCACATTAAGTTACAATAACAGTGATGAAATCCGTATTTCTATTCAGCATCAAGATTTATGCCTCTTACCATCATGTAGTTACATCCATGTATGTGGAAAATTACAAAAACCGGATGG
Organism: Anastatus disparis; assembly: GCA_017163975.1. NCBI lineage: Eukaryota > Metazoa > Arthropoda > Insecta > Hymenoptera > Eupelmidae > Anastatus > Anastatus disparis. Next base: position 317,823 of record JAFFSR010000401.1, on the reverse strand, counting down.
ACAAGCACTAACTAAAACTAATTTCGTTAACAATGGCATTTGTCATCTGTTTGATGAAATTCGATATGAAATTAATGCTGTAGAGATAGATAAAAGTAAAAATGTTGGTCTGAGTAGTCTCATGAAGGGATGCACTTCATTTAATCCAAATCAGACTTTAACATTAGAAAATGCAGGCTGGCTTGGTGTTGAAGAAGCAAACAAAACAATTGTAGATGATCATGGAAATTTTGACGTTTCTATCCCTCTAAGTATGATTTTAGGCTTCGCAGAAGATTACAAGAAAATTGTTGTTAATATGAAGCATGAACTCATTCTCACAAGATCAAGAAATGACCTGAATGCTATAATACAGGAAGGTACTGTAGCCAACAATGCAACCACATATGAAACTTATCAAATAAAAATATCAAAGATAGAGTGGTTAATGCCATATGTTATTGCATCAGATAAACAAAAAATCCAGCTGTTAAATTTCATTGGCAAAGATAATCCTATTTCTATGAGTTTTCGTTCATGGGAGTTATTTGAATATCCTCTTCTTCCAACAACAAATAAACACGTCTGGACGGTAAAAACTTCAAATCAATTGGAGAAACCACGTTTCGTGATTCTTGGATTACAATCGGGAAAAAAAGGTTCAAGATCTAAAAATGCCAGTCGCTTCGACCACTGTAATATTAGTAATGTGAGACTTTTCTTGAATTCGCAATATTATCCGTACAACAATCTCAATCTTGACATATCTAAGAATCAATTTGCTATTCTATATGATATGTATGCTAATTTTCAGAAAAGCTATTACGGAAGAGATTCACAGCCATTGTTGACAAAGTCTCAGTTTATCAACTTTGAACCACTCATAGTTATTGACTGCTCACGACAAAACGAATCTCTAAAGAGCGCTCCTGTCGATGTACGTCTAGAATTTGAGTCTCAAACTGACTTTCCAGCTAATACTTCAGCTTATTGCATGATCTTACACGATCGCATCATTCAGTACAATCCTATTAGTGGAGATGTTCGGAAGCTTGTCTGAATTATCTTCACTTTACGTAAAAAATTAATATTTCGAAATGGAATATGCGGTAGACATGATTGGTTTTAAGCAAATGGGTGGTGAATATGTTCTAAAGGAAATAGCAATCATTCCTCTCAACGACAGTGGTGATCCTATCGTTCATCTATTCAAAAAACCTTTTTCATGGAAAAGGCTCTCTGACGAATTACAAGAAGAAAACATTCACCCCAAACATAATCACGGAATAGCTTGGAATACTGATGGGCTTGACTACTCTCAAATTGCAAACTTACTTCGTGAATATTTACATGATGCTACTAAAATTTTTGTTCTGAATGAATTCAAACGTAAATGGCTGTTACGATTCAAATTTCCTGCTTATAATATCAATCAATACGGCTATCCATCAAAACCATCTTTCAAGTGTGTTACCATATGCACAAACCATAATCCAATTTATAAAACTGTCTGTGCACTACACAATGTCAAACTCATGAAATTATTCTATCTCTCAGAAAATCATTTGTAAGAAAAAAAAGAAAAAAAAAAAAAAAAAAGTAGTAGAAAACGCTATAGGCATTCTGGATCACTTTCGGATTCTAGATCACTGAGGTGATCTACAATGCGTACTTTCTGGATCACTTTGAGGAGAGAGGGGGTGATCCAGAAGGAACCTGATCCAGTATGCCTATAGCTTATCTACTTATATAGTCGTAAGACAAGATACAACCGATTCCCCCCCCCCTCAGCCCCCCCTTAAATGTCTGACGGTACAGCCCCCTCAAATTACATTGTAATTCCTCTCATAAATGGCCATTTCAAAATTAACGTAACTAAAGTCCCCCTCGCCCCCCTCAAATTACATTGTAATTCCTCTCATAAATGGCCATTTCAAAATTAACGTAACTGAAGCCCCCTCGCCCCCCTCAATTTTTATAGTCCCCCCTCAGCCACCCCTCAATATGCCCCCCTCACTTTTTATAGCTCCTCCCCTCATTATGCCCTCCCCCTCACTATGATATTATGTTTTAGTAATTAGTAATAAAAAAATATTCTTATTCTTAATTATATTTTATTATTATAATAACAATTATAAGTAATTGAATATTATTATAATTAGTAATATTTTATTATTATAATTGTAACTGTAACTAATTAATAATATAAAGTTTTTTCGCTGCATTTCATTTATATTCTAATATTGAATTTCAATAATAAAAGAAAATTATTATTATTATTATTTCATTAATATAATTGCAAACATAACTCATTGATAATACAAAGCTTCCTCTCTGCATTTCCTTTATTCAGATAAATATATAATATTTTTATTTTTATATATTGTATCTTTATTTTTATTATTAAATAAATTTACTAATTACAAAAGTAAATTATAAATTACAAAATGAATTTAGCTTAATATCCATAGGTACTTTATTAACACTTGTATTTAAATGAAACATGTTTTTTTTAAACTAGAAATAAGATATTTACATATTCATCTGAATAAAAGATTTCTGGGCTTGAGACCAGCATAAAAATATATGGCTGCATTAAAAGCTTTAAAAGCTTACAAAAGCTTACAAAGCGTACAGATCTATTATTTGTTGTCGCTGAAAAAAAAGCTTATAAAAGCGTACAGATTTATTATTTGCTGTCACTAAAAAAAGCTTATAAAAAGCATATAGATTTATTGTTTGCTGTCGCTAAAAAAACTTCATATAAGCATACGAATATATTGTTTGTTGTTGCTAAAAAAAGCTTACAAATTTATTTTTCATAATCGCTAAAAGAAACTTACAAAGGGTATCCTGGGTTAAGATAGGCGAAATGCCCCCAATTTTTTTTTCGCTTCAAAATAGGATAAAAGCATTTGTTTAGGCACAAAATGAAGAATTAGGGTGGTCCGCGGATCTAAATAATTTTTCCCCTAGCTAGGGACCCTAAAAACTTCATTTTTCACGTTTTATTTTATATCTCGCGTTCTAATTAACGAAACGACTTGAAAATTTATATGAGTATAGTTTATCTCACTACTTTTAAGTATATTTTTTTACTAAGTAATCAGAGATCAACATAACCTCAAAAAACATCATTCAATATTTAAAATGCAATTTTGACCATGTAGATAGATTGGAAGTGCAATTATTTTTATTTTATCTTATAGAGCGGAAAAAAATACAAATTTTTTATATTTTCGTCGACTCGATTCTACTGGTGCGCCATGTTGAAAAATGAGAAAAACCATTTTTCGCTGATTTAAGCACTAAAATACAGCATTTTGTTTTTTGTTCTTGCGACCTGATAGCTGAAAACAACTCTTCACAACATATTATGTGATTATATTTTAGTGGAATTTTTTTCTTTTAATTCAGAGCCCAACGTAACCTAAAAAAAAATTACTCGCTCTTCAAAATGCGATTTTAATCACTTAGATGAGCCGGAGCACAAAATTCAATTTACTAATCTTGAAAATACAGAATCATCAATATTGGGTTATTGTTCAGAAGAGAAAAGCAGAGAATGATATATTTTATTGCAAAGTATCTGTGTGAATTTTTGCAGATTTTTCCGTGAGGTGCACCACCTTCAAAAACTCGAATAACCCTATTTTTGGCCATTTTTAGCGATTTTGCGGTCATTCAAAGAGCGCCAAAAGCAAAAATCAGCCTAACTTTGATTTAAAATGATTTAATTATATCAGTCAGATTGGACAAGATTCACCGGTGCAACCTCTTAATATAAAAATGTCGATTTTTTTTATAATAAAAAATTGATTGCTCTTGCTCATTGAATGCTCTTTGAATGACCGCAAAATCGCTAAAAATGGCCAAAAATAGGGTTTTTCGAGTTTTTGAAAGTGGCGCACTTCACGGAAAAATCTGCGAAAATTCACACAGATACTTTGCAATAAAATATATCATTCTCTGCTGTTCTCTTCTGAACAATAACCCAATATTGATAATTCTGTATTTTCAAGATTAGTAAATTGAATTTTGTGCTCCGGCTCATCTAAGTGATTAAAATCGCATTTTGAAGAGCGAGTAATTTTTTTTTAGGTTACGTTCCCAACAAGCAAACGGTGTCAAAAAGAGAATTAAAAAAGAATTCTTTATGTATACTTCCGTAAACAGAAGTATCAATAAAGAGTTCTTAATGATTGCTTTGTTTATTCCCGAATGTCCGACCACTTTAGTTTTTAAAGTATTCACAAAGTATTCTTAAACAATTCTTTTGATTAAATCACATTCTCAAAATACTTTTTTTAATCATCAAATTATAAATAATCCTTCTATTTTACATGATTATGAAAAACAAAAAATGTTATAATTCATTAAAAATGAGCTATTAAATTAAAAAAAAAAAAAAAAAATTATTTGTTCGAGATTCGAACCACGGTTCTTGAGGATGTCAAACAAAATAAAAAAAACTGTTGCCCATGACTTAGCCTACTTGGCTACCAACTCATCTGTTAATAAATTCTCGAAACTTATACATGTTCATTGGTATAAGCATAAGCAATGTTAGTAAATTTGTTAATTAATTATTCATGGTTAATAATATTAGCCAAACTACATTTTTATTTGAATAATTTAAGTAAAAATTTATTAAATATTCAAGAGATACCTTAATTTGATAAAAGAAATTTTTAGGGAAGTCATGGTTGATTTAATTTAAATTGAAGAATGTTTAGAGTTAGATATTTGTTTAAATTCTCAAAATGAGAATTTATTTAAAACACACTTAAAATATTTATATATTTTGTTTCATAAAATGTTAACAATTTTTTCGTTTGAAATAGATAAAAAATATTTAAATTATTGAATGATTAATTAAATTGAATTTTTACAATTTATAAAATTATCAGGAATTTTAAGTTTTCAATTTTGAATTTCATGAAAATCAAAATTAAAAATGATTTTAAAACAATCTGAAAAGCGATAAAATATCCATTACATCTTTCGATTTTTGAAAGTGACTAAGTTACTAGGAAATCAGTGTTTCAAAAGTAAACTTTTTGACTACTTTATGAATACTTTGGATTATGATTACTTTTTCAAAAAAGAATTCTTTATGAATACTTTCTTAACCCTTTTAAAATATTTATAAAGATACGTTGAAGAGTTATTTTTTATTTAAATTTTGTGGAAGAATACTTTGTGAATATTTTATGAATACTTTATTAATATATTTTATTAACTTCAGAGCGGACATTCGTGAATTCTTAAAGAATTCTTTTTTCCAGATGTGTGCTTATTGGGTTGGGCTCTGAATGAAAAGAAAAAAATTCCACTAAAATATAATCACATAATATGTTGTGAAGAGTTGTTTTCAGCTATCAGATCGCAAGAACAAAAAACAAAATGCTGTATTTTAGTGCTTAAATCAGCGAAAAATGGTTTTTCTCATTTTTCAACATGGCGCATTAGTAGAATCGAGTCGACGAAAATATAAAAAATTTGTATTTTTTTCCGCTCTATAAGATAAAATAAAAATAATTGCACTTTCAATCTATCTACATGGTCAAAATTGCATTTTAAATATTGAATGATGTTTTTTGAGGTTATGTTGATCTCTGATTACTTAGCAAAAAAATATACTTAAAAGTAGTGAGATAAACTATACTCATATAAATTTTCAAGTCGTTTCGTTAATTAGAACGCGAGATATAAAATAAAACGTGAAAAATGAAGTTTTTAGGGTCCCTAGCTAGGGGAAAAATTATTTAGATCCGCGGACCACCCTAATTCTTCATTTTGTGCCTAAACAAATGCTTTTATCCTATTTTGAAGCGAAAAAAAAATTGGGGGCATTTCGCCTATCTTAACCCAGGATACCCTTTATATCTCATTGTCGCTGAAAGAAGCGTACAAATTTATTGTGTATTTTCGCTAAAAAAGCTCACAAATTCATTTATTATTGCCGCTGAAGCGTACAGATCTATATTATATGCTTTATTACATTAAAAACTACATCACATCTTATAATCTTGTTTAATATTTTAATTGATTTTATTTTTTTAAATGTGATTTAAATGTAACTATTCTTACCCAATGCATCAAAGGCTGCCTTAAGATCTAAGGAAACTATATGAATTTTATTTTTAAATAATTATATTTTTTAAAAATTTAAAATATATTTTTATGCATCTTACATCTGTAATTTGATTCCAATCTCCTGATAATTCTACTTTACATCTTTTTAAAATATTTATCATTCTTTTGAAATGTATATTTTTTTTTATCTCATCTAACAGTATCAATACTTTGTACTTGATTTTTAATTTTTTAAAAAACACTATCATTCAATTATTAGAGATTAATTATAAAACTTTTATATCATGTCATATTGCCTGTTGACATATATTTTTATAAAAACAGAAAACCTCCTATCCAATTACGTTTTTAAAGTATTTTTATCGATGAAATTAATTAAAAATTATGTATTTGAGATTCCTATTTCTGTTAAAACTTGATCAATACAAATTATTACAAGTTATATTCCAGGAAGACATTTTGTTCAATCATCTTAACTTTTACAAATAAAAAAGAAATATGAAAAACTAAGTAAAAAAAAAATATTTTTATAAAAATCAACTTTCAAATTTACATTGTTATCATCAATTTTATGCAATTCATTTTTCGCGAATTGACAATGTTTTAACAGAATTGGATACAAGAAACTTATTTAATTCTACTTTTTTCGGTATTTAGACACAATATCATTATTTTAATTTTTGTGCAGTCTTCAAATACTCCTACAATTTTATAAAAGAAATTAATAAACTTAGCTTAAACTTCTTTAATCATCTTCTAATATTGAATAGTTTTTTTGCAAAAATTATATTACTAGGTTTGGTATTTACATTGACAAGTGATTCTCAAAAACTTTACTAAAAGATATGTTAAAATTGTTAAATCTTTTACTTGTTTCCTAATTACAATACTGATTTACGATTTTAAAATTATAAAATCAAATAAATAAATTTTAAAATGTATAAAATTTATATGTAATATAATTTAGGTAAAGTATGAAATTTGAGAAAGATGGATGCTTACTGTTGTAATTAAACATGAAATTCAATACATGTCATCATTCATACGATTCACCCTAAAGAAAAGAAATATGTAAGGGTGCAGTCAAATAAGTAGAAAAGAAACTGCCGAATAGAGGATGCGTAATAGAAACAACCAATCAGCGCTATTCGGCAAGTTTCATGCGAAGAATTCTATTCTCTATTCCACTGTAGAATGGAAAAGCGAGTTGCGATATGAAGTAAATAAACAAAAATAATCAAATTATAAATACAAATCTACTTCATTCATTTTAAAATAAATTGTAGAAAATCGCTCTGTATGAGCTACAATTTTAAAGAGGTTATGTTAATGTTCACGCGATCTAGTACGCAAGCATCTTCTTTCCATTCCACGGATTTTTTTTCCCCTATAGTCACATGGAGAGAAAAAACAGTAGAATAGGCGGTAGAATAGAAAAATGAATATATAGCTAAATGTTTGTTTTAATCAATTCATTTTGTTGTCTTTTTCAAGTTCTTAAAAAGAATTGTAAAAAACATGCACTTTTTTCAAATATATAATTTCCTTAGATCTTAAGGCAGTCTTTGATACAGTTGGTAAGAATATTTGCATTAAAATCACATTGTAAAAAACATATACTTTTTTCAAATATATAATTTCGTCAGATCTTAAGTCATTCTTTGATGCAGTTAGTAAGATTATTTACATTAAAATCACATTTAAAAAAATAAAATTAAAATTTTTCAAACTTAATATGCTCTATGAGAAAGCATTGCACTAAAGCACTTAGCAACGTTTTTTTAACATACATATTATCAATAAAGAAAAAACGCTTATAAAAAAGTATTTTTAACTCTGATGGATGTTTATAACATTTTATGTTTATCTATATATACAGATGAAAACATTAATAAATGTAAATATAGAAATATATAGCATATTATTAATGCTACTATATAGCAGAAAAACATGTTTAAAATTTTTTTCCTTGCTGTTTTGTCTATTTAACATAAATTATAACAAATGAAAACCTTATATGTAATGTTTCAAAAAACATTTCATGTAAAGTTTTCAAATTATTTAATAGATTTTGCAATTAAATTCTACAAAATTCATAATAAAATTTCACGGAATCTTTCGAAAATATTTAATAAAATGTTTCTTGAAATATATTAGAAATATTGCAACAAAACATTTCATAATATATTTTTAAAATATTTCTAAGATACCCATTAAAAAGTTTTTATCGTAATATTGAATAAATAAATATTACAGAAATATTTTACGAAAGGTTTCAAAAACTATTTAATAAATATTTTTCGGCAAAATTTTATGGGATCAGAAACAATATATTTATGTAACAATCATTATACAAACGAATTATTTTAACTTATATCAAAAATATAAATATTTATTAATTAGCAAAATGAATATAAATCTTGTATTTAAATTTACAAGGTTTTTAATAATTGTATAAAATAAAAATAATGACAAATGATTATTAATTATTTTTAATATATATAAAATTAATCAAAACATTTCAATTTTAAAACTTGAACTCATCGCGTTACAATATTCTTCTTTTAAGACCAAGCTGGAGTACAATCTAATACCGACCGAGTGACAATTGAGTTTTTTGTTATTTACTCAAGTATTATTCGATGTAAATCAATTAGAAAAAAACAGCGAATCCAGCCTGCTCTTAATTTAAATATAAAAATTTTATCTATTGAAATTATTATTAAAATCAAAAAGTTTATAATTTTCAATATTAATTTAAAACCCGTGTACAAATTACGTAAGGTTGATAGGGAGACGAAGGGTGTCCAAATAACTTATAATCTCTCACATAGATGGAATGAGGAGATTTAAAAATATTTTACAAGAGTTTACCTTTATATTTATATATAATTATATACGGATTATATACAATTATACATAGTTTATGTACAATTTTATGTACTTCATTATGTATAATAATACATAATTTGTATAAGTCTACATATTCTAACATGTATCTTTATATTTATATATATTCACATTATAGTTTATATTACTATAAGAATATTGTCCCTACATAATTCTAAATAAATAAATACAAAGAAGACTAATGATACAGAAATACGTATTAATACATATGATTTTTTATAAACACTATAATTTTAAGATGAGAAATTACAATTTTAAACGGACGATTATTATATTCATTTATTAATAAATGAAAAAATTCTATGATAAAAAAAACTTTGTTTTCAAATGTAATTTTTATTATTCTAGCCTCACTTAATTGACAAAACGTTAAATAAAGTAAGGGGTCAAAATTAGAAAAAAAAAAAAAAAATACAGACCCTTAAATATAAATAATGAAAAGTCGTATGTAATGAAAATATCGTTACGTAATTTGTACATGGTCCATTTAATAAGGATTGAAAAGTATAATAACTGCGTATATTTTAAATGAAAAAATTTTTAATTTAAAGTAGAAAATTAAAAAATTATTAATAAAATATATATGTATATGGTAAATTATACATAAGTTATAAATAATAAAACTTAATAATATTAAAAAATATTAAATTACACTATATATAATATAATAAGTATTTTTATATTAATTTAGCAATAAATATGTTTACTTGCACTAAATGCAATCGATCATTTGAGAGACATAACCATTTACTGAAACATAATAAGAAATTTCATTCATCAAAAATATATATTTGTTATATATGTGGAACAATATTAAAATATAAAAGAGGTTATATAAAACGTTTAAAAAAAACATAACAAACTTGAAAAATTAGAATGTTCTGTTTGCAAAAATAAATATATAAGAAATGAACATTTAATAAGACACTTACGAAGTCATGCATCTAATTATAATAACATTTGCAACATTTGTGGAAAAGGATTTTATCGAAAAGATCATTTATGACGTCACATAAAAATACATAAAAATGTAAAGTATATATTAATAACATTAAAAAAATTAATACAATAAATATATAAAAATAATATCTTATTCATAATATTTAATTACTTTTATATTTATATAATACTTTAAAAAAAAAAATACATTATAAGAAATGTATAATCAACTTATTTATCATCAACATTTATTAAATTATTAAATAATTTATTTATAGGATTGATATGAGTGAAAAAAATTTAGAAAGAGAAAGCGATGACAAATACCAAGATCATATTTTAAAAAAAGAAAAAAAAATACCGTTTTCGTCAACAGAATTTTTAAAAACTAAAATTATAATAGGAGATCAATCAACGTATGTAATAAAAACTTTATTAAAAAAATCAAAAATATAATATATGTTATTAATATTTTTGATTACATATAATAGATCTCTGGTTGCATATATTGAAGAAATTTCCGAAGAATAAACTTTTGTTAACAAACAAAAACAAACTGATTTCAGGATTTTGAAATTCATAATAAATAATTCTGAAGGATTCAGAATTCAATGTCATATTTATGATAAAAATATTGAAAAATTCGAAAAAAATCTAAAATCAAACGAAGTAAATTTTTATAATATACAATATTATTAATTTCAACATAATATTAAACATTTTTTAATATTTCAGAAAATATTATTAGAGAATGTTAATGTATCAAAAGCAAAAGGATACAATAGAGGAAATAACATAGATGACTTAAAATTAAAATATTATTCGAATATTATTCATTTTGGCGAATACAACATATTGAAAAATAGCAAACCAATTAAAATAAATTTCGAAGAAATAAAATCAAGACCTGGATTAATAAGTAATTAAATATTATTGAAAAAAAAATATAATAATATGAATAATTTTTTGTTTTTCAGAAATATAAGGGTATTTAAAAAATTCTTTTGCACAAAAACATAAAAAAAATAAATCAGAATACATCAGAACAATAGCGGATGTACAATATAAATTAGACGTTTCATTAAATAAATTAGAAAATGAATATGTGAATTGGGAAAGAGGAACAAAACTAGAAATTATTGGAGAAATAAAATAAAATAGTAAAAACAATTTTGATAATATATTATATGTACTTATAAAAATATTCATGTATATTTATATATATATATATATATATATATATTTATATATATATTCAAAAATTTTATAGATATTACATATATATTAAAAGTAAAAAGATTGGAATTTATTAAAGTATTAAATGATGAAAACATGGAGTTAGAAGAACTTATATTAGCAAATGAAATGATTTTAAATAAGGTAAATTAAATAATTTAATATTTTTATTTCATTACATTAATTAATACAATATTCCCAATATAAAATGATTATTTTTCAAGGTTACAGAAAAACAAATTAATGATAATTAAAATACAAAATATAAAATAATATTGATTTACTACTGTTACGTCACAAACGTATCGTTTTTATTAACATTGGTAAATCAAATTCCTCAATTATTAAACACTCGCATTATTTCATTACTAAGCGAAATTAAGTATGTATCAAAATTTCAAAATGAATTTTACAAATCTTAAAAACATTACGCAATATATTATTAAAATTTAAGAAAATTTATAAATAAAAATTGATGTAAAAGATAATAAAATCTTATAAACAAAGATAAGTATAAAACCAAATTAATACCATCAAAAAACGGACATTACCCCGGGTTTCTTATTGGTAATACGTTTACACTGCCCGTCAATTTCTATATTTCAAAGCAATTGCTATTACTAAATATACATATATCAATTATTAAAATATATATACGCGCATAAAAATCAATTGTATCAAAAGTGTTAAAAGATATCAATAAACCTCGAGGATCTATTTACATATTGTGCCTATGCATTTGTCTGCCCATACCTAGCACCAATCTACTGAGAAATACTACAAGGTAAGAATATATAATTATTCAATAAACTCTTTATTTCAAGAATCAAGTTTATCCTTTAATAATATTCAATCGTGAGAGCGATTTCGTTCAATTAAATATTGGTGGAGTTTTTCTACCACTAGATTCATACATCTTTATCTTTATGACATACATTTTATAAATAAATTCAATATTTCTAACGAACATAATTTACATATATTCAATGCAATTAATAAATATAATTAAATAACATATCCACTTTTATTTAGTCCTGGTGTAAGCCAGGACTTAACACTACAAAAAAATTAATGTGTAAGTTTTTTTTAACAACAATAAAAAATAAATATGTAAGCTTTTAATAAAACATAAATTTTTAAGCTTTCCTTAGCGACAATGAAATTTATTGACATATTAAATAAATATTTAAAATTATTTAAACTTTTTTTTAGTAAAAATACAAAGCTACTGTACAAACTTCTTTACCGACAATGAAAAATAATAATGTAAGCTTTTTATAACTACAATGAAATTTAAACTTGTAAGCTTCCATTAGCGACAATACAAAATAAGTCTATAGAATTATTTCAGTAATAATAACAAATTAATCTGTAAGCTCCATTTAGCGATAACAAATAATAAATTTGTATGCTTATATGAGATTTTTTCAGCGACAACAAACAATAGATCTGTATGCTTCAGTGATAATAAAAAATAAATTTGTAAGCTTTTTTAGCGACAGTGAAAAAAAAGTGTACGCTTCTCTAGCGACAGTAAAAAATAAAAATGTAAGCTTCTTTTAGCTACGATTAAAAAATCACTCTTAATGCAGCCATATATTTATATATGTTGGTCTCAAACCCAAAAATAAAAAATGCAGAGAGGGAGCGTTTTCTTTGCATCTTCTCGATATGTATAAAATTTATGACATAAGAAGATAAAAATATTTATTTATAATCATATTTTTCTATTATTTTATTATTTGCTCATAATTATTATTAAATATTATTATATGCAATCATAACTTGAAATTTTATTGTTATTTACTATTCTATTCTTAATTTATTTCAAATATATATAAGTTTGATTCATTGTGAACTTTTAAATGACGCGTTACACCATCTTTTTTTTTATTAATTCTAATTCTATAACTTCATATCTTATATTTTTATGTATCGATGTTTTCTATTGAGTTTTTTTCACATTCGCAAATATAAAATTTAGATTCATTATGTCCTACTTTTCTCTTTACTTTGAAATGTGTGTATTCGGGGGGCTGGCGAGCAGAGCGAGCAAGGGGAAACCCTCCCTAGTATTATATATATATATATATATATATATATATATATATATATATATATTACAAATGTATTACATATACTTATCTAATAAATAATATCTTACTTTGAAAATATATCTGAATTTTTTAAGCCCAAAAAATAATTTTTTGTAGAAGGATATATTATTTTGATAAAATGAAATATCACTTTTAAGCATAGAAATAATTCGTTACGAGTAAATTTGAAATATTAGTTCAAATAAATGTTTCAACAAATTCCAGTTCTTTTTCAGCAATATAAATTTCAATGTTTTTTTAATCACTTAAACTCTTTCGATTCAAAGAATAATTTTTTCATTCAAAGAAATATTTCTTTTAAACAGTTGAATGTTAACTTTAATTAAAATTTATTTTTTGTGATTATGATTATGAATAATTGTTGTCAAAAAATTTTTTTTCCTGTAATGTACATTTTTAATCAAATTAATAATTACTTTATTAAAATAAAAAAAATTTTTTTTAATTTTTTTGGTATATTTTCTTGATTCTGACAATGATTTTTTGTCAATTCGAAATCCTCTTTTTAATGTAAAGAAACGTCATCAATTACACCACTTTTTTACATCAACAAAACATTCTATTGTTGAAAAGAGATAGGTTTATTGAAGTCATGAACTAATTTGTTTGATTTAAAAATGATGTCTTTGGATTAAAAAATTATTTGACGTAAGATATTTTTCTCATTTTTATATAAAATGTATTTTAAATAAATATTACATTTTTTCAATAATAAAATATTTTACCATTATTTTTAAGAAAGTTTTACTGACTTTCAATACTATTGCCGAAGTTACTAATTTCTTCAAGTTAATAAGATATTTTTCTAAATTCAAATATTTTTTTTTTGAAGTGTAATATTTTTTTTAAGAATATTCCAAGGGTTTTTTTTTAAGATTGAAAAATATTTCATTAATTTAAAAATGAGTTTTCTTTGACTGAAAGAAATTCATTTCTTTGCACCGTATTTCTTCTATTTAAGAACATCTTCTTTAAAGTAAAATAAACTTTTTTCTCTGTGTAGTCCCAAATTTTTCGTGGAATTCTGTGATAAAAGAAACATTTTCACTCACTAATTTAGTATCATTTCAAAACAATGTATAATAACTATTTCTATGTCGAAAAATGAAGCCTTTTTTTTCTATAACATTTTGCAATCAAAGATCAAATTTTATTTCTTTAATATGAAGGGACAAAGATATGCGCCCTTTTCTAGGATAAATTAAGAACGAACGGGCCTGTTTTCTTTTAATATCTTACAAATAATACATGACTTTGATTGAAAATCATTCATTATTTTATTACTAACTAATGTCAAATTATTTTCTTCTTTTGTGCTATAATATTAAAAAAAATCAATAATTTATAAGAAAATTATATCTTTTTAATACTATTTAATTTTTGAATAACACTAATTTAATAATTCGTTTTATGACACAATATGTAAAAAAATTGAGATTCAGATTGGAACAGGACAAAAATAAATGACCTATTATAAAACAAAATTTTTAAGGGTTTGCTTTAGTTTAGACCCACCTCATCGATAAAAAATAATTTTAACATAAATTTCGTTTTTTTCCATATAAAAAATATTAAAATTGTTTGAACTCCCTAGCGAAAACATAAAATGTTTAAAAATGTTTAGAACTGTTCAAAACAGTTTATGAGTCTGAAATTTGGAACAATTAAAACAGTTAAATATAAAAAACATTGAAATATAAAAAAAAACATCATTTGAAAAGTTCGAAATAATTTCAAACAGTGTTTAATAGTTTTAAATTTTTTATGTTTGAAAGTTATAAATTATTTGAAATATTCAAAATATGTCAAAACAATTTTGAATCAATATAAACTATTTTTTAATAGCTTGAACAGTTTTGAACAGTTTCATACAGTTTTAAACACTTTTTAACAGTTTTGAACAGTTACGAACACTTTTAAACAATTTTGAAAAGTTCGAAATGATTTCAAACAGTGTTTCATAATTTTGTGTTTGTGAAAATTTTCTTATATACTACCCTCCAGTCACATTTGCCCACCCTACATGAAAATCGATGAAACTTTAAAGTTTTGTGGCTTAGTGAAAAATAGTCGTAATTAAAAAATTCCGACGGGGTTCCAAAAAGGGTTTAAAAACCTTTAATCTAAGCCGAGTTGAGCAAAAAAAAATAAAAAAATACATGCCTTATGCGTAAAAAACTAGCTGAAAAATATTTAACTTTTTTTGCCCCTATTCATGGCCCCTGCCATTTTTGCGGAAATTATCGAATCATAGAAAAACGAAATGAAGGTAAAAGCTAAAGGAGTCACTTTCAAAATAAGCTATACAAAGCTCATTTATGATCGATTTTACGGTAGTTATGGTCATTTTTTATAAAAAAAAAACGATTTTTTTAATAGTTGTTATCTCAAAAAATACGCATCTTATAAAAAAAATTTTTAATAAAAAAGTTGTTTATTTTTTAGTCAAGAAAATAAATATTCAGGTTAAACTGAGAATCAGTAGAAAAAGAGTTTATTCATTTTTGATCCCATTGAAAAAAAATCCATTTATTCAATATTTATATTTTAATGAATTTAAAAAAAAATTTTTATTTCCGGATTTCAGTTTAATCTATATATTTATATTTTTAATTTAAAAATAAACAATTTTTTCATTAAAAATTTTTTTATATCATGCGTATTTTTTGAAATAATAGCTATTAAAAAAAATCGTTTTTTTTAGAAAAATGACCATAACTACCGTAAAATCAATCATAAATGAGCTTTCTATGGCTCATTTTGAAGGTGACTCTTTAAGCTTTTACCTCCATTTTGTTTTCCTATGATTTGACGATTTCCGTAAAAATGGCAGGCATTTGAATAGGGGCAAAAAATTGAATATTTTTTAGTCAGTTTTTCACGAATAAGGCATGCATTTTTTAATTTTTTTTTGCTCAACTCGGCTTAAATTAAAGGTTTTTAAACCCTTTTTATAACCCAGTCGGAATTTTTTAATTACGACTCTTTTTCACTGAGCCACAAAACTTTAAAGTTTTATCGATTTTCATGTAGGGTGGGCAAATGTGGCTGGAGGGTAGTCCATATATTAAAATTTATGTAATATATACGGGAAAATGTTTACTTTAGTTTCAAATTATTCTGTACCCTATTCAAAAATCTCAAGTGAGATCTCAGATAATATCTCATGCCAAAATCTCATCTGCTAAAAAAATAAAGTCCCATAAGATAAATTTTTTCTAAGTTTGACAAATAAAGAATTTATTAAGAAAAATATATATTTTTTTATTTTATACTATTCATAGTAAGTACAAACAGCACTATCGTTTAATTGAAAAAGAAACATCTTTTTGTTACTTTAATTAACTATAATCGATAACTGTAGTAAGCTATAGTCTAGGATTGTAGTGATACTATAATTCATGTATAATAATATATTATAGTAATAAAGTATAGTTTTTTATCGCGCTACCATAATCCGAGAATATATTAATCATAATGTTTACATACTATAGGTCTATAGTTGGTCATAGTGCATTGATAGGTTTAAGGACTCATCGTTAATAGGTTTTATGGTTTATAAGTTTATGGATTTATGGTTTATAAGTTTATAGTTTATAAGTTTATGGTTTGTGCTTTATAAGTTTATGGTTTATGAGTTATAAGTTTATAGTTTATGGGCTTATTGTTTATGGGTTTATAGTTTATGGTTTATGGGTTTATAGTTTATGGTTTATGGATTTATAGGTAATAGGCTTAAAGTTTATAGATTAAACGAGTTAATAGTTTATGGTGTAATGGTTTATGAGTTTATGGTTTATAGGTTTATGGTTTATGGTTTATGGGTTTAGAGTTTATGGTTTATGGGTTCATAATTTATGGGCTTATGGTTTATAGGTTTATGATTAATGGGTTTAGGGTTTATGGTTGATGGGCTCATAATTTATGGGCTTATGGTTTATAGGTTTCTGGTTTATGGGTTTATGGATTATAGGTTTATGGTTAATGGGTTTATGGGTTTCTGGTTCATGGGTTTATTTTTTATGGTTTATGGGTTTATGGTTTATGGGTTTATGGTTTATGGGTTTATGGTTTATGGGTTTATGGGTAATGGGTTTATGGTTTATGGGTTTATAGGTTTCTGGTTCATGGGTTTATTTTTTATGGTTTATGGGTTTATGGTCTATGGGTTTATGGTTTATGGGTTCATGGTTTATGGGTTTATGGTTTATGTGTTTATGGTTTATGGGTTTATGGTTGATGGGTTTATGGTTTATGGGTTTATTGTTTATGGGTTTATGGTTTATGGGTTTATGGTTTATGGGTTCATGGTTTATGGGTTTATGGGTAATGGGTTTATGGTTTATGGGTTTATGGGTTTCTGGTTCATGGGTTTATTTTTTATGGGTTTATGGTTTATGGGTTTATGGTTTATGGGTTTATGGTTTATGGGTTTATGGTTTATGGGTTTATGGTTTATGGGTTTATGGTTGATGGGTTTATGGTTTATGGGTTTATGGTTTATGGGTTCATGGTTTATGGGTTTATGGTTTATGGGTTTGTGGTTTATGGGTTTATGGTTTATGGGTTTATGGGTTTATGGTTTATGGGTTTAATGTTTATGGGTTTATGATTAATGGGCTTATAGATTATTGTTTGATGGGTGTATAATTTATCATTAATGGTTTACTGGGTTTATCGATTATGGTTCCTTGGTTTATGGTTCATGTGCATATGTTTTATAAATTTCTGGTTTATGGGATTATGGTTTATGCGCTAATGGTTTATGATCAACCATGAACCCATAAATAATGAACACATACACTGTTGACCCATGAACTATAAACTCATGAAACATAAACGTATAAACCAATAGACCATAAACTATAAACAATAAACCATAAACCATAAACCCATAGACCATAAACCATAAACCCATAAACCCATAAACCAGAAATCTATAGACCATGAACCATAAACCCATGGACCATGAACCATAAACCCGTAAGCTCATAAACCAAAAATCTATAAACCATAAACTTATAAACCGTAAGCCCATAAACCATACACCCATAAACCATGAACCCATAACCGTCAAACCTATAAAGCATAAACCCATAAACTATAACCCTAAAGTTCATAAACCTATAAACCCATAAACCATAAACCCATAAACCATAAACCCATAAACCATAAACCCATAAACCATAAACCATATACTCATAAACCATATACCCATAAACCATATACCCATAAACCATATACCCATAAACCATATACCCATAAACCATAAACCCATAAACCATAAACCCATAAACCATAAACCCGTAAATTATAAACCCATAAACGATAAACCATGAACCCATTACCAATTAACTACAAACCCATAAACAATAAACCCATAAACGATAAATCATAAACCCATAAACTATAGACCCATAAACCATAAACCCATAAACCATAAACCCATAAACCATAAACCCATAAACCATAAACCCATAAACCATAAACCATAAACCCATAAATCATAAACCCATAAACCATCAACCTACAAACCATAAACCATATACCCATAAACCATATACCCATAAACCATAAACCCATAAACCATAAACCCATAAACCATAAACCCGCAAATTGTAAACCCATAAACGATAAACCATAAACCCATTACCAATTAACTACAAACCCATAAACAATAAACCCATAAACGATAAATCATAAACCCATAAACTATAGACCCATAAACCATAAACCCATAAACCATAAACCCATAAACCATAAACCCATAAACCATAAACCATAAACCCATAAATCATAAACCCTTAAACCATAAACTCATAAACCATATACCCATAAACCATAAACCCATAAACCATAAACCCATAAACTCATAAATCATAAACCCTTAAACCATAAACCCATAAACCATATACCCATAAACCATAAACCCATAAACCATAAACCCATAAACCCATAAATCATAAACCCATAAACCATAAACCCATAAACCATAAACCCGTAAATTATAAACCCATAAACGATAAACCATAAACCCATTACCAATTAACTACAAACCCATAAACAATAAACCCATAAGCGATAAATCATAAACCCATAAACTATAGACCCATAAACCATAAACCCATAAACCATAAACCCATAAACCATAAACCATAAACCCATAAACCATAAACCCATAAACCATAAACCCATAAACCATAAACCCATAAACCATAAACCCATAATCCATAAACCCATAAACCATAAACCCATAAACCATAAACCCATGAACCCTAAACCCATAAACCATAAACCCATAAACCATAAACCCATAAACCATAAACTCATAAACCATAAACCCATAAACCATAAACCTATAAACGATAAGCTCATAAACTATGAACCTATAAACCATAAACCGATAAACCATAAACACATAAACCATAAACCCACAAACCATAAAACCATAAGCTATGAACCCATAAATCATGAGTCCATAAACTATAAACTTATACACCATAAACCCATAAATCATAAGCCCATAAACCATAAACCTATAAACCATAAACCCATAATCCATAAACCCATAAACCATAAACCCATAAATCATAAACCCATAAACCATAAACCCACAAACCATAAGCATAAATCATGAGTCCATAAACTATAAACTTATACACCATAAACCCATAAATCATAAGCCCATAAACCATAAAACAATAAACCATAAACCGGTTTAATCCATAAACCGTAAGCCCATTTACCATAAACCTATAAACTAGAAATTCATAAAACATTAACACATAAACCATGTACCCATAAACCATAAACCCATAAACAATAAATTCATAAACCCATAAACCCATAAACCAATAAACTATAAACCTATAAACCATAAACCTATGAACTGATAAACCCTTAAACTATAAACCCATAAACCATAAACCGATATACTATAAACCCACAAACTATAAATCCATAAACCAGAAACCCATAAACCATAAACCATAAACTTATAAACCATAAACCGATAAGCTTATAAACCATAAGCCCATAAACTGTGAGTCTATAGACTATAAACCTATCAATGCACTATAAGATGACCAACTATATACTTATAGTATGTAAACATTATGATTAATATATTCTCTTATTATAGTAACGCAAAAATAATATAAGAAACTGTACTTTATTACTATAATATATTATGATACATAAATATAGTATCACTACAATCCTAGACTATAGCTCTTTACGATCATTGATTATAGTTAATTAAAGTAAAAAGATGTTTTTATTCTTCAAAATAAAACAATATATATTTTTCTTAATAAATTTTTGATTTGACAAACTTAGAAAAATTTTATTATATGGAACTTTATTTTTTCGGTAGATGAGATTTAGGCATGAGATCTCATCTGAGATCTCACCTGAGATTTCTTAATAGGGTATTGTTCAAAACTGTTCAAAAATGTTTGAAACTGTTCAGAACTGTTTTAAATGTCCTAAATTTTACACTTATCAATTATTTTCAACAGTTTTTAACAGTCTTAAACAGTTCTAAACAGTTTTGAAGAATTTAAAACTATTTAAACAGTAATTGTTAAATAATCAATAAATGCAGATCACAATTTATATTAATCGAAAAGTCTTTATTCAATGTATACAAAATGAATTAATTTAAATTATCTCTCTCTATAATGAAATACAAGTTGTATCTCTGACAGACGGACTTGAGCTGATCTTAACGAGAACGAGACGCAACTTGATATTCATCAACTGTCCACTAAATATTCTCAATATGTGGCGCACCTAGTATGAGTGTGTATATTCTCAACACCCCCTCCCACACTCATACATATTTTAAATAAAAGAGTTGTAGCATCTCTCTCGTTCTTATTGTTTCTGTTCTGATCGTTTATTTAGTTCCTCATATACAATTTCTGGCCTGCTTGCATTGATTTTTCTTCTTCTTCACGCTGTCTTCTCTTCCTATTGGCCACCTGATTGATTACCATAGGTGTTTGTTGGGTGGGTGATTAATCAAAACTGAACTTCTTTAGAATTTTGTTTATTTATTGTTCTTGCTTAATTCTCAGTATCCTTTTTTTCTGTTATTTTTTATTTCTGAGCCTAAAGAACTTTTAGTCTCGCCAGTTTCAGTCATTCTAAATTCTTTCTTTACATTTGTCTTCATTCTTTCAATCATCTTTACATTGTTACAAATTAGCAGAATATCATCTGCATACTAAATCAAGATAAGAAATCCATCTTTTTCTTGCTGAGTAAATACACAAGGCTCATTGTTGAATGATCTAAGTCCACATTTCTTTACTGTCTTTTTAAATCTTTTATTCCAACATTTGAGACTAACTTTCAAATCGTATAAAGCATTTATATTAAATCGTATAAACAAAACAATATACACATCTTGATTTGTTTGATCCTTTTATAAGCAGTCATCCCTTTAGGTATTTCCATATATATCTCACTGTTTCAATATCTATTTAGAAAAGCTGTCTTCACGTCCATCTGACATATTTCTATATCCAGTTTGTTTGCCATTCTGATTAGATGTAATCGTGAAATCGGTGCATATGTTTTTTGCATATCATACTCATTTTTGTCTTTAAAACTAAGAATTACTAGTCTAGCTGTATATCTTATTTTACTGTCTTCATTCTTTTAAATACTCATCTTGAATGTATAATATTTGATCTTTTTCTGTCATTCATTACAATTGATCTGTCAACTAATTTTTATACATTATTCTTATACATAGATTCTAATTCTTCATTAATAGTTTCGGTCCTTTTTTTTTATCTTTTGACTTCATGGCTTCTAAGTGTGTACTCAGGTCATTATTTATTTCTGCTAATAAAACATAAGTTTCTTCATATATCTTATTTCCTGTACTTGTTTGTGTTTCCATTGGTAATTTAATCTGTCGTTTTATTTTTTCTCCCTCCGATTCTTGCACTTCATATTCAGTATTTTTCTTAACTTTTGTCGGTCTTCCCACTAATTTTTTTTTATTTTCTCTCCATCCGATCCTCGTTACTTTTCATCAGTCTTATTATTTTTGTTTCTCGGTCGTCCAACTGGTCTTTTGACTTTCTCTCCCTCCGGTTTTTGTATTCGTATTTTATTTTCTCTGCCTTCTAATACAAAATTTACAAACCATGTATCTTTATCTTTTTATCAATTTGTTTCCAGTCTTGTATATCAGTTGTTGCATATCTGTCCTTGTAAACTAATTTTTCGTTGAATCGTACATCTCTGCTTTCGTATAGTTTACATAAAACCCATTGTGTCTGAATTTATTATCTGCAAAAGGTTAAATTGTTCTATGCTTGACTGTCTTAAATGACAATTTGTTAAACTTTGCAATCATACACACTTCACAGTCTCTAAACGTATCATCAAATACATCCTGTTTTAAAGTTTTGATATTAGGAAATTTTAATTGTAATTTTCTTAAATAGTCAACTGATGCATGGCTTATTCGAAAATGCCACAACATAGCGTAGTTGTTTGTATTTATTTTCTCTGTCGCTTTTGTATTTTCAATCTCAAATTGAGATTCTTCACTGACTTTAATCTCATGTGATTTATAAATATTTCTGTCTGCAATCTAAATATTTTACTTCTTTGACTGTCTGATTTTTTCCTTTTCATTAAATTGATTATTTTCTTTAATATTCTGTTCTTCATTCATTCTTCTTGTCGTTACATATACTAGAACCTGTCTTTAATAATCATTATTCATTACCCAATTTGTATTCAATTTGTCATAATTTTGAATACAATGCTGCCTTCAACAACTGTCATGTACATCTCCTAATAAAGATCTTTTATGAAGTTGCAATAAACTTCTTTCCCCTGTATAATGATAATTTCAATTAATTAAATATTCTTAAATATATTTTTCTTAGACTCGTCCTTTTCGGTCTTTTGCATACATTTACGTAAACATTATTTTTGTCTGCTTTGATTTAGTTTGTTTCGCTTCACTAATTCTATCTCTTTCTTAATCTGTCATTTTTTATCGTGACGATGCGCACACTCCTATATATACGATCACACTTATATACTGTCTCTTTTCTTTATGCTATAATCATGTTATACGTGCATATGTATATGTATATACCACCGAGTTTATTCTCGCCTTTTAGCCGTCTTTCTGTATTTTTCTAATTGTGCGCGTACGTCTTCACGGTCTTTTTATTGTACACGATGTCGACGTCTTTTGATCAACTCGACTTGGACCTATTGCCGCCATGTTTTTGTGCATTATTATCTTTTAGTTTGCAGAAGTCAGGCCAACGCCTTTCTTCCTTCAAGCAATCATACTTAGTATTTCAACATAAAAACGCGTCCGTTTTTACATTTATTTTTAATTATAGCGAAATTTAACCAAATTCAAGCGACACTTTTTGCAAATTTTAGTTTTTAACCGGTTTTCATTTATTTCCGTCTATGCCGTCATAAATCTGTTCAGACTCCGCGCGTGCATCCACTATACATACATATAGGGATATCTCTGGAACTTTTTAATTTTGAGAAATTGTCTTCACAACAATTCAAAAGTCTATAATACAAGTTTCTGGAGTGGCACACACTTCAATGAGGGCTTAATTTATTCGTTTCTGTAAGTAGAATAT
Organism: Anastatus disparis; assembly: GCA_017163975.1. Classification (NCBI taxonomy): domain Eukaryota; kingdom Metazoa; phylum Arthropoda; class Insecta; order Hymenoptera; family Eupelmidae; genus Anastatus; species Anastatus disparis. The sequence continues at coordinate 293,897 of JAFFSR010000401.1, read as the reverse complement.
GTAATTAAATTTTGGTATCGATTGAACAATCGTTGTTTACGGTACATAATTTTATACGTCAAAAATGATACTTTTTTCATATTTTTCTACGTGTGTTTCTTGAGCTATAAAAAAAGTAACGTACTTTTGATCCTTTTCAAATTTTTTGAGCATAATGAATATGGCAAAAAGAACAGTTTAAGCCTACCCTGGTACATGTGCCCCTCTTTAGGAAGCTGTTAGACTATTTTTAATGTTAGTATGATTTTCACCTAAAAATTACACTAACATTAAAAATAGTCTAACAGCTTCCTAAAGAGGGGCACATGTACCAGGGTAGGCTTAAACTGTTCTTTTTACCATATTCATTATGCTCAAAAAATTTGAGAAGGATCGAAAGTACGTTACTTTTTTTATAGCTCAAGAAACACACGTAGAAAAATATGAAAAAAGTATCATTTTTGACGTATAAAATTATGTACCGTGAGCAACGATTGTTCAATCGATACCGAAATTTAATTACATATTCTACTTACAGAAACGAGTAATTTAAGCCCTTATTGAAGTGTGTGCCACTCCAGAAACTTGTATTATAGACTTTTGAATTGTTGTGAAGACAATTTCTCAAAATTAAAAAGTTCCAGAGATATCCCTATATATATATATATATATATATATATATATACACACACACATATATATATATACATATACACACGTACACATACGTAAAAATCTTCTTTACTTCGTGTTGTCGTTTATTTAGTCTGTCAATTTTATTTTGTGCGTGCATGGTCTTTTTTTCTCGTTCTATATACATACACACACACACACACACACAAAGCATAAAAAATTTTCTCATGCATGCATGAATTTCATACTCACACACATTGCATCATTTCACCCAACATGGCGACTCATTTTATTTCTCTCTCACTCTCTCTATAGACTAGCACACGACGCTATCTATTCTCTGTCCTTTTTTTTCTTTCTATAAGCGTGCATGCGACGCCATTACTGTCTTATAGAATAGAGAGAGAATAAAGAAAAATTCTTACCCGGAGTCAACTCCTTTTTCTCCCCCTGCTGTCCTTCGTCCTGTCTTTTCTTTCCTTGACTCGTCGTCTCTGACGCTTCTACCCGGGGATAAAGAACAATACAACAATTCACTAAATAGACTGACGCATGCTCCAAACCTCACAAACCCCTTTCTCAGTTTTATTAGATAAAACGCGCAGTTAAAAGCACTTTGGGCTCATAACCTGTTAAATAATTAATAAATACAGAGCACAATTTATATTAAACGAAAAGTCTTTATTTAATTCATACAAAATGCATTGATTTAAATTATCTCTCTCTATAATGAAATACAAGTTTTATCTCTGACAAACGGACTTGAACTGAACTGCACGAGAACGACACGCATTTTAATCCTCTTCAAGTGACTACTAAATATTCTCAATAGGTGGTGACACCTAGTATGAGTGTGTATATTCTTAACAGTAATGCACAATTTATATTTTTACTAGGGATTGGAGATATCTTCTTCTTCTCTATTTTATTGCTAGTGGGTCTCTTTGTCGCTGTGGACTGAGACCCGTGATTTTATCTTACTCATGTAATTTTTTTGCCCAGAGGGACTTTTTAATTGGGTTTTCCTAGTCTTTTAGTTCTATTTCACAAAAAAATTGAGAAAAATTTTTCCAAAATTTTCCCGGGGATTAAACTTTGGTTCACTACAGCAGGAGCCAAGAGTCTCAGCCCCTACGCTACCACCGCTTCTAATTATAGGTATGAACTTATTTTAAATGAATGATAAGCGGAAGCGTGTAAATCTGAGATACGGAAGCGTGTAAAGAAGAAGCCGAGAAAAATAATCCCTACTGCAAGTATTATATGAGCTCTCGTGTGAGATCTCATATGAAATCGCCTATGAAATCTCATATATATTGAATTTTAATAATCAAATAAATATATGTGAGATCTCATGTCAGATCGAAATCAAATTAAAAATTCAACGAATATATATATTCGATTCCATATGCGTTCTCATAGATGATTTCATATGACATCTCATATATGATCTCGTGTGCGATCTCATATGTGATCTCACATGAGATCTCTCATATTTTTTATTGAGTTTAAGAAATTTTAAAAAGATATTTATTATTTTCTTTTTTTTCTATATTAGTGCAATTATTTTTAATGAAATTAAAAATCTTTTGGAGCTGTTATTTTTTATGAATTTAAATCGCAAATTAGATATCAAAGTTGACAAACCTAACCTTAAAGTACTATAAATTAGAAATTTGTATATAACTTTTTATGTGTAAGATTTTGGTAGATTTCTCTAGTTGTCCGCACTCAAGTTGAATCCTACTAAATTTTTATCGAAGTAAAGAAACCCGATTAAACGCACCATTTACTCAAGAACTTGGATCAGAAATATTATCAGAAGGGAGAAGCTTCACTATGCCCTTGATGTATTTAATTACACTAATATTATATATATGTATTCGAACACTAGAACATCATCATATTCGATAAATTGAGTGGAGCCATGAGACCCAATGCATCTTGCCCGGGGTCAGTATTTCTTATTTTGGCTATTTAATTTGCATTGTATTTTATGGCGTTACTTTCCAATTAAGAGCAGGTCAAGTATATCCGTCCTTTTTCAATCAAAGAATTGATTTTTTTACAAAAATTAATAATTTTAGCAAGAATGAAGAAAAAGTCCCATCTCGTATCTGGAAAAGCAAAATTTTCTTCTATAAGGAAGAATCAATTTATTGCTTTGTTTTCAAGAAAACCTTGAAAAACTTAAAACATAGAGGTTTGGGTAAACAATTTGGTTTTTCAAGGTTTTCTTGAAAACGAAGAAATGAATTTTCTCTATCCCTTAGGCGAAACCACGCGGTTCCGCCGAGCCTTTACACTAGAAGAAGTAGCACTTTTAGCTACAGTTGAAACGACTAACACGCCTCCTGTCGGCGCCTTCCGTGCCTCACGTTAAAATATCTCTCGAAGAGAAACATAGACTCGACCTAACCAAAACTGTTGGTAAAAGCCGTAGGCTCGTGTTTATGATTGTATTCTGTCTTTGTCTCTCTCATAACAAAAAAAAAGACAGACGATATATACGTTGCGCTTATAAATTAAAACGAATTGTATTCTAATGAAATATGATTCTAAACTTTAAAATCTTATATCATAAGTAGTGTCGTGTTATAAAAAATGTACAAACTCTTTTTTCTCATTTTAAATCATATAAAAAAATAAAAGAGGCTTGTGCGTGTGTTTTTATGTGTTTCTCTCTCTCTCTTTCTCGTTCATAAAAGAGGATTCTTGTGCGCGTGTTTTTTATGTGTCTTTCTTTATCTCGTGATTTAGGCTTGTGCATGTGTTTTTCTTTGCTGCCGCCGCCAGCCCCGTCACGATCGTTGTCACTCGCGTGACAAATGCTGGGCGGCAGCAAAGAACAACACATACACGCGCTAAAACAAAAAAAGCAAATATAATTGTTAATTTATATAACAATTATATTTACGTGGTTTCGCCTAGGGATAGAGAAAAGCATTATTTCTTACACGGAGATTAAATGAAACGCCCGCACGTACGTGTTTATGACGGTCGAGGCTGACGCCTCGACCGTCATAACACGTACGTGCGGAAGTTTCATTTTATCTCCTTGTAAGAAAATCTACTATTAATTCTTTCTTATTGAAGATTACTTTCTCTATCGCACTAAAGAAAAATACACATGTTTACATCGGCTCTATCACGCGCTGAATTTTTCGCTTTACAACAATATTTTAGACTTTTCAAACAAGATTAGCATCGATGATTATTCTACACATATATGGCAAGAGTTATTGACAACATTAGAAGTATACTATTGTCTTAATAAATTGCACATCCGTGTATAAAAAATATTTCATAATCTTCCCTCACCTGCAGCGCCACCAAGCGGCAAATGGTTCCGACCTTCTCTTAAGGATCAGCTTTCGACTAACTTTACCGATCGAAAATAGCTAAAAAAGATCTTTAGTTTTTATTTCTTTTTTTTGGCTCATTCTTTGAATTTCAACAAATTTACACGCTTTCGCTTCTCATTTATTAAAATGAATAGATATTCACAAGTGGAAGCAATTCTGATATATATTTTTATTAAAAATAAACGAAATGACTTCTTTTGCTACTTTCAATCAGTAAAAAATGTCTATAACCTCGTCTAAAACTGACCTTTAACATGACGAATAGTATAAGAATAAAATATGTGTATTATCTTACTTTTAACGTTTAGACTTACATCGCATACGAATATAATTCTTATTATGAAAACTATGTGAATAGTCTGTATGAATATGATTATATACCATGGTTTGAAATTGTATTCAAGCATGCTTCTAAAATTTTTCAGATTACGTTAGATTCACGACTGAATTAGGAAATAAAACAATAAGATTGCGATTATACTCTAAAATAAAAGTAAAATCAATAATTCTTAAAATATAAAAACCTATATTATTTAAATCTGTATGTAAAAATATGTATGATATGTAAGAATAATTCATCAGTATGATAAAAAAGAGATATTAAGAGTCCGCTGTATCTCTGTCCTTTTCTAATTAAAAAATTGACTTTTTCCCCAAAATTAGCAACAAGAGGCAAAAATAAAGAGATGGTTTCGATGTGTTTGCTAAAATGTAATATTTTCTTTGATTAGTATGAATTAATTTTATTGCTTCGTTTTTAAGAAAAGTTGGAATAACTTAAAAAATTAGAAATTAGTGTCAAATAATGGGATTTTCAAGTTATTCCAACTTTTCTTAAAAATAAAGCGGTGGAATTAAATTATTCTTATCAGAGAAAATATTGCTTTCTATTACACGAATCGAAACCATCTCTTTATTTCTGCCTGAAGCTATTAGTTTTTATAAAAAATAAATTTTAAATAGATTCGGTAAAACAGGTAACTGTGTCGGTATACAGCTGACTATTAAGTACTAAGTCAATGTTAGTTCATTGAAGGTAGTTTGTCATAATGTTCTAAAACATAAATAAAGCTGCAACTGTTTTTACAGCGACATGCAAAATATGTAACAATTGGTAAGACGTGTTATGCCGTAAATCTAAACCAGATGCAGCGTGCGTCATAGAACGACACTACCTATTGATTAGAAAAACTGTCATTAATCAGTGAACTGACTCCGAACCTCGTATACATGATTTCGTCTGGAATATGAAATAAGTAACTCAATTTGTGAATACACAATTTCTGTACAAACCTTTGTATACGAACGGCATCGCTCCAGACCTCACTGAAAAGTGATGGCTTTCTCGAGTGTAAAAGGCGATATGCATAATTGTAGTGACCAGTATCTTAACTATTACTTGTAAATATCGTCTGAATCTTTGTTTGTTTTTATTATTATTTAATCGCCAAGTATAATTATGCTCGAATATAGTTTAAAACCGTAATCTATAATAGCATGCTTTAGATTACGATTGTTTCGTAGATTTAGAGAGTCTAATTGAGCGTCCGGATTCGATAACTAGTCGCGCCTAATGTAAAACTTATGGGACGCGGCGAGTTATTGAATCCGAACGCTCAATTACCGTGAAAATTATTTTATCATAATATTAGAATATATAAAAATTGATTAAATTATAGACCAAATTTTAGATTTGATGTCGTTAACATTAATCACAGCTATAAGTGTAAGATAAAATGAAATTTTTTTGCATGTAAGATCCCATATGAGATCGGATATCGGGGAAAATTAATTTTTTTCGCACACGAGATCTCACGTGAGATCTCATGTGAGTTCTCATATGAGATCTCGTTTCATTTTCAATCGTGAGATCTCACGTCATTTTTTTGGGGGGGGAAGATAACATTGATTTGAGGTTTACGTCTTTATAATATCAATAGATCTGAAATTCATTTGAAATTCAGCTGAAATTAAACCAAAATTTAACTAAAATTTCTTAAAATTATTTAAAATTTAGCTAACTTTTAGCTGATATTCAGCTAATTTTCTTTTAAATTTCGTATAAATTTAGCTAACTTTTGGTTAAATGTAGCTAACTTTTATGTAATTATATCCGACCTTAGCCAATTTTTAGCTAACTAACATAAACAGATAATATACTCATATAGAACATCTCGCCAAAATCACGACGGTATATATATATATGTGGGACATTTCACACCAACTGGAAGAATATATTCTTTTTGTAAACCAAAATACGTAAAAAAATTTACAAGGCTCTAGATTGAAAGTATCAAGAGCTATAGATCCTTATAATTTGGAAATTTAAAATTTTTTGGAAAAGTCCCAACTTTATGATTTTTTTCTGAAAATCCTGATATTTCAAAAAGGAATTCATAAGAATTCTTCTTGTTGTAAATAAAGAGGACAGTTAGCGTGATTTTTTACAGATCTGAATTTTGAAGTTTTCTATTGGTTCTTATACGTATTACAAAGTAATTGAAATCACTCATTGTTTGCCACTTCTGAAATTGCTTATTGAGGGCTTATTTTCCTCTATTTTTTATTAACTTCAAAATAAATTTTTTAATGTTTAAGAAAGAGCCATCAATAAGGAGTTACGACAGTTTATAATATATATTTTCATGCATGATTTATTTTTCATATCGAATATAAATATATATATATGTATGATTTATTTTTCTTATTGATAATAAATTATAAATGAAAATATATATTTCAAACTGTCATAACTCCTTATTGGTGACTCTTTCTTACACAATCAAAAATTTATTTTGAAGTTAATAAAAAATAGAAGAAACTAAGCCCTCAAAAAGCAATTTCTGAAGTGGCAAACAATGAGCAATTTCAATTACCATGCAACACATATAAGAACCACCAGAAAACTTCAAAATTCAGGTTTGTGAAAAATCATGCGTACTCTGCTCTTCACTTAAAACAAGAAGTATTTTTATGAACTTTCCTCTGAAACATCAGGATTTTCAAAAAAAAATAATAAAATTGGGACTTTTCCAAAAATTTTGAAAAATTTTCAAATTCTAAGGATCTATAGCTCTTGATACTTTCAATCTAGATCCTTGAAAATTATCTTACATATTTTGGGTAACAAACAGAATAGATTCTTAGAGTTTCAGAGATTTTTATTTTTTTTCTCTTCCAGTTGGTGGGGAATGATCCATATATGTAAGCTAAATTCAGCTGAAAAATTTAATTTTTAGCTAACATCTACAATAAATAAGCTAAATATATCATATTACAGCTTAATTTTGTTAAAAATCAGCTAAAATTCACAATAAATCAGCTGAAAGTATCATTCTTCCAGCTTAATTTAGCTGAAAATATCGGAATTTCTTAATAAAAGGGTAGGGTCCTTAGAGGGCTGACAGCAGTAGCGGCGAAAATCTTTTATAATATAGAATGACATATGGGTAATATATATAAATATGTGTAAGTGGGTAATATGAGTAATCTAGGTAATATGTAATATGGGTATGTTATATAAATATATATATATATATATATATATATATATATATATATATATATATATATATATATATATATATAATATATATATATATATATATATATATATATATATATATATATATATATATATATATATATATATTGTAACGGTATTCTACCGTATTTGAATCTTGCGCGCTTAGGTATTAAAATAGGATAAACGCTTGGTCATATATCTCGTCTAAGACGAGTAAAGAAGTGTGTACTTTGACGATCGGTACGCGAGAGAGAAGCTCACCAGCCGCGAGGCGCTTCAGAGAGTTTCCGGCTACCGTTGCGTTAGCACGAAACCTACGCCACGCTGTGCTCATTTAGAGAATTCGCCACGTGGTCTTATAATACGTTGGACTAAGTTCGCAATTGACAACGCGGAACATTGTCTTAATTAAAAGTTGTTAATTTATATCGACTAGCGTATTATATTATATTGGCTAGCTGCAACTTTCAGGAATTCTTTCTGTAGAGTTTTGTTTGACCGCTTTTCGCGCGTCATAGCGGTCAGCCATTAAGTGCCAGCAAATACGTTGATCGGCGTGTATAGGATTCCACCGATCTTCGTCCAGGCAACCACGTTAGCAGAGCTCAGCGAAATTCAAGGATCGGGAAGAGACGTCTTATACCGACCTACTCTAGAGCATCTACGTATTGGTTACCTACAGGGAAGCTGTTACGTTAACGGGCGAGCGGCGTCTACGTTCACGTAGGTAATTAGTGTAAGCTGGCCAGCGCGTCACTGTAAATATAAAGATACTAGTTCAGGTATATTGTATCATCGGTTATATAACCGATCAGCGTCATAAGCGAGTATCATTTAGTTCGCGACGCGTCCCTTCCTCATATTTGCTTCTCTATTTAACTTTTGTCAAGTCAAGTTATGAGGCTTATAAAAGTCAAAGTTTAACGCGCATTATACATACTTAATTACATATCTACACCTTTTCTTCACTTCCAATCGTAGCTTAATTATTTCTAATAAATGTTATCTGTTTTACGTTAATATGTATTTAATACTTTACTTAAGTTACAAGCCTTATTGGAAGTAACCTGTTCTTATCGCTTACCCCGACGCCTCCGCGGTTCTTGTGAGCAGATATAGATTAATCATTCTAGTTATATTAAGTAGTTTAATAAAACTTGATTTTAAACCTGCATCACGAAGGAAAACTGCGCTACCGGCAACGCGTCTCTCGACCAGGTAAGAGAGATAGATAGATAGATAATCAAATTCATTATATGTACATTATGTTGTACAATTAATCACAGTAATACATTAGAATTAATAAAATTAATATAAAGCATAATAATAATAATAAACAGTTAAAAACAAAACAGAAATCAAGCAAATATATAAGTAAAATAAACTTTACAGCAATGAAATCAATACAATATAAAACAGTTTTATAAATTAACATAAAGCAGAGGTCCACTTTCCAAGGCAAGGTGGTGTGCAAATGAGGATGTCTTGAATGTCATGAGCGAGGATGAGTTGCGTAAAGTCGCAGGAAGATCATTCCGTAGCCGCGAGAAAGTGACCAGGAACGATCGTAGGCGATACTCAGTGAATGAAAAAGGAATGGTCAAAGGTTTCGCATCACCCCTCAAGGACCTCACCGGCCAGCTCCACTGATACATAGAAAACAAATAAGATAAAGTACAAGATAAGGACATCTTATACAGAAACGTAGAAAAAAAATTGTTTATTCTACCCGCAGTGGATAACCAGCCTAATGAGAACCTATAAGCAGAGATGTGCTCACGCCTACCTACACCGAAGATGTAACGTATACCAGAGTTGATGATCCTCTAAAGTCTTGGGTCAAGCTCAGCCGAGAGGTCACAGTAAACCAAACAGCAGTAATCCAGAAGTAGAAACAGCAATGTTTTTATAAGATGTATACGAAGAGCAAACGTGATGCTCTTTCTGAAGAAGTTTAGTCTGTAAAGCAGAGAAAATGACCTATTACACACTTGTGTAACGTGCTCTCTCCAGTTAAGCTTACTGTCCAACCAAACACCCAGACTACGAACAGAGGACTCAAATCTAATATTAGCACCGTTCAACGGAATGCCAGTTACAGATGATGAGGACAACATATTTATATAAAAATAGGAGCCAATAATTATTGCCTTCGTTTTGTCAACATTCAATTTCAGATGGTTATCAGAGGCCCAATTTGAAATGAGAACAGCATGATCACTCATAAGATTAGTATAAGCGCTAAGTTCAGAAATCGAAAAATGCACATAGACTTGCAAGCCGTCGGCATATATCAAATGCTGTACGCCAGAGTAAAAGTTGGCAGCAACGTCATTAATATAAATGGAGAATAGTGGTCCAAGCACAGAACCCTGGGGTACTCCTGTATTCAGAGTACCAAAGTTAGATGCATTACCATCAGAGTCAATAACAGACTGCCGTCTATCAGACAAGTAAGAGGCAAACCACCTGACAACAGTGTGCTAGACACCGAGAGAAGTTAGTTTCCAAAGCAGAGTGACATGGCACACAGTGTCAAATGCCTTGCTAAAATCAAATAATAGAAGCATAGTTACATAACGTCTGTCCATATTGAGTCTAATATCCTCTGTTAATTTGAGCAAAGCTGTTTGGGTACTATGTCCAGTTCTAAACCCAGTCTGATGAGAATCCAACAGATGTTTGGAGGGCAAGTAATAATAAATTTGTTGATGGACGAGATGCTCAAGAACCTTGGACATGAATGACAACAAGGAAATAGGTCGTATATCACTCATAATGCGTGGAGAAGAGACCTTGTTGATTGTGGTAATTAATGAGATCTTCCAACATGAGGGAAACACACACTCACGAAACGAATCATTAAAAATACGACAAAGCAAGGGTCCAATATCTGGAAAAGCCCTATGAACAATAGACTGAGGGACCGCATCAAACCCCCTAGCCTGAGAAGTAGAATGACATATTGCCATCCTGACCTCCTCCAAAGTAACCTCATTAAACCTGAATAAAGGCTTATAAGGCTCATCTACATTAATAGTATTCACATACTCAGAAACAGAAGGGGCAAGTGGATCAAACGCAATCTTACCAAAGTATCGATTAAGCTCATTTATAGGAAATGAGTGTCGCGAGTTATTATCAGTAGAACACATACCGAGGTTTCCTAACTCTCTCCAGATCTGTCGAGAGTCTGTGATACCCGATAGTCTGTCATAATAATATAACAGTTTAGCTGATTTAATGCACTCATGTGCCTTGTCCCGAGCAGTCCTATAGCATAGTAAGTCAGTATACAGTCGAGTACGTTTGTAGTGTCTATAAAGTCGATCTCTCTCATTGATCAAGCGACGATGTTCAGAGGTGATCCACGGACGATGAGCCCTACCCTGCCTGACCTTCCTGACAGGCACGAATTGTGCAATTGCCTCATCGAGATGGTTGTAAAGACATTCAAGGCGAGCGGAAAGAGAGGAATCACCATCACATGTAGCGCACCTTAAAGAGCGAAAATACTGAAGGGGTGCAACATCATCAACAGACTTATAATCCAGAAAGGTAAAGTCTTTAAGCATAGGTTTAGAGAGAAAGGACTTAACAGTCGCAGCTATGGAATCGTGGCCGTCAATGAATGGTATATCAGTCTTCCAAAAGTCGAGTACAATGTCATTGGCATCGACAAGACACAAATTAAGCCATGTGTCAGAAGAATAAGTATGATGAGTTGTGCCATAAGGAACCAAGAAAAGTGCATTCTCAATAATCACCTCTAAGAAACTTAGAGTCATCAGAATCAACGCACAAGTTAGTATTAAAATCACCGTGGATGATCTTCGAACTATAATTATGCATATACGATGTTAAATTAGGTATGAAATCTGTGTTAGCCAAGAAGGGAGCATGTGGTGGCCTGTACACTACACCAACATAAATAGGTGATGCCAAGTCCAGAGAATTAACCTCACAAAACAAATATTTAGGAAGACCAGGCTTACCACTCCATTTACCAGAAGAAGAATAAAGGCGCCGCGAAGTAATAGAGTTGTGAATATATAAAGCAACACCACCGCCTCTAGTGTTACGATCCTGCCTGTGAAGCACGTAGTCATCAAGCTCTATCAGAGAGTCACCAACAATCTAACCCAGCTTGGTCTCAGTTACAGCCATAACATGGAAGTAGGGGTGAGAAGCCAGAAAGAGTCTTATCATCTCAATGTGTGCTCTAATAGAGTTAGCATTGAAATGACACTCTGAGACCATCCTTTGCAGTGAAATGATTATTAATGAGTGATGAAACAGGATTATTAGTAGAGAGTGATGTATTAGAGAGGAGTGGAGGAGAGAGTGGACTTACCCCAGTACTAGAAGCTATGGTGCTGGACTGACGCTGACCAACTTTGCCTTGGCTAAAAAAGCATCCAGATCCTCAACAGAAGCAACTTGGGTAGAAGCATTCTGATTCTTCCTTCTCACGAAAATTTTTTCATTTTTGTCTCCAGAGAGAGAGAGAGAGAGAGACGCAGTGTGTGCAGCAAGCGACAAGTATATCGCATAAGATTCTGTCGTTTATCAATAGGATTGACTAGCTAGCACAATCGGAGTTTATTACGTAAAATTTAACATATTTATGATAGTTTTTAGTAACTCCACAAATAGTAAAATTCAAAGACTTAGCCAAAAATAATATTTAATTAAAAGCTAATTCTTTTTTGTAACGGGCAAAATAACCGTTACAAAATGGCGCCCAACGAATAGATGCGTCAACGAGATCAGGCTTGTACGCGTCGTCTAATAATTTGCAAATGGCGTCGAACGTGTAGCTGGCGTCGACGCAAACAGACTTCGCGTTGTTCATAAAGGATTTTATATCAAAGATGGCGTTTGGCTATGGTTAAGTTTGATATTCAAAATAGCACGTATCAAGAATTTTTTTTTCTTTTTGAAAAGCAAAATTATTTTCAATCAAAGATAAATAAATTTAGAATTGACGTTAAATTTTTTTTCACGTTTCGTAAAATAAATTTAATATTAAATTGCCTTTTTTTCGGAAAATAAAATAGTAAAAATTTCTCGAAAAATTGCTAGGTATCAATTAAATTTTTTTGTCGTTTAGCTGTTACAAATTTGTATCCCCACGTGTCCCAGCGGGAAATTCTATTTCTTTCCTTAACGCCCAAATATTCTTGCGCTTTAATAGCATAGTGACAGAGACAAAAGATATAGCTCTGTATGCCTCATAGTTCGCTTTATGTGAAAAAGCGAACAGGCAGTTGAGGTTTCTAAAAATTAAAATAATGCGTCGTTGTGTGTAACCCTCTTACCGATTAGGTTGTTAGCAGTATATTACAAATTTTCATGGTGAGAGAGAAACATTGATTTCAGCTGACGAGGAAGTTGAAATTAAATCAGTTAAAAAATAACCCTTTAATATAGGATAATTTATTATCATTAACATAAAAATTTTTTTTGTATTTTGATATAATATTTAATTGAATAAAAATTAAAATTTTTTTATACATATCAAAGGGCGAGAAATTCTTTTTTCTTATATATTAAGTAAAATTACAATTTTCATTTTTACATATAGTGGAAATTTTTTATTTTTTCTCTTTCTCTTTTATCAACGATTGCCAACTCGTAGCGCGGCAATCGACTGGCGCTGTGTGTGTTGTGGAGAAAATTTAGAATTTTCTCGAAGACTTTGAATTAAAATTAAATTTGATACTACACGTCAGATACACATGTATGATAAATAAATTGTCCCTACACAGTTGGTGTGCCTTTTTAACAAAAGTTTAAGAACGCACAGATTTTTGGATTTGGTTATTTATGTTAATACTTAGTATCTTAAATTAACCAACATTGTAAAATATTATTTAATAGTTTATTATAGTCTAATATGTAGATTAGCTTTACTATAATTATTAGAACGTCTAATCAAAATCCAAAAATCAAAACATTTAATTTTTAATATATATACATATTTAATAATTTTTTTTCCGTTACGTATGTATATGGTTTTAGTATAACCATATACAAACGATCAGTAATATAATTTTTTTTATAAAATAAACGTGCGTACACACACAGCGAGCGTTAGTAAAACTGCGTGCGACTAGTATCAATAGAAAATAATCAAGAAAGAAGAATAACAATTCAAGATGGCTACACAACGAAAATCGGGTGACAAAAATTATAAAACTACCGCTCTAAAGGTCCATAAATGGGCAAAGTGCTTGTCCGAAGACGACCCAGTAGACTCGCTTCAAACCTTAGAATTGAAGCAAGAAGGGGTATATTTCGAACAGTCACATCGATTAGTACGATGGCTGTTGGGCAATTATACGGCAGTGGACTTCCAACAGCCTAACCCTGAAGAAAACGAAATGGCGACGCGACGACGTCGCCTGTCGGTCAGAAAAGAGTTCATCGAAAGAACTATATTTCAAAAGACAGGATCTACGATCTATGATGATAACGTGGATCCAAACGAAGAACATCCACTCACCATATTGCGTAATGATGAAACGATGGTGAAAAATTTAAATGCTACGTTAAGCAATATGACGCAAAACGAAATGCGTGATGATCAGGTGGTACTTGAGAATCCCAACGTGCAACAAAGAAGTGAAATAGCACTAGATGTCTCTAACGTACCAAAGAACTGATAAATTATCTTACCGCCATGCACAACCAGATGAAAGAGGTGTCTTCTAGGATGGAAGAAATGTCAACTACAGTGAATTCTTCAGCACAAAAAGTTGAAGTACTTTCGACACCAAGGTCCTCAAGCACACATCTGTTCGGTCAGGCCGTAGGTGGGGAAACACCTGGTCGAGAAAACCACCAAGCAAATAAAAGTAAAGAACAGCACGTTGCTTTTCGTGATACATTTAGTATACATTACGCTAACAGTAGTAGCCCATTAAATAGCCAAGCAAATAATAATGCAGGTACAGATCGGCGAAACTATAGAAACCAGAATAATGTGCCAACTGGTACGGCAGGGGCACGTACAGTCGAGGGGGAGCAACCCCTCACACTGCAAACAGTGTGACGGATAACGCTAATCTGACCAGGCATAGTGACCGTCCAGCAAATGCAAATAAAAATACAGACGTAGGTCACATAGTGCACCGCTGGAATGTTACATTTTCTGGCGAGCGAGGCCAAAGTATAGACTTTTTTCTAACTAGAATTGAGGAGTGTCAAAAATTGGCTAAACTGAGTGAGAGCGATTTATTCTCCTCGCTCTCCGAACTGTTATCAGACGTAGCAGCCACATGGTATAGAAATAATAAACATTCGTGGAATACTTGGGCTGAATTTAAAGAAGCTGCTCTACGTTGGTATGGATATAGCAGACGTTTCCAACAGAGATTGTTAGCAGAAGCTAATGCACGTACACAAGGCAAATATGAGCCTGTACGAGATTATATTATATGCTTACAATCTATAATTTTAAAACAAGTTCCGTTACCTGATATTAATCAGCAGCTCGATTTATTGCACCGTAACCTCTTACCAGAAATTCAACGTATGGTTAGAAGAGATGAAGTTACGGACATTGAATCCTTGTTAGAAAAAGCTGTAGAAACTGAATTGATAATCGAGGTGGAGAGAGTCTATAGACCACCACCTCCGCCCGAACAGTCATTGTTACCTGACGTAACTTATAGGCCATTGAATAAGGTCAAATATAATGAAGTACAAATAGCAGCAGTACAGGAAGAACAAGCTGCTGATGATCAGGCTAACATAGTCAAAATAATTATTGCATTAACGACTCAGTTGACTAAACTTACGTCTGAGGCGTTTGAAAAGCAGCAGAGGTTTAGCGAGAAAAACGTACAAGGGCCTGCACCGCTTAAATTGCCTCGAAGGGAGTCTGCTAAACGTCAACGGAATTTTAAGAAGCAGCCTCGGAAACCTTCTAAAGATGACAATAATTCGGAACAACAGAGCCAACGGCAAAAGGATAATTCTTCATAAGATACAAATCAGACAAAACCAGGTCAAGAAAACCAGAAAGGTTCGAAAAATCTAAAATGTAAGCGAGAATGCTATCGGTGTGAATTACCTGGATATACTGTCTGGTCCTGCCCACAGTGTGCGGGAAAAGGACCAGGGAACGAGTAGATGAGGTACCTACCGTTCCCAGTGAGGCTTATGAGACCTCAGAACCTTCTACTAGAAAGGTGTTCGATAAAAATCTATCTGAAGACTTAGTAGAAACACAAGTTGAGTCAAGTGAACAGGCAGAGCTAAATCAGCCAGTAATCGATGATGAAGCTCGATGGTGGCTCCCGGTAGTGATCGGAGATTATCAAGTAAGGGCTCTGTATGACCCAGGTGCATCACGCACGGTCATGAACTCGATAGGGTTACAGCTAGCAGTAACCTGTAATGTACCTTTAATACCTGCTACAGACAGATTGGTTAAAGTAGCAGATGGTAGACCATGCTTACTAGTAGGATATGTTGCCCTTCCTTTCACTGTAGGCGGAATTAACAAGACGATTCGCTGTGCGATCATGCCTAGCTTAAACGAAGAATGCTATCTAGGAGGCAACTTCGTACGAGCATTTAGAGCTATTTTCGATCCTTGTGAAAATGAGCTTTCTTTCAAAGGTACTAAGATAAAGGTAAATTTAGAAGTTGCTGCTCTTGAACAACTGTACATTGGAAAATTAGAAACAGTTGGTTTAGCTGATGTTTTAGCAGCTGATCAGGCTTGTGTAAAAAGTTTGGTTGCAGGTAGAGCAAAAGCAACTCATAATATAGATTATTTAATAGGCGAGAGAAATAAAATACTCTCTCCTGCTGTTCAAGACATAGCAAATAAGATTGCACCAAAAGTTGGTACATATGCCGTTACAGCTGAATCTAGATTAAATACTCATGGGTTGTTAGACAAGGATGGTAATCCGTATAGTATGATTCATGGAGAGCAACCAAAAACATATATCGCAAGGCAAGAAGACGATCTGCAACCTCAAACACCGTTGGAATCAATGCGTGCGAATGAGACGATGAGCGACCCGTCTCTTGCGATCTATGCAACTCCATGTGCCAACGGAGGATCGGGCTCAGATTGCGTGCGACCGCCTGCGAGCGGTGATTCTCCCCATATCGAGAAGCCGAATAGGAAGCGAGGTCATCTGCGTAAAACAGTCGTTATCGTAACGCGAACTGTAGAGCACATGCGTCAAGCTGAGTCCAAGCCGATCAGGCGTAAACAAGGTAGGCCTAAAGGTTCCACCAATGCAAGACGTATTGAAAGCATAGTAGTTTGTTCACCGGGAAAAACGCGTATACAGCAAAAATTATTTTGTCCTATAAAATCATAAATATTAACATTGTTTAAGACAATGATTGCATACCTACCGCGCGATAGGCAGAGCAGTAGAACCCGATTATGTTGCCTCTGACGGAGGGGTGTAACGGTATTCTACTGTGTTTGAATCTTGCGCGCTTAGGTATTAAAATAGGATGAACGCTCGGTCATATATCTCATCTAAGACGAGTAAAGAAGTGCGTATCTTCACGACCGGCACGCGAGAGAGAAGCTCGCTGGCCGCGAAGCGCTTCAGATCGTTTCCGGCTACCGTAGCGTTAGCATTAGGCCTGCTTCGTACTATTATTTAAGAATAAGTTTTGCCACGTGGTTCGCTATTCAAGTATAAAATATAATTCGTCGTGTATAATACGAATTAATTTCTTGAAAATACCAGTCACTAGTGTAAATCGACTGCGGTATTTTATTTAGTTTGCTCATTACAATATTTAGGCTTTTCCTGATAGCGATAGCTGGCCGCTTTGTGCGCGTCAAAGCGGCCAGCTATTTTGTGCGAGCAATTGTCCAAGTCGACCCGTGGCGTGGCCTACCGATCCACTTGAGAGCATATACGTATCGTCTACACACAGGGAGGAAGTTCCAATAGCAAGCTAGCGAGGATAACGTACACGTAAGGAAGTAGTGTTAGCTGGCCAGTGCGTTATTGTAAGTAGAACTTATTGTGGCATACACCAGTATTTCCTCCTCGAGAGATACTTGTTCGGTTGAAAAGTGTATCTTCGGTTGCATAACCGATCAGCGACGTTTTAGTTCACTACGCATCCCTCCCTCATATTTGCTTCTCTATTTAACTTCTGTCGAGTCAAGTTATGAGGCTTATAAAAGCCTAAATTCAACGCGCATTATACATACTAAATTACATATCTACACTTTTTCTTCACTTCTAATTGTAGTTGAATT
Organism: Anastatus disparis; assembly: GCA_017163975.1. Classification (NCBI taxonomy): domain Eukaryota; kingdom Metazoa; phylum Arthropoda; class Insecta; order Hymenoptera; family Eupelmidae; genus Anastatus; species Anastatus disparis. The sequence goes on along the minus strand of JAFFSR010000401.1, from coordinate 276,136 downwards.
ATTTCTAATAAATGTTATATGTTTTACGTTAATACGTATTTAATAATTTACTTAAGTTACAAGCCTTATCAGAAGTAACCTGTTCTTATCGCTTACCCCGACGCCTTCGCGGTCCTTGTGAGCAGGTATAGATTAATCATTCTAGTTATATCAAGTAGTTTAATAAAACTCGATTTTGAACCTGCATCACGAAGGAAAACTGCGCTACCGGCAACGCGTCTCTCGACCAGGTAAGAGAGAGGGAGACGCAGTGTGTGCAGCAAGCGACAAGTATATCGCATAAGATTCTGTCGTTTATCAATAGGATTGACTAGTTAGCACAATCGGAGTTCGTTACGTAAAATTTAACATATTTATGATAGTTTTCAGTAACTTCACAAATAGTAAAATTTAAAGACTTAGCCAAAAATAATATTTAATTAAAAGCTAATTCATTTTGTAACGGGCAAAATAACCGTTACAATATATATATGTGGGACAGTTCACACCAACTGGAAGAGCAAAAAAATAAAAATCACTGAAACTCTGAGAATATATTCTGTTTGTTACTTAAAATGAGTAAAAAAATTTTCAAGGATTCAGATTCGAAGGATCAAGAGCCATAGATCCTTGAAATTTGGAAATATTTAAAAATTTTTGGAAAAATTCCAACTTAATAATTGTTTTCTTGAAAATCCTGATGTTTTAGAGAGAAATTCATAAGAATACTTCTTGTTGTAAATGAAGAGCAGAGTTAGCATGATTCTTTACAGAACTGAATTTTGAAGTTTTCTATTGGTTCATATAAGTATTACATGGTGATTGAAATTACTCATTGTTCGCCACTTCAGAAATTGCTTTTCGCGAGCTAATTTTTTTCTATTCTACATGAACTTTAAAATAAATTTTTGATCATGTAAGTCAGAGCCATCAATAAGGAGTTATGACAGTTTGAAATATATATTTTCATGTATGATTTATTTTTCATATTGAATATAAATATATATTTTTATGTATGATTTATTTTTCATATTGAAAATAAATCATACATGAAAATATATATTTTAAACTGTCGTAACTCCTTATTGGTGGCTCTTTCTTACACATTAGAAAATTTATTTTAAAGTTCATTTAAAATAGAAAAAAATTAGCCCGCGAAGCAATTTCTGAAGTCGCAAACAATGAGTAATTTCAATCACCATGTAATACATATGAGAACCAATAGAAAACTTCAAAATTCAGGTCTGTAAAGAATCATGCTAACTCTGCTCTTCATTTGCAACAAGGAGTATTCTTATGAATTTCTCTCTAAAACATCAGGATTTTTCAGAAAAAAATGATAAAGTTGGGACTTTTCCAAAAATTTTTAAATTTCCAAATCTTAAGGATCTATAGCTCTTGATACTTTCAATCTAGATCCTTGAAATTTTTTTTACGTATTTTGTATAACAAAAAGAATATGTTCTCAGAGTTTCAGAAATTTTTTTTTTGCTCTTTCAGTTGGTGTGAAATGTCCCATATATATATATATATATATAATAAAACTATAACGGCTCATATCAATTTCGAATAGAATTATTCAATTCAGTATAAATATTTAATAAATAATTTGACATTACTTATAACATAGAAGAATTTTCTGTAATAATAAATTTAAATTACGTTAAAAGAATAAGTGCGGCTTTATAATTACCTACCAAGGCCGATAATGAAGTTAACTCAAAAAATATATATATATAAATATAGTAAAATGATTATGGAAATAAAATATTCTATTTCTTTTAAGGGCACAAAACACCTTTTCCTCCTGCTAGTAAAAAATATATGTATTCATTAGATTTAAATTAATTCTTCGAAAATGATAATTAAAAGTAGACTAAAATACCTTAATTTTAAGCTTTTATAAGCTCATTTTGCTTTAGCTGTAGTCCCATAATCATTCGATGAATTCTTGTTCTTATAATGGCTCCCCCGTAAGATTTGAGCTGAACCGCTGGATAGATATGACTTTTCCAAACTGATTTGACTTCAGTATTAGCATCATTCTCAAGTGAATAATAGAATTCCTGAAACACAGAAAATTTTTTACTTTTCAACAAAAAATATTAATTTATTAAATGAATTTTTATTTTTTTACCTTATTTTTGGATTTTTAACAACTTCTAGTCATTCGATTTCAAAACCCTCTATTTACGCGAGAATGGTGCTAATACTGAAGTTAAATCAGTTTGGATAAGTCAGATCCATCCAACGGTTCAGCTCAAATCTTACGGGGCATCACCTAAAATTTTAAAAATTCAATATTTGAAAAAAACAGCTTTAAAGTTTTTAATCATTATATCTTAAAATTATCAATGCTATACTTATCTTTCATAAAATAATTCTTTCCTGGTATTTCTTATTTATATTAGCTAACAATATGAAAAAGAGATACCAGATAAGAGAACCTTGTTATCGACTAGATAAAGCTGAAATGAAAAAAAGATATAAGTTATTAAAATAATCAATAATAATAATCTTTCTTACTATAAGATATTTTGTCAGTACTCACCCTTATTCACCAATGAAACTATGTATTTGTTGTAAGAATCAACAAATACATAGCTATTTGTTACTCTGATGGTTGTTAGAATTACTCGTACTAACCTTGAATCAGCTGGAAACTAAGAAATAATATTTAATATGGAGTAATCATTTTATATTTTATTTTATAATTCAAATTCAAAATTAAGAAATAAAATTTAGATTTAAAATTTATATTTTAATTAATATTAGAATTTATAAATAGAATTCATATCTAAATATGAAATAATAATTAGAATTGTACACTAACATGAATTTAATATGCACTCGGTGTATAGAAATCCATCACACCTATTCGTACTTTTCTTTTCAGAGTATGTGCTTCTTTCGAATGAGACTAACTTGATCACTCTACATTGAATTATCTTCTATCATTCAAAGTCCTGACCCACTCGACAGATACATTTCCAAGTTTGATGTTTAATTTCTCCAACATCTTGAGAAAGTTATATCAAGATCAGCACTATTTGGGGAAGTCGATTCAAGTTACTTTTTAACAGCTTCAGATGTAGAACCTTTTGCCACTTGTTCGTATACTTTTGTTATTTAACCATTTATAGCACTGAATGCTGACTGGGCAACTGGCCTTGATAAATCTATTAAGCTACAAAAACTAGATAAACTTGCAAGTCCATGGCCAACTGCACGAGTAGCAAGAACATTATATATGTTAACTTTATACGTATTGTCCATTGCACTTTCTCTCTTGTTAGAGGTTACAGTTGCTTATTTATCACAAAAATTACAAGTCATATTAATTTTGAATCCTTATCCTCGAAAAGAGGTTTCAATAAATTTTATTTTATGATGGCACACACTGCAACACAATTTTTCTAACATAGAAGATAGAAAGTTGATATCAACATTCCTATTTTTTGCCCTGGAACTTGAAAATTCTGTTCTTTTCTGTTTAGAAAAATAAGTAGAGGGTCTACTTTTCTTAGCTTCAGGAGAATCTTTTTCACTCCTACCAAGAAATTTACTTGGTCTCTTTTTAGATCTTGCTGTAGATCGTTTTCTATCTTGATGTTGGTTAAGAAATCTGCCTCTTAATCTCTTTCATCATTTGACATTTTTGAGGTTCGTATTCTTAATGTCGATTCAAGCTTTTTACACTTTAAATACACTTTTTATTTAGATAAACGTAGAATTTCAGGTGCACATAAAAATATGAAATAACTCGCAAACGTGTAATTTATTAAAAATTAATAATTTTATGTAAATTAAACCACGAAACCTACTAATAATTTTTTAAATGCACTTTAAATAAACAAACTTACTACAAACTGACCATATAATCAGCTGAGACTGACTGTCACGTAGCGAAATGGTACGAGCCGAAAGCGCGAACGCGCGAAATTCAAATTAATAAAAAATTACATGAATAACTATGTGCCACTCGTTTCCTTACAAAATCAAAACGGAATAAAATATGGATGTAAAACTTTTTAGAACTTAAATCAAGATGAATATTTTGTTAGAATTAAAAAAATAAACTCTTGTTTTTCAATTAAACTTAAAAAAATAAACTCTTGTTTTTCAATTAAACTTAAAAAAATCAATACAAATTCAAAAAATTTAATTTAAAATAATTCTTAAAATTTCTTAAATTTGTAAAAATTATATCATTGTAGACTTACTAAATAAAAATAAAATTGAATCTCTTGAAAAAAACTTTTTGAAAATTAATTAATGATTTATGAATAATTGAATCAAGCAATAAAATAATAAGTTCTTATAGTGTTTTAATAAAATTAGCTAAAACTTTGTAAAAAATCTCAAAATAGCAAAATAAACAAAAAAATCAATTAAAAGTTTATCCTACTAATTTCTTCATTAAAACGAAACTAAATGAGATAGGGTAAAAAAACTTGTTGGAGCTTATTCTACAGTAAATTTCCTATAAAAAAAGCAATAAACCCAAATTCGATGGTGGGACCGGAAAAAAGGTGTTTTGTGCCCTTAACGGCATGTCGGAGCTGCAGCAATTGAGTTTTGCTTTTTTTATTTCATCAATATCTTTTTAAATTCATAAATTAAACAAATATAAGGGCTTGTCCGCACTAAAGCTATATTAGTACAATAATTTTTGTTAAAATAAAAAATCATTTGGACTTGTTATTTTTTTATGAGCTTTGATTGGAAATTAGATATTAAACTCGACAAACCTAACCTTAAAATACAATACATTGAAAGTTTTTATTATAACTTTGTATGTATAATATTTTGGAAGATTTCTTGGGTTGTCCGCACTAGAGTTTAATCTTACAAATTTTTTCTTTGTAGTAAAAAAACTCGATTAAACGCATCGTTTATTCATAAGTTAGGATTGGAAATATTATTAGAAGGCGGACAGCTTCGTCATGCTCTTAATGAGAAAGTATTATCAATATTCGATTGTTAATAATAAAATATATAAAATGTAACTTTTTAAAATAATTGTGTGTATATAAATAAAACCTGCTATTCCTATAATATGTATAATAATGATTATTCTATTTAAAGTTTGAAATTAAAATATAAAAAATTAGCTTTTTTAATTAATAAAAAATAAAATAAATTCTAAAAAATAGTCTTTTGGAATGTAAAGGAAATATAATGTTTCTTTTACAAATATATTTATCTCAATCAAATGTTTCTTTTGCAAATATATAAAATAAACATTATGGAACATTCTATTTCCTAATATATAATTCTTTAGTGAGAAATAGAACTTTATAGAAGGTTCATGAAATAATATTCAAGAGCGTGAATCCTTCCAAGCTCTCCCATTCTCTCTTAGATGTTCGACCATGTAACATCTAAGATGGGTTCTATATTCATTCGATCTTATACTGTCAGAAGCGTAAGATCTAAGCACTCAGTATGAAAAATCATAATGTAACTTTTAAATCTTAATGAAATATAGATTTCTTTAATTTATGCATAAAAAATCAAATATTTTAAATTAAATGAGACTATGTTAAAAAAGTCATTTAGAAAAGTATAACTCATCTCATCTCATTTATTATTTTTCACAGAAATAATAAAAAAATTAATTATCGCACATTGAAGAGTATTGCACTTAGAAATGTCGTCGATAATAATTTCTTTAATCATTTTACATTAAATAAAAGTGTTATTTGTCGCACATCTGAAAGTATTGCACTCAAAGATGTCGTTGATTTAAACACTTTTCTCCATATCTTATACAATAAAAAAGTTTATTATCGAACTCTTTAAAATATTGCATTCAACGGAGTCGTCGATAATAACTTTTATCACATTGCCTTCTCCTCCAAACGTAAAGAAAAATTATAAACTATCGCATCTCCAAGAGTATTGCACTAGAGGAGGTCGTCGATAAAGGTAATTTTCTTTTATACTATTGCTGTATGCACCTTGCATATACATGTAATTAATCATTTTAATGAAGTAAATTTAAAATTCGGTAATTAAAATATTACCTGGCAGCCATGGATCAAGTCAAGCCCGCTTCAAAATTTTCAACAAAAGTCATTACTTAAAATTAATATATAAAGTGAAGACCCCAGAACGCGATCACTCTTTGAAAAAATGAGGTTAAATTGAATGAAAATAATAGAAAAAGAATGATAATTATTTAATTCCTTTTTATTATTATAAAGAAAGGTTTTGGTTTCAAAATAATTGCGAAAATGAATACTTTGTATACATAAATTTAATGTGAAAGGATTTTTGAGAACCATTTTCATAAATATACGAAAAGTTTATGAGTAAAATGTACATTGATTTATTTACACGTGAAATTGTATTTAAAAATAAATTCCATGATTTCTTATTAAAAATAAATAATTTTTATGTTATAATTTTTTAATTGTTATTTCTTTTCATATATTTTCAGTAATTAACTTATTTATTTTCAATTATGTATTAGGTTCTGATTATGTTTTGGGATCTTTACCTTATTTTTAGTATCAACATTTTTTTAATATGAATACATGAAATTAAATATATAAGATTGATTCCATCTAAAATGATGCAGGTTCACCACACCTATCTCTCAGAATTTTTAAAAAAATATGTAATATTATTCTGCTCTAAAAAAATAAGCGCACATGTTTTTTTTTCATTATCATCAAAAATGCATTTTTTATGCACTTTTTTTAAAATTACTTATAAATTTTCAATTCTTAAAAATCGATTTTTTTTTTCATAATCATTCTATTTTTAACCGACTTCAAAAAGGAGGAGTTTCTCAATTCGATTAATTTTTTTTTCCCCTTTTTTTATGTCTGTTACCTCATAACTCCGTCATTTCTGAACCGATTCGAAAAAACTTTTTTTATCTGATAGAGGATGTCTGCAGAAAGGTCCCATACCTGTCCTATAATTATTGGGCCAATATTCGGTGTGTATGAGCAAATTATCAAATTAAGAAAAACCGGGCGTTTCGTTTTCTCATCTCATTTATTTTCCCTTATACTTCGCCTGCTATACTCTCTCTCTCTCTCTGTCTCTCTCTTTCCCTCTCTCCCTCTGTCTCTCTCTTTCTCTCTCTCTCTCTTTTTCCCTCTTTTACTTAAGCTTGAATATCTATACATGCACAACGACACTGTGCCGTTGAGCCTTCTCTCTTTCCTCCTATACATTGCTTGGTATAGTGTACTAATGCATGCGTTATGAATTACTACTATTATATTCAAGTGAAGAATTCAGACTTTTTTTTTCTTACGTGAATATCTTTTGCACTATTGTCACATACATACATACACACACGTGCAGCATTAACATATACATACACACATACACATGCATACATACATATACATACACACATACACATACATACATACATATACATACACACATACACGTACATACATACATATACATACACACATACACATACATACTTACACATACACACATACACCTACACAATATCCGTCATTCCATCTCTCCGTCTAAATCCCTCTGTCTCCGTCTCTCCGTCTCCGTCTTCATCTCTTCATCTCCATCTCTCCGTCTCTCCGTCTTCATCTCTCCATCTCCATCTCTCCATCTCCGTCACTCCGTCTTCGTCTCTCCGTCTCCATCTCTCCGTCTTTGTCTCTCCGTCTCCGTCTGTCTTCGTTTCTCTATCTCCGTCTGTCTCCGTTTCTATGTCTCCATCTTTCTGTCTGCGTCTTTTTGTCTCCCTCTCTTTGTGGAGATAAAGAAACGGAGATAGAGAAGTGGAGACAGACAGAGACAGAGAAACGGATACCGGAGGTTCTTCCGTCTTTGTCTCTTTATCTCCGTTTTTTCATCTTTGTCTTTTTGTTTCCATTCCCCCGTCTTTGTCTCTTCGTCTTCGTCTCTATGTCTCTGTCTCTCCGTATCCGTCCCTCCGTTTCTCCGTCTTCGTTTCTCCATCTCCGTCTCTATGTCTCCGTTTCTCCGTCTCTGCGTGTCTCCGTTTCTCTATCTCCGTCTCTCTGTCTCCGTCTTCCTATCTCCGTCTTTCTGTCTCCATCTTGGTTGGCGCAGTAGAGTAACGCTTTTTCAACTGAATTATCGTTGGCTCTCTGTTCAAATGGACGACTGTACTTAAAAATTTCATTAGCTTATAACATTGTTGCACATGGTAGCCCTCAATACTTAACATCATACTTCTTAGGGTATCATGTCGATCTATCAGTTCTTTCATTTTCTAGGCTTCTACCTAGACTTTTATATGTCCCAATGTTCGTACTGCTGCACTTCAGAACTTCTTTGCTTTTTTATCAGCAACTTATTATAATTAGAAGCTTTTTACATTAGAAGGTTTTTCTTCAGAGAACTCCATTTCCTTCAAAAGATAGTTGTATGATAGGTAGTTATCAAATGAATGTGAATCATGGTAGCGTGAATTAAATGCTGGCTGAAAACTATTGCAGTCACTATACATGATCATGCAGCTAGCCTGATTTTCATTAATATGTAAGAAGAATACAAAATTAGCCATATGCGTCAAGTAGAGCTGGGTTTAAGCTCAAACTACGCCCCAGACGACTTACGTACTCACCTACTTATGTTATGTTTCTACTTATGTTTCTTTTGATAATATTGTCAATTTAATTTAATATCTTGTTTTTTGTTTTTTTTAATACAAATACTATCATGTGCTTCTTTATATATTGTTGTATCATTAAGATATTTATATATTGTACACGGCGTTGTATACTCATATTAGTGCTAAACAAGGTTTTTACCCCAAGGCCCAATAAATTTTATCAATCAATCAATCTCTTCATCTCCGTTCTTCCATCTTTGTCCCTTCGTCTCCGTTTTTTCGTATTTGTCTATATTTCTCTGTCTTTGTCTCTTTGTCTATGTTTTCATCCCTCTGTCTACGTCTCTCCCTCTCCATTCTTCCGTTTTCGTCTCTCCGTCTCCTGCTTTCCATCTCTCTGTCTCCGTTTGTTCGTCTTCGTTCCTCTGTTCCGTGTCTTATTTTCCGGTCTCTGCCTTTTTTTCTGCGTATTCATATTCCTGTCTTCCTTTTAATGAAATCCTTCTATGACTCCGATGCCGCCCAAAACTTTGTTTCTTTGCTTCTGTTAATGCACACGTACGTCTATACATTGATGCTGATGTTTGAGTTGATGATGATGATGATGATGATGATGATCATGATATGTTTATTGTTTAATAAATTTCAAATTTTACGTTACGTCCCAGATCTGTTTAGACTTATCAGTAGAGCTTTGTGAGAAAAAACAATCTGAATTAATAGCTATTATTATAGTTTATCCTGATAAAAAAATTTCTAGATAAATATTTCTACTTCTGATCTTATATTTGCAATAAATTAGAAGCCTTTTGAGAAATCATCAACTAAAGCTTTTATTGAGGGCGCATCAAGGCTCTATTCTATAGTGATTATTTTTAATTATATTTTCTTGTATTATTTGATTTATTCAGATTGTCTTCTTTATTATAACAGAACCTGCTTTAGACTTTACTTTTGATAATAATTTCAGTTCTTTTTTGCTTAGCACTAATATTAATATCCATGTTTCTTTAATTACCCAGCGCTCACAATAGCAGCCGTGTTATTTTTATTATACAACGTTTACAATAAAATTCGCGTTTTATCAATAACACCGTGCTCACATTAGCGGTCGAGTTCCTTTAACTACACAGCGTTCAAAAAAGCAACCGTGAATACTTGATTACACAGTGCTTACAATAGCAGCCGCGTATTTTAAACCACACAGCGCTCAAAATAGCAGCCGCGAATTTGTAACTACACAGCGCCTAAAATAGCAACTGGAAATTCTTAATTACACAGCGCTTACTATAGCAGCCGCGTTTTTTTAATAATGCAGCGCTCAAAATAGCAGCTGCGAATTTGTAACTACACAGCGCTCAAGATAGCAATCGTGAATTTTTAATTACACAGCGCTTACTATAGCAGCCGCGTTTTTTAAAGTAGATAGTGCTCTACGAGAAAGCAGTCACAAATTTCTAATTACACAGCACTTACAGGAGTCTTAGCGTTTTTCCCCATTATAGACCTTACAATAGCAGCCATGTTTCTTTTTTAAATACACAGAATTTGAAAAAGCAATCGCGTTTTTTCAACGGCACAGAACTAACAATAACAGCCGTGATTTTTAACCACACAGCGCTAAACTCTATTTGATAATTTTTTATTTTTTATATTTAATGTTTTATTAGAGTTTCAAATATGTTTGATTTTATTTTTTTATCCGTTATATTTAATTTTTGTATTGTGCTTTTATAATATTTCTTTGTAAACGATCTTTTTAGTATAGACCATTTAATCTTTGACTTTTTTTTATTATTCTGTTAATAATATTTTTAATTCTTTCTTATTAGTCATCCTTGAAAGTGCCACGGTTAACTGCTCATGACTGAAAATCGGTGATGGTAAATACACTCCTACTTTTTAAAATGATTGTCCTTGCGACTTATTAATAGTCATTGCATAAGCAAGTTGTACAGGACATTGTTTCCTGGTCATCTGAAATGGCAGTTCATCATTTGCTGATAAGGTCATACGTGGTAAGAATATAGTGCTCCCTTTTTTACTCCCTGTTAATATTTGTGCAATAAGAATAAATTGTTTTAGTGTCGCTATTACTAATCCGGCTCCATTAATTGGCTCTATTAATAGTTTTTAATTACTGATGAAATACTTCAACGACAATATCTGGTCGATCTGTTACTTCTTCATTTTGTCCTATATTATTTATGATTTCTCCCCATTTCGGATTGCATGTCATAGTAATGAAAAAATCTGGTTTCCCAATTCTTTGTACTAATGTCATCGGATCAAGAAAATTTTGATATAAGGAACGCGGACTCCCTGTAAAAGTTGATGGTAGTATAAACATTTTTTTATGCTATGATTGTCAATAATAATTATTTACTTTTATTGGAGCTTATTAATTCACAAAAAATCAAAAAATTTTTTATTTCAATGCAGTACAATATAATGATATGAATATATGAATAAAAATTAAATACATATTTTATATTGAACTAATATTGTCAATGAAATTAGCAAATTTATATAGAATAATATAATATATGAAAACGCAACCGAGCGACGTCAGGAGCGAGGTAAATTTCGCTCGTTAATAATGCAAGTTAGGCGTAATTAGTGGTTCTACCTATATTTGCGCTTCTAGTAAGGGGATTCACTAAAAAAATTTTTTTACAAAAAACAAAACCGACTTAAAAAAAATGCACTAAACAGTTGCAGAAAAAAATTTTCTCACAAAAAAGACCGACTATAAAAAAATGCATTCAACAGTTACAAATAATTCATGATCTTCAATAATTATATGCATATTACGCATCTAAATCAACACATGTGTAGCAAATATATTATAGATTATCTAAAAAAAAAATATTTTCGAAGTCAGCGTCAAATTCTACATCTGTGCAGAACAATTCAATAACTTTACAAGGACTTTGAAAATATTTTTTTTTAAGATGATCTATAATATGTTTGCTACATATGTGTTGAGTTAGATGCGTAGTATGCGTATAATTATTGAAGATCATAAATTATTTGTAACTGTTAAGTGCATTTTTTTTAAGTCGGTTTTTTTTTTTGTTAAAAAATTTTGTCCTTTTAGTGACCTTTTTCAATACATCAATGTCTATTGAATGCTATAGGGGATGCTCTTTCGATTCCACCCTCTTTTTTTTCAGCAAAAAGACAAAAGTGTAATTGCCCTTTTTGTAAAAAATAAAAAATGCATTTACCTCAAAAAAGCCATCTTTTTTTTTACTCAAATTTTTCTTTGAGTAGGTAGTCTCAAGACCTATATCTTCATCTGTGTGGTTCGGAACATGGGTATGAGCGTTTTTGTGTGTGTATGTACGTGGGTGCGTGAGAGCATGTATGCGTGTCTGAGTTCGTGCGACCGTGCGCGCATGTGCACTTCAGAATTAGATGTACTTTTTGAGGATGATCACAATGATACTTTTTTTCAATGGGATGATTTGAAATTAACTAAATATTTTTTTTGGTTGAACTGAAGAATTTACAAAATTTATTTTTTGTTCAGACTTAAATATTAATGCTTGGATCTTGGCGGCCCATTTCAGATATTAAATTCTTCAATTGATATTTGCTTAGGAATTCCTGACTAATAAAATCATCATTTGATTGTCTCGATTAGCAATTCGAGACAGTATTAGGTTACTTTTATATCAGCATTTGTATTTTTTTGTTAAATGCATTTTTCAAAATGCATTTAACTGATACAGAAAGGATCTCCGTACCGATGATGAGAGGATATGGCGATAGAATAAGGTCCTACCAAGAAGTAGCAAATGTATTTAATGCTACATATTCTGATCGTGCGCCAATTTAAAAATCTACTGTTAAAAGAACTGTTGCTTGTTCACAAATAACTGGTGGAATCAAAGATGCTCCCAGGTCTGGGAGACCTAAAACTGTGACTAATGACGAGAAAGTTTTAGATGTTTTACTAAGTGTACGAGATAGCGCTCACACATCAATCTCAAAATCAGCCCAAGAAAATGATATAAGCTCAACATCAGTCCATCGAATTTTAAAAAAACATCATTATTATCCTTACAAAATACGCCTAGTCCAGGAGTTAGTCCTGCTACCGGTGTGAGGGGTTTCTGAGTGCACGTAAGCCATAATTGTGGAAAGGCCCTGTCATTCCACATCTAGAATTTGGAGTCCTAGGGAACTATCTAACCCACTGTTTTTTTGATGGTGGAACGACGATAAAGAAATACAATTTTCACGCAGGCAAGAGGCCAGTAACATCTACCTCTTGACCTTTATTTCACCCTGGCATTTACTCTACTCAGTATTACTTCGTGGTGGGGTCACCTATTTGCTTCATCGCCTCCTTTGTTGAATTTAGTTTCCAGCTTTTAACGCTTTATCCTTTATTTTACTGGAGGTCTGGCCTCTTATGCTAGACGATATCCTGAACGTATTTGGCCAGATACTCTTATTTCTCTGGTAACTCTAGCATCTTCAAAATAACAGCGTCTAGTGTGATTCTTCCCACTTTATGAAAAAGGCTCATCCTTGCTTGTCCTTACATTTCACATTATATGCGGGTCCCCCAAAGATGATGCCCTACGCACGCTCTTTGAATGTTAAATAACCGTGGCCAGTCTGCATTTGAGTGGGGTGACAATTGACCTCACCATGCTCTCGGCTGAGCTACGGGGATAGCTGCTTAATAAGCCTAGCCATCCATCTTCCGCGCTTTTCCGTCTACCACTGCGACTGCTATGTGAGCATTGACTCCTGCGGGCAATACTCTTGGCGCCATTCATTCCTCTATCACTCTTTTTTTAATATTTCATTCAAAATCATGGTATGAGCCATAGTTAAGAAATTCTAAAACATAAGAAGAATTGGAGTTTATTTAGGATTGGATTTTATATTTATTGGAAAAGTATGATAATAATATGTACGAATAATTCAATTTACATATAGTAAATCGAAACAACAAATATTATTATTATAAAAATTTTTTGAAAGTTGGTATCTTAAAAAAATTTATGAAAGAATGATTATGAATATAACAAAAGTTTATGAGTATCATCTTTTTTTCTTAATTACCTTCATTACATACTTGAATCTATTTTCTGATTTCATGGAATTCTAATGATAATATTTGATAGTTTAAATACTAAATTAATTAATTTTGTAAACCCAAGGAAAATTTAATTACAAAAAAATAGTCAAATACTGTGTGATGCATTTATTGCATCTCGATAACGAATCGAGAGAATGAGAGAGAAAGACGAGCCGAGATGCACTCACAAAACCGATCATTAGTTAAATAATTAAATAAATTATTCATTGTTATTTTTGTTGTTTGTTTTGAGGAACATGCGAGTTGTTGAGAGCAGACGACTTACCAGTGGAGAGAGACAGAGCTCAACTGAAAAAGAGTTAAATTTGATTGAAGTGCTTAACTCTTTTTCCGTCTCAGACTTCACTCGTAAACTAATAAAAATTTTATATTTTTTCATAGAATAGAATCGTCTGCTCATCCTTAAATCTATTGGGTTCTGCCCTTACTTTTGTATAAAAATATTTAATTTAGTCGTAGTAACGAAAATTTAGATTAGACAAGGACAGAACTATACAGCCTCCTCTTAAGTTATTAAAGATGAATACTTATCAATAATTCAATGTTGAGAAAAATGCTGATTTTGGAAAATATTACTTACATGTATACAAATATAGGTACATTTCAAACACATAGAATTATAAATTATTATTTACTTAAGTTCCTATCTAGTGTATGTAAACAAATAATTGTAAAGAATATTAACTAATTTTATCAAAGTAAAAAGGTCTACTATTATAAACTAATAAAACTACGTACTTGTAACTAGTAGGAATTGTTATAGTTAGCATTAATATATTAGTTTAAATATAAAAGTATTGACACTGATTAATAGGATCATTTAATTAATAAGTAAGTGTATTAAAAATATTGAATATTCATAAAAAGTGAATTATCATTCTATTTGTTGATTTTATTCGTTAAAAATAAATCCTTACCTAATATATAGAATTAATAAATATAGGGTTTTATTTTTTATACTAATATTTGTAATAGTATTTCAATACTAATATTCGTTATTTTATTTACAAAATATTTTACATGTTACTTTTCTTTAGTGATGAAATAGCAACATAATGTTGTTTTATGGCTCGAATTCATAGACCCAACTCAAGTCTAAAGCTAGAAGTTATAGTCATTACTCAGTTCTCAAATATTCTATCCTTCTTCTTCTTATGGAAAAAATGTAAGAAGAACATAGATAGAATATCTGAGGAACTGAGTAAAGACTATAACTTCCAGCCTAACGATTGTTACTTGAGTTACGTTACTGAATTCGTACCTATGTCAATGGAGATCGAATAATACAATACATGACATAAGTGCAAACTTTATTTCTAATCTTTAAAACGATTGCAAATGTCATAAAATAATTGCGAATAATATGCGCTTTTCAACAAAAATATATTTAATATTGTAATAATAATATGAGACATGTAAACAAGATTTCAATGTACTCGCATACTCAAATTTTTTTACACAGTGTAAAAATAGACCACATAGCTCTCGCAAAAGTGTGATTTAAGTGCAGATTTAGATTACATAGTGTTACAAATGCCAAAGTCAAGGTTCATATTATTAAATTATAATTCTAATGTTTGTATTGGTAAGTTTTACTTACGAAATATGAGTTCATTAACTCATTTGTAATCTCAAGTTGATATTTTGACCGTACTCAATATAGCTGTACCTGTAAAATGACTTATTTATTGAAACATTTTCTTTTATTAAAGTAATATAATATTTAAAAGATTTCATTACATATAAAATAGTGAAATATCAACAAAATCATGAAAGAAGTGTTTAAATACCTAATCTAAGATGTGGATTCGTGCAAAGGAATAATGCAAATATTTGTTAATCTTATTTTTCTGACTTGATTGCATAATTAAATTCCTAAATAAAGTTCTAGAATACAATTTCATAATATAAATAATAATACAAAGTCTGCAAATGAGCTAAAATCAGCCAAAAATGTCCAAAAAATGAGTTTTTTGCATTTTAAACTAAGGCACACCTCCAGGAAATATCTAAAAAAATATAGACAAGTACTTGTAAACAAAATACAAGTTTTTTGCAAGAATTGGCCCTATACCGCATTTTCCGTGAAAATAGGAAGGGTTTTAATTTTTTTTCCATCCTTTTAGGTTATTTAGCATTATCAAATCTTTATGCGAAAATTCTACATGATCTGTGATCATTTAAACTATAAGCACGATCTTCTTGGGGTTAATTTACCAACTAGAATCGGAGAAAAAAACGCTGCCAAGTGCTTTGGCGCAATGCTTTCTCATAGAGCACATCGAGTTAGAGTAATTTGATTTAATTTTTTTAAATACGATTTTAATATAAATATCCCTATCCTCTGTATTGAAGGCTGTCTTAATACCTACGAAAACTATATGAATTTTACTCTTTCTTAATTTTGCCATTTGCATAGTGTGATTTCATGATGCTCTAAAATTAAAAATGCGTTTATAAAATTAATTTTACCAGGCTTGTCTTCTTAACACTATAACCAATAACTTGCATACAAATTTTGGAACATTTTCATCGAATAGTTTACAAAAAATACCAAATAATTGACAAATAAACATTGTTTTCACATTTTTAAAACGCTTTAACGTTGCAACTACGCTAAGAAAACCAGTTTTCAAAAGTTCATTTTATTTAGGCAATCGTAAATAATTTCTATACATAATTTTAAGCTACTTCATCGAGTAGTTTACGTAAAATACCAAAAAATAAGTGAAATTCTATTCAAAATTTACAAAATGCTCTAAAATTAAAACTGCGCTAAGAAAATAAGTTTTTTCAAGCTTGCTTTAATTAGGCAATAACAAATAATTTGTATGAAAATTTTTGAGCAAATTTATCTAATGGCTTTTGTGTAATAGAAAAAATATGAAATATGAACATTTTTTCCAAAATTTTCAAAATGCTCTAAAATTAAAACTGCGCTAAGAAAATAAGTTTTCCAAAGCTTGATTTATTCAGATAATAGTGAATAATTTGCATGAAAATTTTTGAGCAAGTTTATCGAGTGATTTTTGTGCAATAGAAAAGAAATTGAAAATAAAAAATTTTTTCAAAATTTTCAAAATGCTCTAAAATTAAATGTGCGCTAAGAAAATTGAAGAAAATTAGTTTTCAAAAGTTCATTTTATTTTGACAATCATAAATAATTCCCATACATAATTTGAAGCTCTTTCATCGAGTAGTTTACGTAAAATATAAAAAAAATTAGAAAAATTTTATTCAAAATTTTCAAAATGCACTAAAATTAAAACTGCACTGAGAAAATAAGTTTTTCAAAGCTTGTTTTATTTAGGCCATTGCAAATGATTTCCATAAAAATTTTCGAGCAAATCTATCGAATGGTTTTTGTGTAATAGAAAAAAAAAGAAAAATAGAGATTTTCCCAAAATTTTCAAAATGCTCTAAAATTAAAACTACGCTAAGAAAATAAGTGTTTCAAAGCTTGTTTTCTTTAGACAATAGCGTATAACTTGCATACAAATTTAGAAGCAAATCTATCGAATGGTTGTCGTAAAATAAAAAATAAATGAAAAAAAAAAAATTTTTTCAAAATTTTCAAAATGCTCTAAAATTAAAAGTGCGCTAAGAAAATCAGTTGGTAAAAGTTTTTCTTCTTTTGGCAGTCGCAAATAATGTTCATACAAATTTTCAAGAAAATTCTTCGAGTAGTTTACGTAAAATATCAAAAAAATGAAAAATCAAAATTTTTTTAAAATTCTTAAAATGGCTCTAAAAAAAAACTGACCTAAGAAGATCAATTTTCAATAGCTTCCCCCTAGTTAGACAAAAAAATGAATTGCATGCAAAATTTGAAGCTAATCCATCGAGTAGTTCTCGAGATCTTATTGGCGTACTGAATACATACATACACACACACACACACACACATACATACAGAAATTTTCTGGGAAACACTTTTTTCGACTCCCTGAGTCTAAATATGTACAAATTAATGAAAAAATAGAAGAAAATTATTTTTACCGATACAATGCTTTCTCTATGAGAAAACAAAAATGGTGAAAAAGTCATTTTTTTCACACTATGACAGGGGGAGTGGGGTCGCTGTCTGCAAATATGACCAAAACTATTTATTTTGTATCCAAAACAGATTTACCAGGTCAAACAAAAATTTCAGGAACAGGGCAATTTTAACTATGTTAACGGGGGGGTACCCTTTAAGATAAGTTTTCAAGTGTCAAAATATGGAGAAAGCCAGAATTTTATACGCTAATGCTCAATATTTCCCTAGTTACGGACAATTAATAAAAATCATTAAAAAAGTTACTAAATTTTTAATTGTTTATAATTCTTGAGCATTAGCTTAAAGCTTAAAACTTTTTTTAAACGAAAGTTAAGCGAAAATCCTTTGGAAATAGCACTCCTAGTATCTCAAAATATTAATTTTTCTACAGTTATAGAGTAATAAAGATAAGACCTCAATTTTTTTTTAAAAACAATAATTAATAATAAATGAAGAAATTGGGTTTACTCTTTATTACACTATTACTGTGGAAAAAATAGTATGTTTCGGTACTAGTGCGATAAAGTGATTTTTTACTTGTGTGGCGGTTTGCGCCCGGGCGAAGCGAGGGTAAAAAGGTCACACGAGTAAGAAATCACTTTCTCGTACGAGTATCGAACACTATTTTTTGACACGACGTGTGAGAAGCTCCATTTTCGCACGTGTCACTTTGTACAGCGTGCGTGAAATCGAGCTTCTCGCACGGAGTGTCAAAAATAATATTTTTAAACACTGTGACTGCTATTTCGAAAAGATTTGAGCTCAGCTTTCGTTTAAAAAAAGTTTTAAGCATCTAGCTGTTAATGCTGAAGAATTATAAACGTTTAAAAATCTAGTAACTTTTTCAGTGATTTTCCTTAATTGTTTGTAACTAGAAAAATATTGAGTATTAGGATTCAAAATTCTGGCTTCTTCCATAATTTGACACCTGAAAACTTATCCCTTTGTTTGAGCCAAATCCGGGATCCGGAGGTCTGACCCTCTTCTAGTCAGATAAATCTTAAGGTTCGGATACAATCTTATACTAATATAATAAAAAAATTCCCTAAAGCCATTATATAAATTAAAGTTATGAAAATAAATTATTGTCAAGATTTGATATTATTCCTGAGGTAATATATAGAATCTTACTTTTAGTATTGAAATTATGATATATATAATAAAAATAATAGTGTAAAACATAAAGTATTGAATGCGAAATAAATTATTAAAAATAAGATTAAAAGTTGAAATTATAAATTAAAAATCGCTAAGTATACTTATTCACCCTTTAAAAGATACCTATCCATATACCTTTTAAAGATATGCTTTCATAACAATAGAAGAAGACGTGTCATATATTCATTTTATATCATTTACATTATTTTTATATAGTGAATGTCGCAATATTCTAGAATATTTAACATTTTTCGAATGATCTCCTGACATTTCTAAGTAAAAATTTTTCAACATACTAAATATTTATAATTTAATAGGATTCTGAAATAAAGCTGTCATAATTTAATTATATTATTATATAAATACAAGAATTATGTAAGTCTGTTGAAAACACAAAAGATTAAAGTCAATCAAACAACAGTTTGTATTGATTTCACTTAAAATACTAAAATTATTTCCTTTAATAATAAATGTTTTTATTTTTTTAATTTCCTAAACTGTTAATTATTAAGTTTATAGGAAAATCATTGTTGTGGAAATAATTAAAAGTTAAAGTCGTAAATTTCAAAATTACAAAGATGCTTTATCTATCATATAACTTTTAATAGCTTTGCTTTTACATACACAAATTTCAAAGTATTTCATATCTAGAATGCATAGAATTTAAACATACTAGACATTTGTTTCAGAATATCATTACTTTTACTCTTAAATGTCAAGTTAGTGAATCATAATTTTTAAGTTAAAAAAATAACTTAAATTGCTTCCAAGAAGAAAATGTAAGCATTTTTAGCCTTTCTGGACCAAGGTTTTTTTTCTGTAATCACTTCATTATGGATTTGTTGAGAATATACACACTCATACTAGGTGTCGCCACCCATTGAGGATATTTTAGTAGACAGTTAAAGAGAATCAAGTTGCGTCACGTCGTCGTTCAGTTCAAGTCCGTCTGTCAGAGATAAAACTTGTATTTCATTATCATAGAGAGATCATTTAAATTAATTCATTTTGTATGGATTAAATAAAGACTTTTTATTTAATATAAATTGTGCTCTGTATTTATTAATTATTTAACAGGTTATGAGCCCAGAGTGCTTTTAACTGCGCGTTTTATTTAATGAAACTGAGAAAGGGGTTTGTGTGGTTTGGAGCATGCGTCAGTCTGTTTGGTGAATTGATTTATTGTTCTTTATCTCCTGGTGGAAGCGTCAGAAATGGCGAGTCAAGGAACAAAAAGACAGGACGAAGGACAGCAGGCGGAGAAAAAGGAGTTGACTCCGGGTAATAATTTGTCTTTATTCTCTCTCAATTCTATAAAACAGTAATAGCGTCGCATGCACGCTTATAGAAAGAAAGAAAAGGACAGAGAATAGATAGCATCGTGCGCTAGTCTATAGAGAGAGAGAGAGTGAGAGAGAAATGAAATGAGTCGCCATGTTGGGTAAAATGACGCAATGTGTTTGAGTATGACAGATTCATGCGTGCACGAGAAAAATTATTTTTTATGCTTTGTGTGTGTGTGTGTGTGTATGTGTGTATATATATATATATATATATAGAACGAGAGAAAAGATCATGCACGCACAAAATAAAATTGACAGACTAAATAACCAACACGAAGTGAAGAAGGTTTTTACGTATGTGTACGTATGTATATGTATATATATACGTGTGTGTATGTATGTATATATGTACGTATAGTGGATGCACGCGCGGGGTCTGAACAGATTTATGATGGTATAGACGGGAATAAATGAAAACCGGTTAAAAACTAAAATTTGCAAAAAGTACCGCTTGGACTTGGTTAAATTTTGCTATAATTAAAAATAAATGTAAAAATGGACGCGTTTTTATGTTGAAATACTAAGTATGATTGCTTGAAGGAAAAAAGGCGTTATCCTGACTCCTGCAAACTGAAAGATAATAATGCACACAAACATGGCGGCCATAGGCCCGTATCGAGTTGTTGAAAAGACGTCGACGTCGTGTACAATAAATGACCGTGAAGATGTGCGCACCGATTAGAAAAAGACAGAAAGACGGCGACTGCTAAAAGGCGAGAATGAACTTGCAGGTATAAACATGTACATATGTACGTATAACATGGTTATAGCATAAAGAAAAGAGACAGCATATAAGTGTGATCGTATATGTATAGAAATGTGCGCGTCGTTGCGATAAAAATGACAGATTAAGAAAGAGACAGAATTAAAAAAGCGAAACGAGCTAAATCAAAGCGGACAAAAATAAAGTTTACGTAAATGTATGCAAAAGACCGATCTAAAAAAAAAGACAGAAAAGAACGACTCTAAGAAAAATATATTTAAGAATATTTAATTAATTGAAATTATCATTATACAGAGGAAAAAAGTTTATTGCAACTTCACAAAATATCTTCATGAGGAGATGTATATGACAGTTGTTGAAGGCAGTATTATATTCCAAATTATGACAAATTGAATACAAATTAGGTAATGAATTATGATTATTTCAAATTTAAAAATTTTATTTTATCAAGCTTGAACGTACGTATATAAAAATATTTTTTAATAACTATATACATGGTTTTAAAAATAATATTGATCGATCATAGTTGCTGCTTTCACATACATAATAATACTTGTGTTCAGTATATTGTGTATGGGAATAATAGCACATATGTATAATTATAAATATAAAAATATACATAAATAACTGAGAAATTTGATTGATTTAACATTGCTTGGGTTCGGCATGTTAGATTGATTCTCTTAAATTGTCATAAATATGAATTACCTAATATTGCTTGTGTTCGGCATACTAGGTTGATTCACTTTATTTTGATAGATATATTGAGCTTGAAGGGCTTGTGTTCGGTTTATTAAGCATAATATATATATATATATATATATATATATATATATATATATATATATATATATATATATATATATAATTAACTCTAACGTAAATAATCTACTTTTGCTTGTGTTCAGCAAAATTATATGAATTTTATATATATTGGTTTACTATTTCTTTATAGTTTACAAGTACGTTACGAGTGAAGAATTTGACCTGGTGATAAGGACAGTCACAGAGATGAAGACAGAGTAAAGACAGATTATATATGCCCTATTGTACGGCAGGTGGCCACACTATGACTGATAAGAAAGAGAGAAAAGACAGAATTAACGACAGCAATGAGACTGAGAAGACGAAGCGGCTATATAACGAGACAGAACAGAAAGTAGAATAAAGTGACGGTTTTGAAGACGGCTCTGTAAAAACTGTAGTTAAAGTAACTGCAGGAGGTCAAATAGCGACAGATAAGGAAAGACAAGAACAAATCAAAGGTTTGACAGCAAAATTGAATGATGCATTGGAAAAATGTGTATATGACGGGAAAAAAAAGATGAAAATAAGAACGAAGACGGAGCTAAAGACAGAGAAGAGACATATGAGTATTACAATACGACTGAAACGACAGAAATGAAGACAGAGACAAAAAACAGAATAAATGAAATGACTAAAGCGAAATTGGCAGACCTATCTGACAAATTGGACAAGATAATGGATAAACTCAATATAGTTAAGGCAGAAATGGCAAAAAGCAAGAGAGACGAAGAAAAGAAAAGAAGAATAGAGCAAAAAAAAAGAGATGACGATTTGTTGGTTTTGATGGTGAAGGAGGGAAGCACCATGCGGGTCTTTGGCAGCCAGGCTCTGGATGCGATGATGGAGGAATTTGAACAGGGAAAGGAGGATGACTACAGGTAATGAGGCAGAAAGAACAGATAAATCCAAAGACAACAAAAGTACATATAAGGTAAACAATGATTTTGAAAATTACACACTTAATGCAGAAGGTTTCAAGAACTCGACAGTCTTAGACGAACACTTAGGACCAGTTAATAAACTGAAAATATCGCGTTTAATACAAATAAAGGTTGATAAAAGACTTAATAAAGAAAACGACAGTATTTTAGGCGTTTTTAAACAATTGACAGAAATTATCAAAACAGGATTGACTGGAAAAGACGAACCAGTAAAACGCTATTATAAATTAACGACTCAAATTACATTTGAAAACTTTGGGTTATTTTATATCTGAATTAAGTTCGTTGGACTTATTGTATGTTGTAGATAGTACTATTGTAGCAAATGAAAGTTCGTGATATTTTAATAAATAGAATAGATAAAGACTATCATGCTAAAGTTATGAAAATTAAAGATCCAGTTGAATTGTTGAACAGAATTAAAGAAATTAAAGCGAAATAATTAAATTAAAGCGAGGTAAATGTAACGCCATCTAGTATTAAAAAAAAAAAATAAAATAAAAAAAAAGTACAACATACAGTATAATCCAGCGAAAAAAAGGCAGTTAATTTTATAGACAGATTTGAAGAAATAGTAAGAAGTTATAATAACATGCAAAAAGTTAAATCGTTGCCTGAAGAAGACGAAAGAGAATTCTTTTATAATACTATCATAAGCAAAGTACATCAAGTAGAAGGAATAAGTTTTATGACAGGAAGTGTTACAGTGAAAGGGTTATCTTATGATAACCTAAAGTTACTTATTATACAGGTTAAAAGCCATCAAACGACAGCTATGACAGTCAAATCAAGGGCGATACAGAAAGTGCGATGTTTTGAATGCGACAGTTATGGGTACTGTGCCAGCTACTGCCCGCAACGGGGCAATAGCATAAAGAAGTGTTACTTTTGTCAGATATTTACCCGTGATTATGTGATCTCAACGTGTCCAAAGCGTCAGGGACACTCGAGACAGAAAGACAGAAAAAGGTATGAATCAAAATATTATAATAATAAAAGTAAAGAAAGTACAAATTGGATAGTATCAAACGTAAGATAGCTAATCTAATTAATAATGTCAATCAAAAACGAGCAAAATCTGTCAATAAAAGGAGACAAGAAAATTATGTAAAATACAACAGAGGAAAATATCAAAAAGGAGGCAGCTTTAACCAATTAGAATCTAGAAACAAGAAGACTAATAGACCGAGTGCTGAGAGAGGTGCGACAGAACGTTCGACAAATTCAAAGTTGATTTCAAGATATTTATTAAACAACTGGACGAAGTCCAATGCGCAAATAAAGACTGCAGCGCAAATCTTAAATCTAAGGGAGAAGGAAGCGTGCAAACAAATACGACTGATGGAAAATTTATTATTTTAGACAGAGTAATCTGCATGGAAAACTTAAATGAAAATTTTTCATCCTTACCAATATATAATCAGCCATATTGGTTGATTGAATTTGAATCAGAAGCAACAGAAAATAATTTAAAACAAATACAGGTTCTAGTATATGTAACGACAAGTAGAATGAATGAAGAACAGAATATTGAAGAAAATAATCAATTTAATGGAAAAAAAAACTCAGACAGTCAAAGAAGAAAAATATTTAGATTGCGGACAGAAATATTTATAAATCACATGAGATTGAAGTCAGTGAAGAATCTCAATGTGAGATTGAAAATACAAAAGCGACGGAGAAAATGAATACAAACAACTACGCTATGTTGTAGCATTTTCGAATGGGCCATGCATCAGTTGATTATTTAAGAAAATTACAATTAAAATTTCCTAATATCAAAACTTTAAAACAGGCTTTATTTGATGACACGTTGAAAGACTGTGAAGTGTGTATGATTGCAAAGTTTAAAAAATTGCCATTTAAGACAGTCAAGCATAGAACAATTGAACCTTTGCAAATAATGAATTTAGACACAATGGGTTTTATGTAAACTATACGAAAGCAGAGATGTACGATTCAACGAAAAATTAGTCTACAAGGACAGATATGCAACAGCTGATATACAAGATTGGAAACAAATTGATGAAAAAATAAAGATACATGGTTTGTGAATTTTGTATTAGATAACAAAGAAAATGGAACACGAATACAAAAATCGGAGGGAGAGAAAGTCAAAAGACCAGTTAGACGACCAAGAAACGGAAATAATAAAACTGATAAAAAGTAAAAAGGATTGGAGGGAGAGAAAATAAAAAAAATTAGTAGGACGACCAACAAAAGTTAAGAAAAATACTGAATATGAAGTGCAAGAATCGGAGGGAGAGAAAACAAAACGACAGATTGAATTACCAATGGAAACACAAACAAGTACAGAAAATAAGAAGAATAAAGAAACTCATGTTTTATTAGCAGAAATAAATAATGACCTGAGTACACACTTGGAAGTCATGAAGTCAAAAGATAAACAAAAAATATACCAAAACTATTATTGAAGAATTAGAATGTATGTATAAGAATAATGTATAAAAATTAGTTGACAGATCAATTGTAATGAATAACAGAAAAAAAAGATCAAACATTATACATTCAAGATGGGTATTTAAAATAAAAAAGTCAGTAAAATAAGATATAAAGCCAGATCACTAATTCATAGTTTTAAAGAAATGAGTATGATATACAAGAAACATATGCACCGGTTTCACGATTACATTTAATCAGATCTATACTGGCAATGGCAAACCAATTGGATTTAGAAATATGTCAGATGGACGTGAAGACAGCTTTTCTAAATGGATATTGAAACAGTGAGATATATATGGCTGATTCCATTCAGATTCATGCAGGCCGTCACTGATCGAATTTTTTTTTTCTTCTAAGTAATAAAAATACCTTATATTATGTAAATAAAGATAAAATTTACCTCGTAGAACGCTCAAAAAAAATTTTTTTTTTTACTACAGCAATTCTAGTGTTGGATGTAAAAACGAAAATTCAAAAATTGAAAATGAACCTCTACTTTTAAATGACTATAGCTCCGTCAATTTTTAACTTTTTTAAGCGTTCTCTTAACGAAAGTGTGCGGAATTTTGTCTAGTTAAAAATGCAATCTTGATTTTTGTAATACAATATGATCTCGCTGAGTTATTTACGAAAAACCGAAAAAAAGCGATTTTTTTCAAACACGATTTTCTCAAAAACTATATATTTTTTTTTTTTTAATTTTTATATGATTTTAAACATAGAAAATACTAACTTTTAGGGTAGATGAGAATATGCGATTTTGCCTTATTTTTTTTTAACAGATTTTTAAACGTTTTTTTTTATATTTTCGATTTTAAAACATTGATACTATGGCGCATTGTACTATTTTTCCAACTTTACGTGTTCTTATAACTATTATCATGCTTTTATTTATTAATATATCAAAACTATCAACAATAATCTTTAAAATAAACCCCGGATCGAATATTTTGATCGATTAGAACCAAAGTTATGACGATATAAAGTTTAAAAAAATGCTGAAACTTTAAATAAATATGATATTTACATTGAGGAAACGCAATTTTCGTTAAAGATTAAAATCTGAGGATATAAATTTTTTGATTTAAAAAAAAAAGTTATTTTGATGAAAGAATATATAACCATTTATCCTCTTTTTATGGTACATTATTATAATAAAAATTTTTTTTGTTGAAGAATATAATTTTTTTATCAGTTTGAATTTCGCGCCTAGAATTTGAATTTATTTTGTAGGGAGTTGACGCATGTCACTACTAGGTGGCGATAATTCGTTCTTTGCATCCTCATCAACGACTTGACGCGTTTAAAAATATAAGAAAAGGAAGATAAAAAATAAAGTTGTTTAAGAAAAATTATTTTTGTCGATCTGTCATTGAACAGAATACCAATAATGGCATCACTGATTGTAAAAATGAAGTGCAAGGATTTAAAAGAAAGGCACCAAAAAGTTGTTTATGATTGCTCCAAAAGTCCGATTAGAGAATTAGGTGATCTAACGGAGTCTTTGAAGCGCTTGTATCTAAATACTTCTTTCTCTAAAGAAGATAAAGTATGCCCTTCGTGTTACAAAATATTATTAGATGAAGTAAAAAATGCGCCTATTTCATCGACTTCAAGCAGTCAACAATCTTCGGAAGATTTTATTCATAGTGAGGCTGTGGTAGAACAACTCAACGAGACTTCGAGTAATTTGAAATTAAACATTTCACGAATTAAAATGCCTCAAAGTATTAATATCAAGATGCGAGAATCTTTTGCTCTCCAAAAAAGAAAACAAATAAACGATGCATTTGATTCACAAATAGCAAGTAAAATGATGAAAGTCTACGATATAACGGATTTGCCCGCATTGAATGAAAATAATGAATGTAAAACAAATGATAAATGTCTTGAGAATATTAATTAGATAATTGTTCAAATTTTCTTGAGAAAGTGCGATTGTTGAGTATTATACCAAGTGATATTTCCAAAGATTATTTATTATCAGTTTTACCAAATGTAACTATTTATATGAGTGATCAAGCACGATCATTGGTAAATAATAAAAAAATTTACAAGCAGTCTGAGAGCCATTGTGGCCATTCTTTGGATAGTGAAATTGTAATGAAAGTAAAGGATTATTATCTGAACGATGATTTTAATTGTTCTCGTCAAAAAGCGAATAAAAGCGACACAGTATCTATCAAAGAAAATAGTATAAGAACTAAAAAAGTCAAATGCTTTCTCACGCGAAGTATAAAAGAAATATATCAATTATTTAAAGCCGAAAATCCTGAAATGAAAACAAAAATTGGTAAATCAACATTCTACGCTTTAAGATCGAAGTGGGTTATACCACATCCAACCACCGATTCGTGTCTTTGCGTTTACTGCGACAATCTTAAACTTATGTTAGATGCTTTGAATAATTATAAAAAAGAGAATAAACAAGACATTGCAGATTTGGAATTAAAAATATGTTCTTCACTTTTTTGTTCAAAAGATGATATGAAATGTGTACTAAGAGAATGTAAAGAATGTCTCATTGGAGATTCTATTGATTTACAAGTAATTTCTTTGACAGAAGAAGATTTATATGAAGAAATAAGTTATGGTGTTTGGGAAAAATCAAATTTACTGAATAAAACTAGCACAATTGAAAATTACTTAATAAAGTTAAGAGAGCGCGCTCTCACTGTAAGAGCTCATGAATTGGTCAAAGAAATTTAACGTATAGCAATTAAAGAGGTTAAACTTTTAGCGAAAAATAATGACTTCCAATTAGTTATTCATGTCGATTTTGCAGAAAATTGGACAGTTCTGCTTTAAAATGAAATTCAAAGCTATCATGGGAGTAAAAACCAAATATCAATATTTACGTCGGTATGCTATTTTGGAAATGATAAAACAGTCAGTTATGTCACCGTCTCTGACGATATTAAACATGATTCGTCTCATGCCCTAATGGCTATGAATTTAATTATCGATAACTTAGAATAAAAACATATTGCGTAAGATCTTGATGAAATCATAACTATTTCCGATGGAGCTGCCAGTCATTTTAAAAATAGATATCAATTCTATGAGCTTCAAAACTCAAAAGTAAACAGAAAATGGCTTTTTTCTGCAACAGGTCATGGTAAAGGCGCTTGTGACGGTATTGGTGGTTTAGTTAAACATTATGCTACCACGCATAATCTGTCCAAGAAGAGTGCAGATTTTATTAGAAACGCTGAAAATCTCGCCACTCACGTATCAAAATATACTCCGTCGATTAACATTCTTGTTATCCGCAAGGGTGAGTTAGAAGTTTTTCGACTGACCAAAAAAATGGAATCGTTAGGAAATGCAAAAGAAATTGAAGATATTCAAAAGATTCACTGTTGGAAAAGTGAACGAAACCAAATCTACACTGCCAAAACTTCGAGACATGAGTGGCAAGAAGTAAATTGAAAGGTTTTATTCAAATCCGGATTTTTTTATTTACATTAGTTCTCACTTCATTAGTGTTCTTTCTCAATTGTATCGCATATTATTTGTTCATTGAAAATGACCAAATAATATAGTATTTTAGTATTTAAAAAACTCACCTTTTCAAAATTCAAATTCAAAATTCAAAATTCAAAATTCAAAATTCAAATTCAAAGTTCAAAATTCAAAGTTAATATATTTATTTAAAGTTTCAGCATTTTTTTTTAAACTTTAAATCGTCATAACTTTGGTTTTAATTGATCAGAATATTCGATCCGGGGTTTATTTTAAAGATTATTGTTAATAGTTTTGATATATTAATAAATAAAAGCATGATAATAGTTGTAAGAACACGTAAAGTTGGAAAAATAGTACTATGCGCTATGGTATCAATGTTTTAAAATCGAAAATATAAAAAAAACGTTTAAAAATCTGTTAAAAAAAATTAAGGCAAAATCGCATATTCTCATCTACCCTTAAAGTTAGTATTTTCTATGTTTAAAATCATATTAAAATTTAAAAAAAAAAAAATATAGTTTTTGAGAAAATCGTGTTTGAAAAAAATCGCTTTTTTTCGGTTTTTCGTAAATAACTCAGCGAGATCAAATTGTATTACAAAAATCAAGATTGAATTTTAAACTAGACAAAATTCCGCACACTTTCGTTAAGAAACGCTCAAAAAAGTTAAAAATTGACGGAGCTATAGTCATTGAAAAGTAGAGGTTCATTTTCAATTTTTGAATTTTCGTTTTTACATCCAACACTAGAATTGCTGTAGTAAAAAAAAAAATTTTTTTTGAGCGTTTTACGAGGTAAATTTTATCTTTATTTACATAATAGAAGGTATTTTTATTACTTAGAAGAAAAAAAAAATTCGATCAGTGACGGCCTGCATGAATCTGAATGGAATCAGCCATATGGAAATACCTGAATGGATGACTGCTTATAAAAGGATCAAACAAAACAAGATGTGTTTATTGAAAAATGTTTTATACGATTTTAAAGTCAGTCTAAAATGTTGGAATGAAAGATGTAAAAGACAGTAATGAAATGTGGACTTAGATCATTCAACAATGAGCCTTGTCTATTTACTCAGCAAGAAAAAGACGGATTTCTTATCTTGATTTAGTATGCAGATGACATTCTGCTAGTTTGTAACAATGTAAAGATGATTGAAAGAATGAAGACAAATGTAAAGAAAGAATTTAAAATGACTGAAACTGTCGAGACTAAACGTTCTTTAGGCTCAGAAATAAGAAAAAAAAAGGATACTGAGCATTAAGCAAGAACAATGAATAAACAAAATGCTAAAGAAGTTTAGTTTGGATCAATCACCCACCCAACGAATGCCTATGGTAATCAATCAGGTGGCCAATAGGAAGAGAAGACAGCGTTACGAAAAGGAGAAACAAATGCAAGCAGGTTAGGAATTGCATATGAGGTAAATACTCTATGCAGACACCAAATCAACTTTACTGAAAATGACTGGTAGAAGGTTGAAAGAGTATTTGAATAATTAAGAGGAACAAAAGACTTTGAACTTAGATGTAAAGGACAGAACGACTCTTTACAAGGATTTTCAGATGCAAGTTTTGACGACTGCAAAAACTCTCTTACGACCAGTAGCTATGTGATTAAGTTTTTATAAGACACAATATCCTGAAGAACTCACAGACAGAAATATGTTTCTATAAGCGAATGTGCTCAAGAATTGATATCCTTATATCAAATTTTAAAAGATTGTTAAAAGAAGAATTAGCATCAATTTTATTATGATGTGATAACAAGGCAGCAGAAGCAAGCGTTAAGACTGGAGGCGGAAACAAATTAAGACATATGACCGAAATAAAAGAACATTATGTAAGGGAATGTGTAAGTAGAGGTTTAATAAATGTCAGTTGGATTTCCTCTAAAAATCAGATAGCTGATGTATTCACAAAACCTTTGTTATTTGAATTACATGAACGACTGACCAAACAAATATTTAACGACTGATAACATTGACTGATTATATTTCTGATATGTATTTAAGTTATTAACAAACTTTTTCTCTACATTACGTGAACTAAATGAACGATCAGAACAGAAACAATAAGAACGAGAGAGATACTAAAACTCTTTTAATTAAAATATGTATGAGTGTTGGAGGGAGTGTTGAAAATATACACACTCATACTAGGTGTCGCCACCTATTGAGGATATTTTAGTAGACAGTTAAAGAGAATCAAGTTGCGTCTCGTCGTCGTTCAGTTCAAGTCCGTCTGTCAGAGATAAAACTTGTATTTCATTATCATAGAGTGATCATTTAAATTAATTCATTTTGTATAGATTAAATAAAGATTTTTTATTTAATATATTTAACAGGATTCTATACTATTTATTGTTTTCTCGTAATGCATTCCGATAAAAACCTGAGTTAAAAGATTGACGAACTGTATGGAAGATTGCACTAGAGACTACGAAAGTTCTTCGATTAGTTATGATTTTAGCTTTTGGAATATCTTTAATAGAAGCTGACATTTTTGATTCTGTTCCATTTTTCAGATAAGATAATAGTAATTGTACAACTAAAATATTCCCTGTCATGATTAACTTATATTTATTTCGTTTCTTATTCTTACATTTATCGCATATTATTTCGGTCTCTTTAAAACAATTAAGATTATAGTCAATGATAGTTTGAAGGGTTACAGTTTTGGAAACTTCATCTTCGGGTTCGTGTAACTTAATCGATAAGACATAATTTCTCTTTTTTTTAACATCACTTTGTAAATCACAATTATAACATACAGTGTATATTTTCAAAGTATGTTGAAATATACAATTTAAAAATGGAAATTTTATGGAAAGATCTTTCAAAAATTCAGCAGGATCATGTTCTACGAAATTATTGTTTCTCACTTATATTCGATTTTAGAGGTACAACATCTACAGCAGTTTCTGCAATATATTCATTGAAAATATGTTTGAGCATATCTGTCAAACTGTAGTCCAAAAAAAGTCTTCTGACATTCACACAAAGAAACAAACTCTGAGTACATGTTGTGATACACGAGCAGAAATCATCATTTGCAATAAAAATGGTAAATTTTTTATGAATTGAGCTTTTAATCTATTATATTCAAAAATTGCTGATTCATCTGCATTTACACAGGTAGGATCTAAAATTATAAGATGCAAACCTTCTATTTTAGTGACACGAGAAAATGCAACATACACTTGTCTGATTACTGAAAATGTTATTACCACCCTCAACGAGGGCATGTTCCGAACTTAATCCTTGACTCTTATAAATAGTTATCCTGTAACTGAGACATAACGGAAATCGTTCTCTTATAACGTATGTATTAGTAGAAACAATAAACTGACATTTTAATTTCTCAATATCATACTGTTTGCCATCGCTCAGTGCAATACGTACTGTATCAACATTATTACCTTCACCTTTGGTAATTGAAACAACAGTTCCTATCGTCCCATTAACTAGACCCAAAGTTAGGTCAATGTTTCTTCTAATCATGACTTTGAAACCAATTTTATTAAATATTATTCGCTCATTACCACATAAATTATCATCTTTTTGTAATTTTTTAAAAATGTGTTTTTCCACATTCTTACTGTGACATTTAACCTTCTGATGCCATATGGCGTCATCCCATGATCGGCCCACATATACTATTACTTAAGAAACATTTATATGGAAAATTTTGAGAAAGTTACACTTTTTTAGTGGAAAAAATGCTGGCTGTCAGAAGGTTAAAAGGATCGTCCGCAATGAGATGTATTTCTCTAGAATCAATTTTTTGTAACATGGCATTATTAAGTACCTTACACACTTGTCTTGTTGGTAGCAAACATACAGCATCATTTGGCATATTTCTATAGTGATCACATAACTCTTCTATCACTTTAACAGAATCAAAATAATTAAATTTTAAAATCCTCGTCTGCAATGATTTAATATTATTATCTGTAACGATACCGAGTCTGAACCTTGATAAGATTTTATAATAAGCTTGATTATTTTTCTGTCTCATGTTTATAGTTGATTCATCGTAATCAAATTTTTCCCACAAATTAAAGTTAATGATGCATCCGACGTATTCATCAATTTCATCATTAGATATTTCACAGAATACCGGATCGTTTTTTACACACGGAAAAAGGTTTTCACTAAAAAAAAAGTACTGAATTTAATCATACTTATAAATCAAACTACTAGTAGTTATTTAATAGGTATTTAGAATACTTTTTAATATTACTTTTATCAGTGCCTTTTTTTTAATGGTTTGTCCTGGTGATTTTTAAGGATAGAACCGATAATTTCGGTTCTACAGTATTAAATTGTTTAATACTAACCGTAGTACCTGTATAGTACGCACCACGGCGTGGTTTGAGTATACAGTTACATCGTGATGGGCGCTTTATTTTCGTTACGAATTAGTAGTAATTTTTTCGAACGAGCTGATGAGTGTAACTTATTATGATAATGAATGAAATTACTCTTATCTTAAAATCCTAGGGCTTTGAGCACTAAAACAAATTATTCAAATGTAAATATTTATTAATATTATTTGCATTTTTGTTTTAATTTGGAAGGAAATATTAATATTAATGTTAGTGCAATTAAACTTTATTTTATTAGGTTATGTTTGTATAAAACGTAACCTTGTTATAAAATACAAGTTAAATTAAAATAATATTAAAATAAAATTTATCAAACTTAAATTAAATTGAAATTGTCAGTAAGAAAAAAATATTTTGTGTATAATGTATATGAGACGTTTCACGTCAACTCATCTAACAAATAAATAGAATTTGTCGAAAATCTGTGAAAATGTTCTATTTGATACCCAAAATATACAAAAAAAATTTTAGAGGTCCAAGTCAAAGGGGTCAGGGTTTAAACGTGATGGAATTTTTCGAATTTTCCAAATTTTTTGCTAAATAAATATTTTAATGAATTTTTTCCTCAAAAACTATCAATTTTTCGTGAAAACTTAATAGAATACTTTTTCTTGTAAATTAGATGTAGAATTCACCTGAATTTCTGTAAATTATAATATACTGATTTTTATGCTTACTTGATCGATTTAAACATACTATTTAGTATAACTAAAAATCGAGCAAGTTAAATTGGCTTTTCAAAGTCTTATTTTTTTTGTTTTTTTATGAGGAAAAAATATACGAAGCCTCCAGTTGGGCAGCCTTTTCAAAGTTACTTAATTGTGCAAAAATGTCTGTAAAAATCGTTATTTTGGATCAATGATGAGATTCGTGATTGTTTTTCTGAAAAAGTATTGATTTTTGAGACAAATGTATGAAAATGTTTTTTATTAGAAATTGTATGTAAAATGTATGTCAATTGTAAACCATTATTTGCTAAACATCACAAATTATAAATGAAATTTTGAAATTTTAAAATTTATTTTTTGTTAAATTTTTAGTATATATGGTTCATAATGTCTTAAATTACAATTTGTAAAAATATGTTCATATTCCACACATGATTTCCAATAAAAAACATTTATATACATTTGTCCCAAAAATCAATACTTTTTCAGAAAAACAATCACGAATCTCATCATTGATCCAAAATAACGATTTTTACAGACATTTTTGCACAATTAAGTAACTTTGAGAAGGCTGCCCAACTGGAGGCTTCGCATATTTTTTCCTCCTAAAAAAACAAAAAAAATAAGATTTTAAAAAGCCAATTTAACCTGCTCGATTTTTAGATATATTAAATAGTATGTTTAAATCGATCAAATAAGCATAAAAATCATTATATTATAATTTGCAAGAATTCAGGTGAATTCTACATCTAATTTCCAAGAAAAAGTATTCTATTAAGTTTTAAAGAAAAATTGATAGTTTTTGAGGAAAAAATTCATTAAAATATTTATTTAGCAAAAAATTTGGAAAATTTGAAAAATTCCATCACGTTTAAATCCTGACCCCTTTGACCTGGATCTCTAAAATTTTTTTTGTATGTTTTGGGTATCAAATAGAACATTTTCACAGATTTTCGACGAATTCTATTTGTTTGTTAGGTGAGTTGACGTGAAACGTCCCATATACAGTATGAATATTGTTAACTTATTAATGTTAAAAAAATTTTTTTTTAAAACAGTTGGAAGTTAAATCAAAATTTTTTCTATATTTTAGAATTAATAAGATTTTTTAAACATTAATAGAGATAAATATGTTGTATAGTACATATATATATATATATATATATATATATATATATCGAATATGTTTAACTTATTATTAATGTTAAAAACAATATTTTTTTAATAACAATTGAAAGTTGATACTTGAAAAATTTTATTGGTTATAAAATCTAGATAATATTTAGATGAAACAGTTATACTATTATTGTTACAAGTTATATCAGAATCAGGTTAAAAAAAGGCCAACAGATTCTATCAATTTTTCGGCAATCTATTTGTTAAAAAATAAAAGTTAGTGTGACACAGATGGATATTTTTCAATCATATTGTTTTACACTGAATCAAATTCAATTTTAAGGTATTAGGCCTGGGATAGAGTCTGAAAAAAAATTTAATTTAAATGTAATGATACATTTTTTTTTATAATATTAATTGATGAAAGTTTTTTTTATCTTATATATATACTAAATATGAGACCTCAACCTATGAATAATTTTAAAAGACCTTACCCGATAGTTAAAATCCTTTTCTTATGTCGATGAAATAATTTTGTCTATTTTTTTAGTTGCCGTACAATTTCTTAGCCAATTTTCAACAAATTGACTTCAAAATTTGCAGAGATCTTCAATTCATATATCTTCACAAGTTTATTGTTTCAGTTTTGTAAAAAAAATTAATCAAAAAAGTTTGGTTTGAAAAAAGTTGATAATAGTAGAAAAAATAGGTATTTTTTAAAAATTTTATGTAAGTAATTTTATTCAACATTCACTTGAGCTTGTCTTATCAAAATTCCAGGTGAGTAAACTTGTGAAAATATATAAATTGAAGATCTCTGCAAATTTTTAAGTCAATTGGTTAAAAATTGGCTGAGAAATCCTGCAGCAACTACAAAAATAGAAAAAATCAATTCATCGACAAGAGAAAAGAATTTTAACCATCAGATGAGGTTTTTTGAAATTATTCATGGATTAAAGCCTTATATTTAATATATATTCAAGATAAAAAAATGTTTCATCAATTAATTTTATGAGAAAAAAAAATTTATCATAACATTTAAATTTAATTTTTTTTTAGACTTTATTTCAGGCTTGATACCTTAAATAAGAAAGCATGCACACTATCATTCGAGTAATATTCTATGCAGTCACTGAGCAGTATACAGAGATCTACCTGTGTGATATTGCATTCTCTTTTTCTTGATTAAAGCTGTGTAGATTTTTTAAAATAAAATTTTCTGACATAAATTACATTGAAATCGTTAGTGAGAAAAAATATTTTGTAATATATATATATATATACAGTATAAATATTTATAACTTATTATTAATGTTGAAAACAATATTATATATTTTTTAAATAAAAATTAGAATTTGGTGGATTCTTGAAAAATTTTATTTTTTTCAAACTCTAGACAATATTTAGATCAAACAGTCGTACTAATTGATGCAAGTTTTATTTAAATCAAGTTAAAAAAGGCGAACAGATATCACCAATTTTTTGGCAATCCATTTGTTAAAAAATAAAAGTCAGTATGACACAGGTGGATGTTTTTTAATCATATTCTTTTATGCTGAGTAAAATTTAATCTTAAATAAGAAAGCATGCACACTTTATCACTCGAGTAATATTCTATGCAGTCATTGAGTAGTAAATGGAAATATTGCGTAATAACGTTATAAATACAATTGAAAAATATCATTTAATTGTTTATTTATGAAAATTTTTTTTAACTTCTTGCAATACATAAAATTTTTAAAATAGCTCATAACTATGAAATTTCAATGTAACTAGTATATAGTAACGTAAAAACAAAATTTTTTCATATATTTTCAAATCAACATCTATCTTAACCTCTATACGATAATAATATTATAGTAATGTTCATATGATTTATGAAAATATGATCATAAAACAAGGTATCTCATTTTTTATGCATAGTACGGAAAGAATCAGTGCTAAGGAATTAAGAATTAGATACTCGGTACGCGAAATATTGCTGCTGAACCGAGAAGGTGGAAATATTATTTGTAGAACCGAAAAAATAGGTACTACGTATCAGAATTTTACGCGCTCGGTTCTTAATATAGCGGTACCAACATTAGTAGCTAAAATTCGATGGATGGCACTTATTAAAATAATACTATCTCATTGTTTTTTTAATACTTTATCACAGAAATGAAACATTCTACGTGTAGTGTTGATTTTATTGATGAAAACTTTTTTCCGTGCAGGAGGAAGCTGTAATAAATGATCAAAAACTGAAATGTGTTTTTTCCCAAACCATCCATCTTCATTTGACGAAGTGTTAAATATTTCTGTGAGACGTAAATGAATGTATAATAATATAATATTTGATACCACCGATATTTCATCAATAATGATGAGATCGACATTTTTAAAACTTTGTCTGATTTGTTTCAAAGCAGCATCTAAAAGTTGTTTGTATTTTGCTGTATCACCTTGCTCAACTGGTGAATTCAAAAGCCCATGAAAAGTCAGTCCATCAATGTTAAAAGCTGCAGTACCTGTAGGTGCAGTGACAGCTATGTTCTTATCACGCTTGATTTTGTTCCAAAATACAATAGTTTTGAGAAAACTTTTTCCAGTTCCACCTAAACCACTAACAAACATTCTCAAAATTCTGTTTCCTTCAACGTTCAACATCGTATCTGTTTCTTTATGAAAAATTCTCTCTTGATTCTTATTTAATTTAGTTATACTTTCTATGTGATATTCTTCAGATTGTTCATATACTTGGACTTTGTTTGCAAAATCTTGAAAATCTTTTTGCCTGTTCTCTAATTCCACAGGCACACAATCTTTTAAAACATTTTCTGAACTACCGTGACTCTCTTGTTCATTCTCTAATTGATTTGAAAACAATATATTCATATTGTTCATAGTTTCTTGAATAATTTGGCATTTGTTATGGTATTTCATTGCTTCAGCTAAATCATTTTGCTTGTTGATAAATGAGTTGGTATATGTTTCTTCGCCATTTTTTAATTCATCAGTGCCTCTCCAAGGTTTAAATAATAGTAATAAAGCTAAGTAATAAGATTCTGATTCTATAGCCGGATTATTCTTCCAATGATTAATGAGGTAAGCTGTCTTTCTTTTTTTACAAAATAAACTATTTTTCATTTCA
This sequence comes from Anastatus disparis, assembly GCA_017163975.1. NCBI lineage: Eukaryota > Metazoa > Arthropoda > Insecta > Hymenoptera > Eupelmidae > Anastatus > Anastatus disparis. The sequence goes on along the minus strand of JAFFSR010000401.1, from coordinate 238,208 downwards.
TAAAATTCTGCTTTAAATTTTGGTTTGTTTTTAAAAATCTCGAACCATCTAGCAAAGTCGGATAAGCTCATTGATTCTAATTCACTTGGCTCGTTTGCGTAATGAGTATCTATTAATGAATCATAAAAAATATTTACTAAATCTTGAGGTAGTTTCTCAATAATCTCATATGGTTTAAGCTTTGTGCTTCGAATCATCCTTATATCTAACCATCTTATCTTAGTACTTACATCTGTAGCATAAAGAGGGTGTCCCAATAATGTATCAGCAGCTTCAATGGCACCACATTCACGATGATTCAAAGCTCGTATCGAAAAAGACCATAGTTTACTACATAATGATTTGTTGTTTTGAATACGACTGATTCTATTCAGATTCATGCAGGCCATCACTGATCGAATTTCTTTTTTTCTTCTCAGTGATAAAAATACCTCCTAATATGTATACAAAGATAAAATTTGTTTTTTCCTCGCTACAGTGTATTTAGTGCTGCGTGTAGAAATGAAAATTAAAATATTGAAAATGAACTTTAATTTTCAAATTGCTGTAGCTTCGTCAATTTTTGACCTTTTTGGACGCTCTTTTAATGGAAATGTGCGGAATTCAGTCTAGTTTCAAATGCTGTTTCGATTTTTGCGATACGATGATCTCTCTGAGTTACTCATGAAAAACTAAAATAAAAACTATTTTTTTCAGACGCGATTTATTCAAGAACTATCTATTTTTTTTTAATTTTTATATGTTTTTATACATAAAAAATACTAACTTTTAGAATAGGTGTAAATATGCGATTTTGCCTTATTTTTTTTAACGGATTTTTAAACGTTTTTTTGATATTTTCCATTTTAAAGCATTGATATCATGGCGCATAATGCCATTTTTCTAACTATTACGTCTTCTTCCAATTCGTTTAAGCTTTTATTTATTAATTTATTTCAAACGAGGAAAAATTTCTATTCATATAAACTTAAAATCATAACTTCGTTTCTAATTGATGAAAAAATTTGATCGGGGGTTTATTGTAAAATTTTTGTTAATATTTTTATTACATTAATAAATAAAAGCATAAACGAATTATAAGAGAACGTAATAGTTAGAAAAATGGCATGATGCGCCATGGTATCAATGCTTCAAAATCTGAAAATAAAAATCTGTTAAAAAATAAGGCAGAATCACAAATTTTCACCTATAAAAATACATAAAAATTAAAAAAAAATATATATATATATTTCGAGAAAATTGCCGTTGAAAAAAATCGCTTTTTTCAATTTTACATGAATAACTTAGGGGGATCAACTTGTATCGCAAGAATTTAAAAACTCATCCCAAAGTTTAAGCAAAACCCGTGATCCGGAGTTGTCATACTGCCCTAGTTAGTAAGATCAGCATTCCCTCCTTTTTCTTTTTTTATAGCTTCACGTTGAATATTTCTTATGTATACCTGACTATTTCTTTTGGTGCGCAGATTGAAAGTTTTTCTGTAAAAACCTGTAAGCTTACTGTTTGTTTAATAAGATTACCATTATCCCACAAAGCAAACGTAATTTCATCTTTACAATTTTGTTTTAGTTTCAGCAATTCTAATGTGATATTAGAATTGTCTGTACATCAAAACATACATAATACAGATATACACGAACAAAATTATTTTTTTCCATTTTTAAGTATTTATTTTTACATTACAAATTTACATATATATGTATATACTGGGGGTCACTAGCAATGGGACGATATAATTTTCTTTATCGTCATTAAAATATTCTTTCAAAAATTCTTCATATTCCTTCTATATATTGTCACCTTGAATATTTGGGAGGGTATTTGAAGTGGATGCGGAGGGGTATGGTATAAAATTACAATGTTTTTTATAGATATATTATAGTCATAGATGAAGGGAAAAACGGAGGGGTATACGGAGGCGTATATGGAGCGGTCGTTAGCTGGATGGAAATATCGTAGAATATGTTAATGGAGAGGTGATGTGGAGCGAAATTCACCAAAAAATAACGGAATATAAAACGTTATTTTACGAAGTGTTATACGGAGGGGTGTACGGAGAGGTATGAGGATCAAAATTTGAATAAGCATTTAAAATCCTCACGGAGGGGATACGGAGGAGGACGGAGTCCCATGGAGTGACACGAAGTCACCTGGAGTCACTGATGACTTAAAAAATAAAATAGAAAAACACGAATTTCAGCTGATTTAAGGAGGGGGCAGGGAGGGGAGGAGCGGCTGAGAGGGGCATGGAAGAGGATGGAGGGTGATACAGCGGAAGCTCCGTCGAATTCACTATAGAATATAGGTAGATATATAAATAAATATATATCTCTCTATATTATATAGTTGTAAAGAAAATTTCTACGACCAAGGTCCTCCCCTTCTCTTTTTTTCCTCGTCCTCTTACCTAATTTTGATCCTCTTTTTTTCCCCTTTTTTTACGTTATTTTACGTTATTTGTTCCTCTTACTTTTCTTTTCCTTTTCCCTTTCTCCCTTCTTCTTTTTCTCTTCTTTTGAGTTTCCTTATGCCTTCATTTTCTCTTCCCTCTCTCTTCCTCACAAAATCCATCACTTTTTTCCGTTATTTTTACATTATTTTAGGTCATTTTTACTCCTCCTCAGGTAAATCCTCATATTTTACCTTTTTTTGTGTTATTTTACGTTATTTTACGTTTTTGTTGCTCTTCCTTAGCTACTCCTTAGCTCATCCTCTTTGATCCTCAATTTCATTCAAATCCCACCATTTAAAAAGCTTCTTGCTAATTTTTATTGTTTGCACCTACTGCTTTTACTTTAAATATATAGAACAAACATATCAATAATTTTTATGATAAATTTTATAAAATGTACAATTATTGCTTAAAAGAATAAATGACATCAAACATGATAAAATGGAAATTCCGCAAGCCCACTATGCGCAAGCGCGCCAACCTCCACTACTAATTATTTTGTTGAAGATTTTAATGAATATAAAGAAAATAATGCTTTACTTTAACTTAATAATATTTTCATTAATGAACATATATCTTGTAAAGATTTTTGTTTACCTGAACCAAAAATAAATTTAATTACTTTGAACAATAATCATCATGATGAAATAGAAAGCAAAAAAAATTTTTAATTAATGTATAATAAATTAAACGATGAACAAAAATTAATTTTTTAAATTCTAACTGAAAAAGATAATAACAAAATATATTTTATTGATGGTCCTGGAGGAACAGGAAGAACTTTTTTATATAAGACTTTAATATTTTATTTTATATCAATTAATAAAAAAATTTTGTCTATGGCTTGGACTGGTATTTGATCTACTTTATTACCTGAAGAAATGACAAGTCATAAGACTTTTAGATTACCTTTAAATTTAAATACAATTGAAAATGCATTTTTAGAATTAGAATCAGATAAAAAAAAATTAAGAGAAGCTGATATAATAATATGGGACGAAGCATCAATGATTCCAAAAAAAGCATAAGAAATAGTTAATAATACATTAAAAGATGTTTGTAATAATAATTTTCTTTTTGGTGGAAAATTAATTATTTTAGATGGTGATTTTCGACAAATTTTACCAGTTTTTAAACATGGAAATAGAAATTCAATAATAGAAGAAACAATAAAAAGTTCATATTTATGGCAATTTTTTAGTATATTGAAATTAACAAAAAATATTCAATTTAAAAATGAAAAATTTGCTTCATTTCTATTACAAATTGGTGATGGCAAAATAAACCCTTTCATAATTCCAAACAAATTACAAACTAACGATATTTGTTCTAAAATTTATTTTAATATTAACAAAATTGTTGCAAAGAAAAAATTATATTAGCTCCTCGTAATGAAGATATTAATAATTTTAATAAAAAAGTATTAAATTTATTAAATGGAAAAACTGAAACATTAAAGTATTGATTACGCTACGCATAAAGGTGTTGACCAAACTGATGATAACATTTATTTGAATTACCAAATAGAATTTTTAAATAAAATTAAAGAAGGTTTACCACCTTATAAATTAATTTAAAAGTTAATGCTATAGTAATGCTGTTAAGAAATTTAAGTATATCGGAACGATTATGTAATGATACACGATTGAAAATTATAAATTTATATAAACATAATATTGAAGCTGAAATAATAATAGGCGATAAAAGTGGAAATAAAATTTGTATTCCAAAAATTACTTTAAATACAAGAAATAATTCTTCATTACCATTTATTCTTTACAGAAAACAATTTCCAATTATATTAACATTTGCAATAACTATAAATAAATCACAAGGTCAAAGTTTCGATAAGGTAGGCTTATTTATAAGAAGACTATTGTTTTCACATGGTCAATTATACGTTGCTTTGTCAAGATGTAAAACTTTTAATAATATTTATATTCAAAATAATTTAGATGATACATCAAAAATAGATAACATTGTTTGGACAGAAATTTTCAATAAATAATTTATTTAAATTTTTACCATTTTTATTAATTCATTTCATTTAATTTTAACGAATAATTGATTTTTAAATTTCATTTTGTTGTGTAAATTTGATTCACTTAAAGGGTATTTTATTTTTATTTTACTAAAATAAAAGATTTTTTTCTTTTGTAAAACTTGTTTTAAATTGAATTGAAAGCTAAAACAGTTTCTGCATAGCTGTCAGAAAGTAATTAGTCGAAAATATCGGAGTGGTAGATGTTTCATGAGCCGCGCCACTGATGCGATTTTTTTCGACAAAAGCTAACAAATTTTCCACTGTGAAAAAAAGTGCGTGCGTAGGGCAAGCGATCAGCAAAAGCCACTACAGTGTCAGGTAGGCAGCTAAGTTTAGAGTAAGTGGACTCTTTCTCTTTCTCTCTCTTTCACATTAGGAAATTGCAATCAATAAAAATGTCAAATAAAGCAAAGGTGAACCCCTAAAAAATCATTGATGTAAATTATTAAATGTGTTATGCTTGTTATATTTTATTTTTTTTAAATGTAATAGAAACAGAATAAAATAAAACTTGAATAAAATTATAAATTCCCATGTATAAATATAATTAAAATGTTTCCCAAGTTTTTTATAAAATTATTATTCAATGAAAATTAATATTTAAACTTAATATTAATAGGAAAAATGGATGTATTTAAATGCCCGTTTTGCAAAAATTCTTATTCTACATATGAATTTTTAAAAATACATAAAAAAAAATTTATATTAAAACTATAAGTTGTAGAACATGTGGCTTATTTATTAAAATTAAAAATATTAGAAGACATGAAAGAACTCACGAACAAAAAACAGAATTATGTATTTATTGTAAAAAAAATTTTAGTACGAAATCTAATTTAATAAGACATATATTAGCTAAGCATAGGAAACAAAAATTTACATGCTTTATTTGTAATAAAAAATTTTCAATAAATGATTATTTAAAAAGGCATATAAAAAATCACGTGAATAATATTTTACTTGAAAATTCATAATTATAAAATTATTTTTTATAACAATAAAATATTTATTTGCAGTAAAAAAAAATTTGGTTTATAAATTAAAAATTATGATCAGTTTATATAATATAAAATCATGAAAAAAGGTATTATATTTTTTATAATATAAATTTATATTAAAAAATTTTTTTTATCATATTTTTAAAAATTTAAATTTAATATTTTCAATTTTTAAATGTTATACACTATTAACTACAAATATAAATAGTTGAAAAATAATTTATTTTTATACAAAACATATGTATGAATTATGTATATATAATTAATATTACATATAAAAATTCCAAGAAATATTTTCCAGAAATATTATTTTTTATTTATAATGGTAAGTAAAAAATTATATAAAATTTTATAAACAATTATATTAAATAATTTTACAATATTTACAAAAATTAGAACAAAAAGATGAAAAAAATTCCAAGTATATTGACAAAAAAAAGGATAATACATAAGAAAATTTTTAAATTTCTGTTTTCAAAAAATTTGGTCATAATAAAAACAGGTACAATTTTTTTTATATTCTAAATTTATAAAATTAAAAAATTTTTTAATTTCTAAATACTGTTTAATAGTAAGTATAAGGAATATTTTTTTGTATATTTAAATATATTAAATTTAATATACATATTATTCCTAATATTTTATATTTCAGCGAACATATTTAAAAGATGTTATTTTTTATTTTTAATATATGAATAAAAAAATTATTTTTTTATTTATCTATTAAAAAAAAAAAAATTTTTCTAAATGTGAGTGGAAATAGGCCTCCTGGGGAAACCACTAAAAAAAACGCGCCTACATATATACCTCGGCACTTAAAAATACTAGGTGGTGTAGAAAATATAGAAATATATTTATAAATTCAATAATTTGGGTAAAAAAACAAAATCTTATCAATGCTATGGACATTCATAAGATATTAGTATTTTTGAAAATTGGTTTTATATAAACAATAAAAACTTTTAGTATATAACATCATATAAATAAGGAAAACAAAAATAGGTTTGTAATAAATATTTAAATATATTTTTGAGTATAACTTAATATATTTTAATAATTATATTTTTACAGTTAATAAAAATAAAAAAAAAGATAATGTAACTTAAATAACAAATAGGGGGTTGGCGAGCGGAGCGAGCAGGGGGTACCTACCCTAGTACATATATATATATATATATATATATATATATATATATATATATATATATATATATATATATATATATATATATATATATATATATATATATATATACTAGGGGAATAACCCCCTGTCATCATATTTAACATATATCTTATTAATCATAGGTCACATTTTATTATTTTAAACAATATTTTTTTCTATATATAACAAAAAATATTATTAATTCTTTTTTCTAATTTTTAAAATTATTTTATTATAAAAATTTTTTACATATATATGTTAAACATTGCGTATATGTTATAAATTGACTAAAAATATTATTTTATATATTTCTAACATCTTATACTTGATTTTATTTTTTTAAATTTAATTTTACAAAAGATAAGACATATAGTCTTGCGTAACGACTTTACATACCACCTTACATTTTGAACTGTAATTAATATTATGATGAATTACATTTATGTATTTAATTTAATTTCATAAATTTACTCAATTTTACATATAATTTTTAATTTAAGTAATGCATTTTAATTGTGTGAAATATGGAGGTACCGTTACGGCGCGTTAGATTTTTTGATTAGTGAAAACCCTCGCTAAGTGCCCTAAAAACCACTATGTTTTATAAATTATATGACGTCATGTTATATATTTATAATATAATTCATTTTATGTATTGTATATGAATAAAAATATTGATATTGTACAAAATATAAATAAAAAAATAACTTATTATTAATTAAATAATATTAATGATCAAAGTTATAATAAATTGTAACGGTTATTTTGTCTGTTATAAAAAAAGAATTAGCTTTTAATTAAATATTATTATTTAGCTAAATTTCTAAATTTAATTTTATGCAGAGTTGCTGAAAATTAAGAAATTTACTCAATATTATACAGCAAACTCCGATAGTGCTAGCTAGTAAAGCTATTGATGAGCGACAAAATCTTATGTGATATACTTGTCGTTTGCTGCACTTACTGCGTCTCTCTTTCTCTCTTAAAGCGAGGCCGGTAGCGCAGTTTTCCTTCGTGAGTCAGGTTCCAAAATACGTTATATTAAAATATATAATATTACGTAACTAAATAATTTATAACTGCTCACAAGGACTGCGGGGGCGTCAGAATAAGCAACGGGAAATATATTTTTTATGTTAAATATAGTCAGGCAATATAAATTAATTGAAAGCACGTTTTGATAGAAAACACAATTAGTTTATTATAAGAAAAATATAAATATAAAGATAAAATATGAATTAAACGAGGATAAAATAATAATATGTATGAAATACAATGTACACGTCTATGAAAGAGTGAGCAGAGGGAGGGCGCGTCGCGAACTAAATAGAATTGACTTATGACGCTGATCGATTATATAAACGATGTTATAATATACCCGAACAAGTGTCTCTCGAGAAAGAGACACCTGGATATCGCAAGTATAATTATACTTACAGTAAAGCACTGGCCAGCTTACACTAATTACCGTAGTTTCTCCCCTGTACGTAACCAATACGTAAATGCTCTGGAGTAGATCGGTGGAACACGTCTCTTCCCGATCCTTGAATTCCGCTGAGCTCTGCCAACGTGGTTGCCTGGACGTGAATCGATGGAATATTATACACGCCGATCAACGTATTTGCTGGCACTCAATGGCTGACCGCTAAGACGCGCGAAAAGCGGTCAAGCAAAACTCTACAGAAAGAATTTCTGAGAGTTGCAACTAGCCAATATAATGTAATACGCTAGTCGGTATAAACTCACGACTTTTAATTAAGACAATGTTTCGCGTTGTCAATCGCGAACTTAGTCTAACGTATTATAAGACCACGTGGCGAAATCTTTTAACAAGCACAGCGTGGCTTAGGTTTTGTGTTAACGCAACGGTAGCCGGAAACTCTCTGAAGCGTCTCGCGGCCGGCTTGCTTCTCGCTCGCGTGCCGGTCGTCAAGATACGCACTTCTTTACTCGTCTTAGACGAGGTATATGACCAAGCGTTTATCCTATTTTAATACCTAAGCGCGCAAGATTCAAACACGGTAGAATACCGTTACAAAATTTAAAATCATAAAAAAATTTTTAAATAATTACTTTTGATGAAAATTTTGTTAATATTATATTTGATGTGTCACGATGTTTATCTATGTCTTTAGAGGCGGTCGGAACCAAATCGGTGACTTAGTTCAATGCTTACAATAAATGCTTATAATGATTTATTTATTCATGTGTACGGCAAAAATATAGTCATTTCCTCTAACCATATATATAAAGAATAATTTGAATCAGTTTCAGTGACAAAAAATTATAAAATATTGTCATAAAGCGAAAAATGCCATCTAACAGTTGATGCGGCTGTTATTTGCATGCAATAGATTTCAATTCAGCATTTTTCGCTTCATGACAATATTTTATATTTTTTTGTTGCTGTAACCGTTTCAAATTATTCATTATCATTATATGGTTAGAGAAAATGACTATATTTTTGCCGCGCAAATGAATAAATAAATCATTATAAGCATTTATAATAAGCACTGAACTAATTCGCCTATTTGGTTCCGACCGTCTCTTAAGATTTATAGGATTATTTTGGTATAATTTCTTTCTGATATCTTTTTGACTTATTTTTACATTTTGTAAGATATATAAAAAATTTTTTACTAAAATTTAGAAATCTTACCTTAATATTCAAAAATAAGTGACGTAATCATTATTAATATTTACAAGATCATTGAATCATTACATTATTCTAAATTATTAGAAATTATTTCAATTTTTATATATATAAAATAAAATAATTGTGAAATATTAGACTTACTTTTTGCAATACTTACTTTTATAATTTTTCAATCTTTTGTATTTTCTTAATAATATTAGCTAATCTTAATAAATATCCAGAATAAATTTGATGATTTTGATTAATATAATATTCTGTTATTGGTTCACGTATTCGTGTTTTATATTATATAATTTTATTGAAATAAAATTTATAATATTTCGGTACTTTATTCCGATTATTGTATTCAAGTTTTTCGTCATTCTCGCCAATGAATGAATTGATATTATTATTTAATCGAGAAATTTCTCTATCATCTGAAATATTATCATTTAGGCTCTCTAAATAATATTCGTATTCTTCTTTATAATTTAAATGGTCTTCAATTTGATTATTTAAATCTTCATCATTTGTTGATAAGTGGCATTATCTACTTCAACATGATTGGCTTCAATTGGATTCGGTTCCATCATTTTTTTTATTACTTTGTATATTATTCATGTATATATTTTAATTTATATTATTAATTTTTATGTTAATATTATGATAAATTCAATACTTTACAATTTTAGTATTAGTAAATAATTAATATAAATGTGACCTGTAAAAAATAAAAATTTATTTATCATATAATTTGTTGAAAATAATTAGTAGCGAAATATAAAATTTAATATTGATGAATTTTAAAAATTTCATGTTAAATTATAATAAAATTATTTCTCTATTTTTTTCCACAGTATATTAAGTATAGTATCATTATTTTCTGATCCATTTTGAAAAAAATATTTTATTTGCATTTTTACAGCGCGAAAGAGCAACGTATAATTGACCGTGAGAAAATAAAGGTTTTTTAATATATATACCCACATTTTCAAAACTTTGTCCTTGAGATTTATTTATAGTTATCGCAAACGCTAAAACAAGACGAAATTGTTTTCTATATCAGATAAACGGTAATGATGATGATTTGATAGTATTTAATGTTATTTTCGGTATAAAAACTTTATTTCCTTCATTTTCTCCTGTAATAATTTTACCTTCTATATTATATTTAAATAATCTAGTTATTTTTAATCATGTTCCATTAAATAATCCATCTTTAATACTTAAATTTCGAATTAGCATTATTATTGCATTCACTTTTAAATTTAGTTCATGTGGGCGTAATTCTCCTCTTAAATTATTCAACATTTTTATTGGATAATTTAAATAAATATTATCATCTGTTTGATCTACACCTTTATACATTGCATAATCAATACTATAGTAAGTTATTGTTCGATTGTTGATTAATTTTAATATTTCACTAGCAAAAAATACCTCGCTCCTAACGTCGCTCGGTTGAATTTTCATATATTATATTATTATGTATAAATTAGCCAATTTTAAAATAAAAAAGAATTTCGCAACTTATGAATTTTGATATTGTAGTTTTTTACTAAATTAAATTTTTATTTTTTGATAAAAAAGATTAATTAAAGTTACTATGTGCATAAAAATTGTTTAAATACAAATTATATCATGGTGATTTAATGATGATGAATCAATGAAAAAATATAATAGGAATTCATTCATAAGCGTTCGAATTCTTAGAATCGTTCCAACTATTTTAATTCTAAATTCTCTTTTACACGCTATTCGTTACATATAGAAATTAATTTTGTTATAAGTTTACTATTAAATCGTTAAATATAAATAATTTTAAGGGTTGATATTTAGATCTTATAGTAATCGAAAGAAATTTTTATTCTACATCGGTTTTAACTTTGACGATAATACTCATTTGTCAGTTGATACATCCAGTTAAATTATTATTTAAATTATACTCGAGTTCACTAAGATATATTTAACATAATGATCATTTGAAGAGAGTTTTATTTTTAGTAATACATTATCCACTTTATTGTTTCTAATATAATTAAAATAATGGAATAGAACTATTTATTGTTAATTACTGGAATAAGGAATGTAATAAAGGAAATAAAATAAAAAAGAAAATTAATGAATAATTATTTATTAACCAGATACGTATACAGAATTTAATATGATATATTTTTTTTTACATTTATCATATTTGTATTTAAACACTTAGTACATTCTAAACAATATCTTTTCAATGGTGGAAATAAAGTCTCCCCTGTGTGTTCACGACAACGAAAATAAGCTTGAATTTCAGGATCACATTTTAACTGTTCAGGAATTTTATCCCAGGCCTGTTCAATAATTTTTTCTCCAAAAGTTGTGAGAAAAGACTTGGGTAAGTAAGCTATGTCAGAAGAGCTCATGAATGGCAGGTGCTCAGTTTGAAAGAACATTCTGATTGATTGTTCAAGCGATGGTGTATTATCAAGAAAGTATTTTTTTAACAGAAGCACATTTCAATGAGCACAATGCACTTCGAATGAAAACTTGTGATATGGACATAACTTCTCCAATATATTATATTTTAGTTTTTGTAATGATGGAAAACCAAGAGTTTCAAGGTTACATAAGTTAAAGCCAAACTTTTCGAGCCACTGCTTTTTCTCACTGCCCTTGACGTATACAATTTGCACATCACTTAATGTTTTTTGTAGAACATTCTCGATTTCTTCGTATGGCAATTCTCCTGAACTCCAAGACAATCCGTGGCAATTCCCTCCAACCACAAGATCGTAGATTTATACTTAGCAGAAAGACTACACCAAGGTTGTGGTGGTTTAAACATGGATACCAACGTTCTAGAATTTTCGCGAAGTGGAATTATTTCCAATTCTTTTACAACAAAATCGTCGACAGGCTTCTTAAAGCCTTGTACATCTAACACGTATTCCATTGTGACTGACTACTGCTGCAGCTTTATAACTTAATTTATACCGATCTCTCCACTTCTAAATGAGTTTTTTAACATTCCCACTTATGGGATTATATTCAAAAATACGATCGTGTAAGATCAAACAGTAGGCTGATGTTCCAGCTGGAAAGTCTTCTTTGACCTCAAATTCAAGACGTACGTCCACTGGAGCCTGTTTCAATGACTCATTTTGTTTGGAGCAGTCTATGACGATGAGAGGAGCGTGAGTCAAAAAATCTTTCTTTTTGAGCAAGGGTTCTGCTTCTTTATTGTTGTATGCCATTTGGAAATTGATATACATATCATATGGTAGAGCATATTGATTATGCTCAATATCAAGATTTAAATTTCCATAAGTATATACTGAGAATTGAGAAAAAGTTTGACGTTGCTTATATTGCAATGATCAAAACGGCTAGCATTAGCTCCTCCCTGTCCTTTACGATCGGTCTGAAAACCTATAATGACGAAATGTGGCTTCTCCAACTGGTTTGATGTTTTTAAAGACCAAACGTGCTTCGTAGTGCTGGGGAGCAACGGATATTCATATATCTCCTATGAGCGAAAACTCATAGAAATACGTTTATCCTTTTCCAAATGATTAAGTAACTGTAGTTTAAACTTGTCTGAACATTTACATAAGACATTAACCACTCTATTTTAATCAATTCAATCTTGAAATTCTCGAGATTTTGTTGACCAGTTGGCAATGTTTGTATAACAGAATTTACATCATTTCTGGACCTAGTGAGAATAAGTTCATGCTTGGTGTACACTACAATTTTACGATAGTCTTCAGCAAAGCCTAAAATCATACTTAGAGGTATTGATACATCAAAGTAACCTTGATTGTTTGTAAGCTGTTGAGTTTCCCCAATCTCAAGCCAACCAGCATTCTCTAAATGATAGCTCTGACTAGGATTGAATGACAGAAAACCTTTCATGATACTCGTCAATCCAACATTTTTACATTGGTCGATTTCAATGGCATTTAATTTCATAACGAATCTCTTCAAAGAGATGACAGATGGCATTATTGACTAGTTTTGTATTCGTGACAGCAGTATTGTCAGCTTTACGCAGTCTTCCACAAATGTGTAAGGAGCTGCAAGATGGTAGAAGACAAAGATCTTGATGTTGTATTGATATGCGAATCTCATCGCTATTATTGTAAGCTGATGGAGTATATGGTTGATGAGCATGAATCTCATAATGTACCACAGACTCATCGAAAGTTACAGGTGATTGTATGCTTAGTATTTCGGCCATTTTTTTGAATACAGCAGAAGAATGTGCAAATTACTTTTTTCTAGGAATAACTCTTAGACCGAGACTTTTGAGAAACTGGATGTTTTGACGTGTTAACGCTTTGAGAACTCGATGACGACTGACTGTCTGCGGACATAGTGTACTGTTTATATAACCTAGACCAACTTTTGCATTATACACAACACCTATAATTATGATGTGGGTTTAATATGCAGCCTAATCGTTATAGTTTCACCACGGAAATTAACCAAATCTCTGTCTTGATCTACAATACGTAGCTGTATATGTTTAATACGATTGTTGGTGACTGGAAGATAAATGACTTGCGATGGTGCTTCAATAATTTTGTAGCCTGGAGGTACAGCTGGGAAAAATTCGTGTATAGTGTGTACTTTATGTTCGCTTATGTATGCACCAGAAATAATATTACATTCAATGCGTAAAGCGTTTACCTTTAAAATGGCTACAGGTAAGTCAGAATGGCGGACTGCGTTTGCAGCTAGAATACGTCGATTGAAACCCAACAGTTTGCCAATAGAGTCTTGTGGTTGAAAATTAATCGTGTGACTACACTTTATTCTACTACGAAGAGTACTATTATTTGGTTCAAGGCTGAAAACAATGCCCCTTGGTAGAAGAATATCTTGCAAATAGCTCTCAATATCTTTAATTTCGTAACTTCCAGTCGGTAAAGTGATTACATTCTCACCGACATAAATCTTGTTGTTTCTTGAATCAATGTTGGGTACTGAGTTGAAAGTTAAAAGTTCTACTAATCCGAGAACGTAATTTTTACTCTGTGAAAGTTCAATTGGTGGAAAATATTGAGCTTCCAATATTGATGACGTTCCCGATAAACTTAGAGTCAATGAATCTTCCATGATTACTCGGACGCTACTGACTTTGATTCACCAATGTACATTTGTTTTATAAGCTTTTACATAAAAATTTCAAACATAGATGCCCACATTCGTAAGTATCATAATTTTGATATCTCTCATAATTATACCTAATGTTCTTAACTTTGAGGTATTGCATAAGATCTATAGGTGGTTGTAAGTCCCCGAAGCTATCAAAATATACACCATCGTTACCACGTTTGCGGTAAGCTACCCAATGCGTACCTGGTCCACTCTCATCATCCAGATTAAACATTGCTGATTCCCGGTTATATAGTCCACCAATTGGTAAAGCGTTTCGCATGAAAACTCCACGGAAATGTGGAATTTTTAAGGTTCGAGCATATTTCACTAAATTAACATCAGTTAGAGCCCTTTTAGGTAGTTTTACATCGAAGTTTTTTTTTTTTTATTTATGCGTCCCCCTTTGTAGGGCTTCAAATGAATACCATAGCCTTTTTTATGTGGTTTCAAATAAAGACCTTTACCAAGTGCAATAGCTTCCATTTTTTTATTATGACGTTGACTTTCTTCAAGTTGTCGTTTCGCGGTGCTAGCATCGTTCACAGCTTTCACTATACCAGCAACGCCACCTGCTAATGCTCCTGTAGCACTCAAACCAGCAAATAGTGGTATTAAAAATGGTAAAAATCCACCGACTTTTGATGGGACTGGTAGTATGCGTGGAATTTGAATATTCTTTTTACCACTACATTTTTTAATGGCTCTACGAGCACCTTTTAAAGCTGTACGAATGACTTTATGAGCATCGGTATTTGGTTTCAACGACTTAGATGCAGATTTCACTACCTTCGATAGTGTCATGGTTGGCTTTTTTTGTTTCGCATTCTTTAGACCCATTCTAAGTTTTGATTTTACTTTCATGGCGTTCGAAATAGCGTAGGCAGCAGCCTTTTTACCAATGCCTGAATCTTTAACCCAAACTCGTTGTCAAGCTTTTTTGGCTAATATTCTATCGGCAGCGTTTTTCGCCTCAATGTTCTCTCGATTATGTGAGTAAGCAATATCGTGCTCTTTGCAGGCTGCATCGAGTGGATTGATTCCAGGATCACCATGAGCGAGACGTTTTGCTAGTTTGGTTCCAGGTCCACAGTATTGATAACCTGTAAATGAAGTTCAAATGGAAGCTTATTGATGAGAGTGTTTACAAGACTGCGCCCACTTTTTCGCTTGTGTTCAATCATGATCTTTACAGCATGATGGTTGATTGAGTACTGAACTCACATCTATATAAATTATTTATTTATAGTATAGTCATCAGTCAGTTGTCAAAAAGCAAACAGTGAACATGGATTTGCAACCGCAAAATGTCAAATTACCAGTATCAAATTTCGATACAATTACACGGCAACAAACGTCACAGAAACGTCTTGGAGAATTATTACCTGACAGTATACGAGCCGTGTTTTGTGGCCCTTCGAGCTGTGGTAAAACTAATACATTGCATACTCTTATAATACACGTTAATGGATTAAAATTTGAAAACGTTTATATATATTCAAAATCGCTTTATCAGCCAAAGTATAAGTTTCTCGAGGAACTTTTAAAACCGATAAAGGGTGTACAATATTTTGCATTTAGTGAGCATGAAACCGTAGTAACTCCCGAAGATGTTCTTCCAAATTCCATCATGGTGTTTGATGATGTGGCTTGTGAAAAGCAAGATAATATAAGAGCATTTTTCTGCATGGGTAGACATAAAAATGTAGATTGTTTCTATCTTTGTCAATCATATGCTCATGTACCTAAACACTTAGTTAGAAACAATGTAAATTTACTGGTAATATTTAGACAAGATGATATGAATCTCAAGCACATATACAATGATCATGTGAATTCAGATATGTCATATACACAATTTAAGGATTTGTGTTTGTCTTGTTGGGGAAATTATAAATTTGCATTCCTCACAATTGACAAAGAACGAGAGCTAAATGCTGGTCGTTATAGGAAAGGTTTTGACTGTTAAGTGATAAATATAGGAAAATGAGTGTAAATCAAGTAGTACATTGTAGAACGTTGGATAGTCAACATGGCAGATTTTTAACGTGAAAAAAATATTCTCCATCAGATTGTAAAATCTAGAGAGGCAATCATATGTAAACATAAGCTACTGAAACAGGGTAAAGCTGATTTCGAAAAGGTTTTCACTGAAACATTCAAACCTGTTGTTGATCCACTTGAAAAACTTGTAAGCATATCTAAAATAAATAAAAAAGACTTCAAATTGAAAAATAAAACAGAGCATGCCCCCTCCGAAAATGATCACATTTCTGAGAATAAGCACACTTCTGATGATGAGTACATTTCCGATGATAAGCAGATTGTAAAGGAAAATGTTGACGATACAATACGACCATCTGATACAAGTTTTGAGACAGCTGCAGAAAGTGAAACTGATGATGATGATGGTAATGATAGAAACGAAACGGATTCGCTTACCAATAAATATCTTTAGATGTTTCAGAAAAATCAAAAATCATATCTAGATAATATCTATGGAGTTCGTAAAGTGGATAGGATGATGTTGATTGGTGATTTACCAATCAATTTCAGTAAGGACCATGTGATTGTACTTGACACACAACATCCAAAAGCTGTAGGCTTACTAGAATCACTGTTTCGAAAACAGCCAGATGAAAAACTTATTACGGAAGATGATTTGAGAAATTATCGAAAAATTGTTGGAATAACGAATGCGTATAGAAAGAATTACCATGCTGATGGATCACTTCGCAAATTAAATAGTAATAAATTTAAAAATTACATTGCTCCATTTTTTGATAAATCTCCAGCTTGAAAGAGGAAATCTTTTAGTGGAAAGGGTCTCTTACCACGCTACAAAATTGCTTGAAAAGGTACACAAATGGATTACGTGTACTGGGATGACCCCAATGAACTGGTTGATCGCTTACGGTTACTAGTAGCAGAGACAGAAGCTGGAAATCCAAGTCATACCAATGAGATTCATTCAATAATCGAAGAGCTACGCGAGGCCAACATTATATATTGAAAAGTACTGCTATTTCTCTAGTTATTCGCAAGATGAGTGTTGACGTATTTGGACGACAATTACACCAGGCTGGAGGTTGACATGGTCCTCCAGGTGTTGGGTATAAAATCACAGAAGATAGGCAGTATGATATTAAAAATAAGAGGTTATGTAATGTTGCCACACCTCAACAATCGAATGATGCAGTTAATTTGCAAACCTTACAAAGTATGGTTGCATCTGAAGTTCGAAGCATATATCTAGTCACTGGAGGCTTAAGAAGTAACCTTGATGCATTAGAATTAGAAATACAAAAGTCAAAGGATGAATATGATGAAAAATTTTTTTAAAATTACGATGTAAGCATCCAAGAATTAACTGATGAATATGATGAGAAAATTAAAAAAGTTAATACAAACATCCATAAATTACATGAGTTGATTAAGCATCTTGTCAAAACACTTCAAGATGCTAAAATCCTGACAGATATTCAGAGTATAAAACGCAAATTGCAAGAATTATAAGAATCATTAAGTCTATAGCCATGGAGCATGAAAGACTTGTAGAAGAACTGCATAAGCCTGCTTGACGTAATTATCTACGTCGTAAATTTATAATACGCGGCTTGGATGAAACATGGCAAGCTGATTTAGTAGAAATGCAGCCTTATGGTCAGGAAAATTATATGCTAACAATAATAGATATTTTTTCCAAATATGCTTGGGCTGTTCCTGTAAAACGAAAAACTGGTGAAGATGTTACTGCAGCAATGGAATCTATATTAAAGCAAGGTCGTATACCAAAAAATCTTCATACTGATAGAGGGAAAGAATTTTATAACTCTGCCTTTCAAACTCTCATGAAGCGCTATGATATTAATTTATACTCTACATATAGTAATCTTAAAGCTTCCATTTGTGAACGTTTTTATAGAACACTTAAAAATAAAATGTGGATGAAATGTAGCCTCAAAGGTAACTGCTGTTGGTTGGATATTTTACCTACATTATTAGAAGCATATAACAATAGTAAACATAGAACTATTGGAATGAAGCCAAAAGAAGTTACTCCTATAAACGAAAGAAATGTACTCAAACGTTTTAAAAAGGATATCAAAGCATTAAAAATATCTAAATTTAAAGCTGGAGATAAAGTTCGAGTAAGTAAGAATAAACAAGTATTTGAAAAGGGTTACACTCCTAATTAGTCAACAGAAATATTTACTATAAGTCAAGTAAAGGCTACTGATCCAATCACTTATAAATTGAAGGACTATCAAAATCAGCCCATCGCTGGTGGATTCTATGAACAAGAATTATCAAAAGCAAAATATCCTGATGTTTATCTTGTAGAAAAAATATTAAAAAAGCGTGGAAATAAATTTTATGTAAAGTGGTTAGGATTTGATGAGGCACATAATAGTTGGATAAATAAATCAGATTTGTAAAGGAACAAAAAAGGAAATCTATATATGTGAAAATTATTTTGTTTTTATTTATTAACCTTACAACCATCATTATTCAAAATTATAATTAGTTAATTTGTATTTTTATCAATTAAATAATGTCCCCAAGGTAAAGTATCAGTTTCATTATCTAACAAACATCTCTTATCATCATAAGGACTTAAAGCTAATTTATATTGTTTTTCAGTAAACACATTATGTTTTTGAGGACGTATAATATATTGTTCTCTATGAAATACAATTTTATTTCGTATACATTGCAAGTAGTCATCAAAAGTAATTGTGTTTTTGACAACACCAGTCTTAACACCCTTAACTTTTTTTATTTCATCCTCTCCTTCAATTCGTATACAATACATTTTACTACGTAGACCTATAAATTCTGTCATAATCTTTCCATTGCACTAATCTTTCATTAAACCTACTATCTTTTTGTTTATTTGCGGTATTCCAAAAACGTTTCCAGGTAGGTAATCTGATGTATCAAAGTTTTGAAAATTATGCTTCATTGTTTCATAAATATCAATATTTTAAATTTCATATATTAAACTATCCGTGTCTGTGTATAGTAACTTGCATTGATCTGCAAATTGTTTTCTCATAAAATTATAATGGAAATCATAAACTAATGTCTTTGATAAATCAAGCACAGTCAGACCTATATATATTGGTTTATTCATAGAAACTTCTGTTTTTGATAATTTAATTGCCACTACATTTTTGTCTAGAATGGTTCGACTATGAAGATTTGGTTGAGCAATGAGAGCCTCAGCACCAAATCTCCCATCCCATTTCGTTACAAGCTTTATATCAACTCTTTTTCTAACATTTTCCATGGTTTTGCCATACAGCATTATTCATAAGTTTATATAAATTTTTCTCAAACTCGTTTTTCGCTTTTTTTCTCATATTACTATTTGAATCAATGTAATCTTTTAGCCAGGGTCTTAGAATAAATTTTAAGATTCTATGAATTTTCAATGTAGTCAATAATTTTGAATATTTGGAACCTCGAGGCTTCTCATGTTCTGAACAGAATGGTAAATCTTTATGTACATCATGTAGATATTTTGGATATTCTAAGTCTACTTCAAGAATATAACCAAATGGTGAATTATCACCAATGTTGAAATCTACTTCATCAACATTCTCAATCCATTCAAAACCACCATAGGGTAATGATTGCATCACGGCCCATCCATATAAATTGTTATCATCGTAGTACATCAAATACTTTATTTCCTCATTTTCATTATAGTTTTTACCCATATACTTATTGTTAGCCTGCGCATACCTATTGGAACACTGACTGATGCCACCTCTTATTCCATGCTCAACAAACAACACCTGATCAATGTCAGTTAACAATTCCAACTCTATTTTCGTATATTTAAGCATATCATCCCATGTAAATCCAGGAGCTGTGTAGTAATGAGCTGGATCCAAATCGTACGTACTTTAACAATTGTTTCGAAAATTTTCAAAAACTTCAGCTAATAATAATACATCTTTTTTTTAAATACAAATCTGAATATTTACCTAAATTTGATATATTGAATTCTTTCCAAACATTTTTAGCGTGTTTATAGTCTTCATCAGATATGTTACTGTTATTTAAATTGCTATAAAATTCATCTTTTGATGGAAGTTTTGATTCATTGAGTTTATTTACATAATTCAAGTATTCATATGGAAAGATGCCTTTCCTTTTTAATAGATTAAACTTATCTTCCGTTAAAGGTGATTGCTTAGTGAATTCCAGTTTTAAAATATTCATTTCTGTAAGATATGAAGCTAATTTATCCAAAGATGATGACATGAATCGGAAAAAATCCATAAATCTGAAGTTAATCTTACGATTTTTTATTTATTTTGTAAGTGAAATAAATCGCTCTTTGTTCAATGATAACAGTTGCACACGTCCTGGAAAACTATTAGCGACATCTTTAATGAGAAAATGAGAGTCATAACCCGTAAAATTGTGGAATACTACAGGGATACTACGAGAGTCTCTATATGGTAAATTACACGATCCATGAGCTGCCCCTCGATATCTGAAATATATATATATATATATATATATATATATATATATATATATAAACGTATGTACGCGGCATTATGCTGACTCATACAGTACAGCCTTTGTTTAGTGTCCTGCACACGTCGCGGGTGTGTGGCAGTCTCCTATGTTATCCCTTCCTTTGTTACTTACGCATATGTTAAATACGAATTTATTAAAACTTTGATTGGTGGGCACATTTGTTCTCGAAATTTGATTGGTGGGGTATCGACCCGTAAAATTATTTATATTCAACGATTTAATAGTAAACTTCATTATTATATAACAAAATTAAGAGCAGGTCGTATATCTCTATTCTTTTCTAATCAAAGAATTTATTTTTTTGCAAAAACTAATAATTGTAGCAAAAAATAAGGAAATAGCCCCATCTCGTATAATAAAAAGGAAGATTTTCTTTGATGAGAAAAAATTATTTTTATCGATTCGTTTTGAAGAAAACCTTGAAAAACTTAAAAAATAAAGGTTAGGATGGACGATTCAGTTTTTCAAGGTTTTCTTAAAAACGAAGCGATAAAAATAATTTTTCCTCATAAAAGAAAATCTTCCTTTTTATTATACGAGATGGGGCTTTCTTCTTATTTTTTGCTACAATTATTAATTTTTGTGAAAAAATCAATTCTTTGATTAGAAAAAGACAGATATACTCGACCTCCTCTTAATCTCTATATACTTTTTTATTATTATTAAACAATAATTTTTATCATTTTTCACACACACACACACTGTGATGTCAGAGATGGGACGAAGCTGCATAGAAACTGTAATGTATATTCTTTCCAGTGTTACATCATATTGAGATAAGAAGAAACTGCATTTTAGCTAGACAGTTGATTTGTAATGCTTATACTTATAAGAACGCATGCGTGCGACAAAGTGTAATGCTAGTGACGTCATACAGAGATAAGACAAAGTTGCGTTTTAGGGGACCCAAACTATCTTGTACTTGACCTCTCCCCCCCCTCCACTCCCCACTTTATACATTTCAGTATGTGTGAGCCATAATGTTTTCATCTCATATCTCTTACTCTGAAATATTATTATTATAAATTATTCGTACATTCATTATGGACAAGTGTAAACTACAATGTTTTTCCCTTATCATCCTATTTTATTTGAACTCTAAAAATATTCTAATTTTAATAGTGGGTTTCATAATTATATAACAAAATTAATTTCTATATGTAACGAATAGCGTGTAAAAGAGAATTTAGAATTAAAGTAGTTGGAACGATTCTAAGAATTCGAACGTTTATCGTAAAGCAACTGACTTTCTCTGTCTCTTTCTTGCCTTCGTAAAGCAACTGACTTTCTCTCTATCTCTTTCTCGCCTTCATAAGCAAGTAACTTTCTTCCTATCCCCTTATCATCTTTAGGCTCTTATAGAAGAAACATATGTATAGAGAAAATATATATCTATATATATATCTATAGTCGTGAGACAAGATTCAACCGACCCCCCCCCCCCTCAGCCCCCCCTCAAATGTCTGTCGGCATAGCCCCCCTCAAATTACGTTGTAATTCTTCTTATGAATGACTATTCCAAAATTGACGTAACTTAGGCCCCCCCCTCACCCCCCCTCACCCTTCCATCCTCAATTTTTGTAGCCCCCCCCCCCTCAATTCGCCCCCCTCACTTTTTATAGCCCCCCCCCTCATTCTGCCCTCCCCCCACTATGATATTATGATTAAGTAATTAGTAATAAGAAAATATTCTTATTATTAATAATATTCTATTATTATAATAACAATTATAAGTAATTAAATATTATTAGAATTAGTAATATTTTATTATTATAACTGTAACTGTAACTATTTAATAATATAAAGTTTTTTCGTATTCTAATATTGAATTTCAAAAATGAAAAAAAAAGATTATTATTATTAATATTTTATTAATATAATTGCAAACATAATTGATTGATAATACAAAGCTTCCTCTCTGCATTTTCTTTATTCAGATAAATATATAATATTTTTATTTCTATTCTAATATTTTTATTTTTATATATTGTATCTTTATTTTTATTATTGAAAAAATTTATTAATTACAATAGTAAACTATGAATTACAAAATGAATTTAGCTTAATATCCATAGGTTCTTTATTAACAATTGTATTTAAATAAAACATGTTCTTTTTAAAATTAGAAATAAGATATTTACATATTTATCTTAATAAAAGATTTTTGGGCTTGAGACCAGCATAAAAATATATGGCTGCAGTAAAAGCTTATAAAAAGCATTGTTTGTTGACGCTAAAATAAGCTTACAAATTCATCTTCATTGTCGCTAAAAGATGCTTACAAATTCATCTTTATTGTCGCTGAAAAAAGCTTACAAATTTATTATTGTCGCTGAAGCGATTGTTTGTTGTCGCTAAAAAAACTTTATACAAACATATAAATTTATTGTTTACTGTCGCTAAAAAAAGCTTACAAATTTATTTTTTATAATCACTAAAAGAAACTTATAAATTTATATCTCTTTGTCGTTACAAAAAGCGTACAAATTTATTGTTTACTTTTGCTAAAAAAGATTACAAATTCATTTATTATTGTTGCTGAAGTGTACAGATTTATTGTTTATTGTCACTAAAAAAATCTAATATAAGCATACAAATTTATTGGTTGTTGTCGCTAAAAGAAGCTTACAAATTCATCTTTATTGTCGCTAAAAAAGCTTACAAATTTATTATTGTCGCTAAACGAATTGTTTGTTATGCTAAATAAATTTTATACAAGTATATAAATTTATTGTTTATTGTCGGTAAAAAAGCTTAAAAATTTATTTTTTATAATAATTAAAAGAAACTTACAAATTTATATCTCATTGTTGTTGAAAAAAGCGTATAGATTTATTGTTTATTGTCGCTAAAAAGATTACAAATTCATTTATTATTGTCGCTGAAGCGTACAGATTTATTGTTTGTTGTCACCAAAAAAATCTCATATAAGCATACAAATTTATTGTTTGTTGTCGCTGAAAGAAGCTTACAACTTCATCTTTATTGTCGCTAAAAAAGCTTACAAATTTATTATTGTCGCTGAAGCGATTGTTTGTTATCTCTAAATAAATTTTATACAAGTATATAAATTTATTGTTTATTCTCGCCAAAACAAACTTACAAATTTATTTTTTATAATCGCTAAAACAAACTTATAAATTTATATCTCATTGTTGTTGAAAAAAGCGTACAAATTTATTGTTTACTGTCGTTAAAAAAGATTACAAATTCATTTAATATTGTTGTTGAAGCGTACAGATCTATTGTTTGTTGTCAGTAAAAAAATTTAATATAAGCATACAAATTTATTGTTTGTTGTCGCTGAAAGAAGCTTACAAATTCATCTTTATTGTCGCTAAAAAAGCGTACAAATTTATTGTTTATTGTCGCTAAAAAAAGATTATAAAAGCGTACAAATTTATTATTTATTGCCGCTAAAAGAAGCTTACAAAATAATTTTCATTGTCGATAAAAAAAGGTTACATATTTATTCTTCATAATTGCTAAAAGAAACTTATAAATTTATATTTTATTGTCGCTGAAAAAAGCGTACAAATTTATTGTTTAGTGTCGTTAAAAAATATGTATATCTGTTTTTACTATTTTTAAAAAAAGTTTACAAATTTATTTTTATTGTCGTTGAAAAATGTATACAGATTTATATAATTTTAAAAATTTTAGTATTTTTTTTTTATTTAAAAAAAAATCTAAAATTAAACGAAGTAAATTTTTATAATATACAATATTATTAATTACAACTTAATATGAAACATTTTTTAACATTTCAGGAAATATTATTAGAGAATGTTAATGTATCAAAAGCAAGAGGATACAATAAAGGAAATCAAATATATGACTTAACATTAAAATATTATTTAAATATTACTCATTTAGGCGAATACAACATATTGAAAAATAAATCAATTAAAATAAATTTCGAAGAAATAAAATTAAGACCTGGATTAACAAGTAATTAAATATTATTGAAAAAAAATATAATAATTTGAATAAATAATTTTTTATTTTTTAGAAATACAAGAGTACTTAAAAAATTTTTTTGTACAAAAACATAAAAAAAAATGAATCAGAATACATTGGAACAATAACGGATGGACAATATAAATTATACGTTTTAATAAATAAATTAGAAAATGCATATGTGAATTGGGAAAAAGGAAGAAAACTAGAAATTATCGGAGAAATAGAAGAAAATAGTAAAAACAATTATAATAATATATTATATGCATATGCACTCATGAGAATATTCATGTATATTCATATATAGATGCATATTTATATATTTAAAAAATTTTATAGATATTTCATACATATTAAAAGTAAAAAGTTTGGAATTCATTAAAGTATTAAATGATGAAAACATGGAGTTAGAGGACCTTATATTAGCAAATGAAATAATTTTAAATAAGGTGAATTAAATATTTTTATTTTCTTACATTAATTAATACAATATTCACATTATAAAATGATTATTTTTCAAGGTTACAGAAAAACAAAATGATGATAATTGAAATAATATTGATTATAAAATAATATTGATTTACTACAAAAAAAAATAAATTTATAAGTTTTTTTCAACAACAATAAAAAATATACATGTAAGCTTGTAATAAAGTATAAATTTGTAAGCTTCTTTTAGCGACAATAAAATTTAACGACATATTGAATAAATATTTAAAATTATTTAAAAAACTGTACAAGCTTTTTTAGCGACAATGAAAAATAAATATGTAAGCTTTTTATAACTACAATAAAATTTAAATTTGTAAGCTTCTATTAGCGACAATAGAAAATAAGTCTATAAAATTATTTCAATAATTATAACAAATTAATCTGTAAGCTCCTTTTAGCGACAATAAATTTGTATGCTCACATGAAATTTTTTTAGCGACAATAAACAATAGATCTGTATGCTTCAGCGACAATAATAAATAAATTTGTAAGCTTTTTTAGCGACAATGAAAAAAAAGTGTACGCTTCTTTAGCGTGAAATTTAACGACATATTAAATAAATATTTGAAATAATTTAAACCTTTTTTTAGTATAAATACAAAACAACTGTACAAGCTTCTTTAACGACAGTAAAAAATAAATATGTAAGCTTCTTATAACTACAATGAAATTTAAATTTGTAAACTTTTATTAGCAACAATAAAAAATAAGTATATAGAATTATTTCAGTCATAATAACAAATTAATTTGTAAGCTCCTTTTAGCGACAACAAACAATAAATTTGTATGCTTATATGAGATTTTTTTAGCGACAACAAACAATAGATCTATATGTTTTAGCGACAATAATAAATTAATTTGTAAGCTTTTTTAGCGACAATGAAAAAAAAGTGTACGCTTCTTTAGCGACAGTAAAAAATAAAAATGTAAGCTCCTTTTAGCTACAAAAAAAAACATTCTTAATGCAGCCATATATTTATATATGTTGGTCTCAAGCCCAAAAATAAAAAATGCAAAGAGGGAGCGTTTTTTTTGCATCTTATGTATAAAATTTATAACATAAAAAGATAAAAATATTTATTTATAATCATAATTTTCAATTATTCTATTATTCTCTTTTTTATTATTAGTTTATAATTATTATTAAATATTATTATATACAATCATAACTTGAAATTTTATTATTATTTTTTATTCTATTTTTAATTTATTTAAAAAATATATAAGTTTCATTCATTGTGAACTTTTGAATATTGCGTTAAACCATCTTTTTTTTATTAATTCTAATTCTATAACTTTAAATCTTATATTTTTATATGTCGATGTTTTCTGTTGAACTTTTTTCACATTCGCAAATATGAAATTTAGATTCATTATGTCCTACTCTTCTATTTACTTTGAATTAATATAAATTTGATTTAGCGATAATGAAAACAAAGTGTACGCTTTTTTAGCGACAATAAAAAATAAAAATGTTAGCTTCTTTTAACTACAAAAAAAATACTCTTAATGCAGCCATATATTTATATATGTTGGTCTCAAGCCCAAAAATAAAAAATGCAGAGAGGGATCGTTTTTTTTGCATCTTATGTATAAAATTTATAACATAAAAAGATAAAAATATTTATTTATAATCATAATTTTCAATTATTCTATTATTCTATTTTTTATTATTAGTTTATAATTATTATTAAATATTATTATATACAATCATAACTTGAAATTTTATTATTATTTTTTATTCTATTTTTAATTTATTTAAAAAATATATAAGTTTGATTCATTGTGAACTTTTGAATATTGCGTTAAACCATCTTTTTTTTATTAATTCTAATTCTATAACTTTAAATCTTATATTTTTATATGTCGATGTTTTCTGTTGAACTTTTTTTACATTCACAAATATGTAATTTCGACTCATTATGTCCTACACTTCTATTTACTTTGGAATGTGTGTATTCGGGGGTTGTGGAGCGGAGGAGCAGGGGGAACCCCTAGTATATATATATATATATATATATATATATATATATATATATATATAATAATGACCTATGTTATAGTTCTTTCTATCCTTCTTTTACTCGTTTAAAATGAGATCAGTTTATACCCAATAATATAAAATAAGACTCTTCAATGATCATATTAAAATTTTTAAAGATTTAACATTTACTCTCATCTGCGACAGCGGGCGGGCGGGCATGTACCGCGGGGGAATTCGCTTGTCTACGTGGCGCGGTGATTCGCCTATCTACGTGGCACGGATCGCGGTGATTCGCTTATCGACGCGGTGCCGGAGCTCGCGCGCCAATGAGCGCTAACATGGCGCGCAGGCGCGGAATGAATTTCTTATATCGCGGGACTGGTCATTATTTTTTTGCACCTGCACAGGTGAGCTGATGGTGGAGGAGTGGGGATATCCAGAACTCTCTTTACTACACTACTAATAGGTATTAATTATATTGAAGTTTTATGCTCCTAACGTCGCTCTCTGAAATTTCTTTTATTATATTATTATGTTTAAATGACTCATTTTAAGTAAATAAGAAATAATTGACTTCAGTTAATTTCGCATACTGATTAGAATTGAAAATAATTTGATGAAACATTATATAAAAATATATGTACACATGTGCTTAAAATAAAAAAGCGTATAATTTATTTCATCAAGTGACTATTTCTCACTCTACTTCCATAAGAAAAACAAAGATAGTACGATATTTGATATAAATAAACTGAGAACTGAGTAACAACTATAATTTTCAGACCTTAATATATGACCATGAATTTGAATTATGAAATTAATTTTTACGTGAAACATGCTTAAAAAAAATTTGTGTTTATTTCTAATAAAAATATCTCTACAAATGTATTTTATATATATTAAATACGAAATTTAAATAAAAAAAACCATAAGATTAAAATACACATTTTTGTTTAATTTTAAATTTGAATATTTCAGAATAATAAAATAACTATTTGCAATTACTTAACAATCCATTTTGCATCTAATAGAAAATTTTAATGAGAGACAAATATTACAAAGTGTATGTATCACAAGTAAGGGTTGCATATCATAAATATCATAATTTTTAGAAAATTCTTGATATTAATAGATTATTAATTTAAAAAATTAAATAGTTTTTCATTGATCACAAGTAACTTTTCAAATATAATTAAAATAATACTGTAAATGTCAATCAAATAACATTTTCATCATAATAAATTTCAACGCTATCCTCTTTTAAAAAGACGATGGCCGGATGTTGTGAAACTCTTTATACTAAGAACGTGATTGGTGCGTTGAATAGAATCATATGAAAAATGAGATTTGATTTACTATAATATGCTTAAATAAAATCATCGATTTAAAATTTAATAGTAAAAATCATTGATAAAATAAATAGATTATAATTATTGAGTTATAGTTTGATTTTTTAAATAAAAATTATTAGTATAAACATCGCTAACTTCCACTTACAAAAATTCCTTTTGTATGAAGTTGTCGAGATTGCGAAGTACCGCTCTATATTCATTTGTTATTGTATATTTTAAATTAGAATATGGTAACAATTCTATGCCATTTACTTCTGAATTCTCTTTTTAAAAATTGTACTATAAAATAGTATATTAAGAGAAGGTCACGTATCTCTGTCCTTTTCTAATCAAAGAAATGATTTTTTTACAAAAACTCAATTCTTTGATTAGAAAAGGACAGAGGTATGTGACCTCCTCTTAAGCAATACATTTAGAAAATACAGATGTTATGAATTTTTTAGCTTATAACAATATCATAAAATATTTATCTATGAGCCTGGCAAGTAATTTGGTAAATTTAAAATAAGATTTAAAATATTTGGGAATATTTTAAAATAAATAATAAAAAAACCGATAAGCAATACAATTTCGATAGTATAATTTAGTATATGATTTAAACTATTTTATTTTCTATATATTTTATGGATTTCATATTGTTGAAAATATTAATTTTTAAATAACTTCATTCATTAGTTATTGAGAATTCAGGATTCCAATATTATATGCTAAAATTTTTCTGGTACCAGAAATTACAAATTCATAAATGCTAATAAATAAATTTATTTAAAAATTTATACCATCTAATGCATTTCTTTTCCTGAAATTTTGCACTAAAATGTGGAGATAGTCAATATTTATGAGTGTAGGTGTAGTGTCCGTTTTATGTCTCCTTAAAATGTGAAATTTTAAGTAATGATAAAACTGGAAAAGTCGTTTTTATAAACCACATTACATTGCATTAAAAACAGATGTTTTTAATCATGGATAATTTTACATTACTATGTCCAGAGATCGATCTTGGAATTCTATTAAGATATAACTTGAAAATCAAATACATTAAATTGATATTGAAAATTATGTGTATGAAAAGTTATATATTTTTAAAATAACTTTTGACTTTGTGATAATTTAAGTTATTTATATTTTGAAAGATTTAAGAAATGTCTAAAAAATAATTTAAAAGTTTACTATTTCTTCAATTTTTGCTTTCTCATAGAGAAAGCATTGTATCGATAAAAAAATTTTTTTTCTATTTTTTCATTAATTTGTACATATTTGAACTCGGGGAGTCGAAAATAGTGGTTTCCAGAAAATGTATGTGTGTGTGTGTGCGTGCGTGTATGTGTGTGTGTCTGTATGATTTCAATTTGTAAATTGTATCTCGAGAACTACTTGATGGATTAGCTTATAATTTTGCATCGAATTAATTTTTTTGTCGAACTTGGTGGGAAGCTATTGATGATTGGTTTTTATAGTGTAGTTTTAATTTTAGTCGTTTAAAAAAAAAAAAATTTGATTTTTCATTTTTTTGTTTTTTTCTTTGTTTACTACTCGATGAATTTGCTATAAAATTTGCATGAAAATTATTTGCAATTGCCCAAATAAAATAAATTTCTAATAACTGATTTTCTTAGCTTAGTTTTAATTTTATAGCATTTTGAAATTTTTGAAAAAAAATGTTTATATTTATTAAGCCAATAAAATCTTAAAAACTACTTGATGGATTTACTTTAAAATTTTCCATACAATTCAATTTTTCGATCAACTGGTGCGGAAGATATTGAGAATTGGTTTTCTTAGCGTAGTTTTTTTTAGTCATTTAAAGAATTTTAAAATAATTTCGATTCCTCATTTTTTTTTAATTTTACGTAAACTACTCGAATTTGCTTAAAAATTTGTTTGGAACTTATTTTTGACTGCCAAAAGAAGAAAAATGTTTGAAAACTGATTTTCTTAGCGCACTTTTAATTTTATAGCATTTTTAAAATTAAAAAAAAATTTTTTTTTTTCATTTTTTTTCTATTTTACGAAAACCATTCGATAGATTTGCTCCAAAATTTGTATGCAAGTTATTTGCTACTGTCTGAAGAAAACAAGTTTTGGAAAACTAATTTTCTCAGCGCAGTTTTAATTTAAGAGAATTTTGAAAATTTTCATAAAAATTTTTATTTTTCATTTATCTTCTTTCTTAGCATGGTTACGATTAGAAATTTCGTTGTCATCATTCTTTTTATTACTGCATTATATCATTCTTACAATAGAACAAATTTATTGCAGTTTTTTGTATTACTTGATGCTTTAAAATACAAAGAAAATATATATGGACCATGGGAAACTTGTCATAAAAAATATTTTAAATCATTTTAAAATAGTCCAATATACTTTTAGTAATATTAAGGATACTTATTTATATTGTTAAATTAAGTTGATTATTGACAAATTTATTATTTTTTAATATATGCATATTGTAAATGGCAAAAAATGTATCAAAACAACCATTGAAAAGGTTAAAAGGATTATATTTTATTACCTTTTTACAAAATACTTATTAAATAGAAATATAACAATGCCTGATTTTAATTGCTTTATAACAAATTTGAATTTTTATATTCAATACTCTATGTAACATTTTTTGAGAAATTATCATTGATGCCTTTATTATTTTGTTCTATTGATATGAACCAAATAACTTTTTGATGAAAGGACACTTTGACATTTATCATGAATTTTGTAGCGTGTCACCCAATTTAACTCAGCATCATTACCAAAAAATTTCTTAACAGGTTCATTTGTTAAAATTGCTGAAAAAATATTAAAACATAAATTATCTATTTTATTAAATGTTTATAATATATAATATTTGGAATATTGATTTTGGTTTACATTTGCCCAGTTAAAAAGTTGATTTGGTAGTGTGTAACCTAATTGAACTCAGCTAGCATATATTTTCGAAATTTATAAAGTACAATATGAGTAAATATTAATGTTAGACAATTTTTTTATATTAAAATCACATTCAAATAAATATAAAAAAATTAATGAAACTCAAAGAGCTTTATGAGAAAGCATTCCGCTAAAGCACTTGGCAGCGTTTTTTAAATAATAATAAAAAAATGAATGATATATCTTTTAAGGGGAATCCTCATACCGACATAGAGTTCTACCTTATCTACATTTAAATTATGAATTTTAATAAAAATTTAACTATTCATGACTGAAATTCGTAGGAGAGGCACATTCTTAACATGCCAAAGAATTTATTGCAACGTTAAAAGACAATATAAGGGTAAAAATAAAGGCGAAAACTGCTTAATACGATTAACTTTTCAATGTAGTTATGAATAATCGTATTATGCAGTTTTTGTCTTCATTTTCACTTTAACTCTGTCTTTTAACGTTGCAATAAATTCTTTAGAATGTTAAGAATGTGCCTCTTCTATGAATTTTAGTCAAAAATAGTTAAATTTTTATTAAAATGCATAATTCAAATATAGATAAGGTAGATCTCTGTGCCGGTATGAGGACACCCCTTAAGGAGATGTAAAACGGACACTACACCTGTACTGATAGATATTAGCTTCCTTTTCATTTTATCGCTGAATTTTCAGAAAAGAAATGCATTAACTTGTAGTATGTACCATGATGATTATTTAGATAAATTTTCAAATAAACTTATTCATTAGCTTTTAAAATATTTGGATTCCTCCGCAAAATTAAAAAATTTTGATAAATAATTTTGAAACCCAAAATTTTCAATAACTAATGAATAAATTTATTTAAAAATTTAACCGGATAATCTTGATGGTACATACTACAAGCTGATGCATTTTTTTACTGAAAATTTTGCAATAAAATGTAAAGATAGTGAATATTTATGAGTACAGGTGTAGTGTCCATTTTACATCCCCTTAAATGGGATTTATTTTTCTCGAAGTTTTCCGTGTCTATAAATTCATTGATGCCGCGTAAACTGCTCTGATACATTACTATATAGCATCAATTTCTTTACTAATGCTGATATTAGAAGATATGAAATTATTATTATTTAATAATGAACAGAAAATAATAACACTATATTAACAGTCAATCATTAAAAATTTATATACATTTAGATTAGATTTATATACATTTAGATTAGAGCGCGCTTGCGCGCATGGATTTTCTAGTAATTATTAAAATAAACATTTTTATTTAACTGCAATCTATTGTAATAATTATTTTTTTAATATATCGACGTCTCCTAGCCATATAATTCTATTTGGAATATGAGTTCCATAAAATTCTTATTAAAAATATTTCAATATACGGCTATTTCAATGGAAATTCAATATAATTCTTACTGATGACGACGTATTATATAATTCTAATTAAAAATGCGTTTAATATTCTAATTGAAAAAGCCGTGTAATATAATTCTAACTGTAGCAGTCGTGCATTATAATACTAATTCATATAGTAAAGCCTGATTTGAATGAAAATTAACATCAAGTTAGAATTATATTGAACGCATTTTTAATTAGAATTATATTATACGGTCGACATCAATAGGAATCATATTGAATTCCCATTAAAATAGCCTTATATTGGAATATTTTTAAATAAGAATTTTATAGAACTGTTATTTCAAATAGAATTATAGGGCTAATAGAGTAGGAGAAGTAACCGACGCTCTGCGTTCACTTCCTTCTTCCTCGTGCCTCATTATCGTTTCGATAGCCTTGTCGCATAGTTGTCTTTTGCCATTTTTTTCAAAGTTAAATTTTCCGCTGCTATTTATTAAAGTTTTCTCTTTGTTTAATTATTACTGTTGAGTTTTTTTTTCTTTGTAGTTGTTAAAGATTAGAGATTATTGTTAAAGATTGATAATTATTGTATTGATAATTATTTTTTATTAAATAAAAATCGGTTTCGCGTGGGGATCAAAGCCAACCGCCAAAGACAACCATCATACTAAGGGTCTATAGCACCGATTGCCAGCCATTTTGGGAGACAACCTGTGTAGATTTTCTGGGTTTTGCTGTTTGCTTCTTTTAATTGAGAGATTATCAAATGATGGCTGAGGTAGAACATAGCAACGAGCAGAAAAAGGTATTATTTGTATTTTTTTTTTGTGAAAAATTGCGATAAAAGAGACAAATAGTGCGCGAAAGTGAAGACATAAATTCTCACTCTCTCACGTCGAAATAAGTGAATAGAGAAGTAGCGTATAATTTAGTTTGATTTGCTACTTTTATCTGATAAATAATAAATTAGAAAACTCAATTAGTTTTTTTTTGTCGTTGAATTTACTGGAAATTTTAGCGGAAAAACCACGGCGGGCTATAGATATAGCCACGTAGTTTTCTAACCTAAAGTAAATTACGATTATAATTATAGTATAGCGGAAAATTAAGTTGTTTTTCTTTGATTGTTAAATAGTGAAACAAAAATTGTTATTAAAGTGAACAGTGGAAATTAATTAATGAACTTTCTTTCGTATACCTACCCTAAAAATCATAGTGTAAAAAATAAATTTGGTGATGTAACTAGTGATTTTTCTTTATTTAAAGTGGTTTTTCTATAGATAAAAATTAATTGTTTCTCTCTAATTAATTTTTTTTTTCTCTTTCAAAGTGAAATTTCAATTACTTATAACACAGGCCCACAAAATGAAAAAAAATGTCTGAACTTTTGACCGGACATACATATTCCCATGTATTTTTCGACGCTGAATCCGAATCTGTAATAAAAATATAGGGTTTTCCTACCTTTTCTCAGAGTTTTATTGAAAAAACCTCATTTTTTACGGTTTTTTTGCGGTTTTTCGAGTCTAGAAAAAACAAATCATGAGATACGGTTAATTGGACTTCAAAATCGAATTCTACGGGAAAAAATACATGGAAAACCATACCTTCAAATTTTTTTAACGCGATTCTAGTCCTCTGTATGGGGCTGAAAAGATGAGGAAATCGGTAAAAGTCGAAATTTTGCCTAAAATGGATTTAAACAATATTAAAATTTAATCATGCGTCTTTTGAAGAGTCGATAAACATTGGAAATACTATCCTGGGGTTTTTCAGATTGCTGATCATGAATTTGAAGTCAGATTGTGTAAAAACTACTTCTAGAGGGCGGTGACAAGAACTGTATATGGTAAATTTATCGATTTTTTAAAAATTTTACGTCTGAAATACTAATTTTAGAGTCTTTCACAGCATTGACTGTAAATTCAAGATATTAACTTAGCCTATTGTGTACGTTAAACTTAACATTTTGTCTATGTTTGTCTCTCTCTCTCTCTCTCTCTTCCGATGTTTTTTTAAATTGGCTTACGCTTACGTACACGTTTCTCTTCGAATGACCGATGTAGTGGATTTCTGACACGTTTTTGTCCTTTTTCGCAGCTGTTTCTCTTTTTATCATCCAGCAGTAATCTGCTAACATGTTGATACCCCAGTTTCCTTGAAATCTACGTTCAAACTCCTTTAAATCTTGGTGAAATCGTTCACCATGCTCTTCACTAAAGTCTCCGTTATTTTCAGGAAACTGATCAACGTGTGAATCAAGAAAATGAAGTTTTAAGTTCATTAGACAACCCAATTTTTCAAAATTACGTACCATTCTTTTCACAATAGCTTTATAATTCGTGTCTTTGGCATTACCCAAAAATTTCGTCGATACCTCTTTAAAACTTAACCATGCTGCCTTTTCAACATCAGTCATGCTTTGTTCAAAGTTTTCGTCTCTAAATAAAGTTCGGATTTCAGGACCATCAAAAATACCTTCATTTAATTTAGCATCAGATTTATGGGGAAAATACTTTGCTTATATATTGGAAGCATTGACCGTCCTTGTCCAAAGCTTTAACTAATTGCTTTATCAATCCAAGCTTTATATGCAGAGGCGGTATCAAAATTTTCGAAGGATTAACGAGTGGATCTTTTATAACATTCTGTTTTCCAGGTTCAAACGATTCTCTTGATGGCCAAATTTTCTTTTTATAGTGTTTTTCTCTATCTCTGCTATCAAACATGCATAAATAACATGGGTACTTCGTAAATCCAGATTGTTGTCCAAGTATCATAGATAAAATCTTTAAATCGCCACATATTTGCCATTTATGTTCTCTATATTTTATTTTCGTTAAAAGTAGTTCAAGATTGGAATACTCTTCTTTAAGTACTGTTGAATGTGCTAATGGTATAGGAGCATATTTATTTGTGATATTGAGGAGTACTGCTTTAAGGCTGCGCTTTGATGAATCAATGAATAGTCGCCAATTTTCAGGTTTGTATATGTTGGGTTTCAATTCATCAATAAGACCTTTCACGTCCGTGCAATAAACCATATTAGAATCATTCTTGAAATAATTTCTAAAGCGCTCTTCTCGATTACGATATGCACATACTTTAGTACCCTTTGTCAACATATTTCGTCTCTTAAACTCTGAAGCCATAAACTCTGATTGTTCCTTAGATAAACCACTCTTTCTAAATAAATCGTTCAGACTTTTTTGATCAAACTTTTCAAAAGTTCGTTCTTCACCCTTAGGAATATACTCTTCATCACTATCCAGAGAATGTTCTTCAGGTGAACTTAGATCTTCTTCATTTGGTGTGTTTGTGTCAGAGACAATTTGATCTGTCAATTTTTATTTATACTTATTCTGTTGTAAAACTGGGTACTGTTGTTTAGAAATGAATTCGGTTTCATTTTAAAGCTCCGTTCAGTTAATCACTGTTGTACACTGTCATTGATCTTAAAGCATTGTTTATAAACGAATGGGACTTATGATCTTTTTCCAAAGCTATATATATATATATATATATATATATATATATATATCAGTACTCTATAAGGGTACCTAAAAAAAACCTGCTGCTGCGAAGTATTGGTCACGATGACAACTGCCCTGAAAATGGGATGTGTAGAATGATTCGGTGTACTCAATACTTTGCAGTAACGAACCCAGCGAAGGCGCGCTGTCCTGCAGGGGAGCACTAGGATGTGAGAATGATGCCGTAGTGTGTCCGACGACGAGTTGACATTGTCCTCGTCAAAGTCGGAAAGCTCTCATACTTAGGCCTGGGGAGGTATGAGAGTTATCACCCCTAGGACGGCGGACTCACCTGCGATCGGAACAGGATTCCTAGTGTGTGGGGTTTAATTCAACAATATGGCTAATTCAAATTTTCAACCTTTTTTAAACTGCGCTGGTACATCCAATAACAGTTTTAACCATACGTGTAATGGATCTCAAGATAATTTCTGTTATGTATGTTCAGAATATATTGGACAACGAAACAAAAGAAAAATCACAGATAATATTAATTTTATCTATCAAAAATGTTTTGATATTGAGATTTCTCAAGAGGATAAAATTTGGGTTCCTCATTATATATGTGCTTCATGTTATGCCATGATGAATCGATACAACACCAGTCAGGCTAGGTCCAAATTAGAATTTACTATACCTACAAAGTGGAAGGAACCAAAAGATGAAAATGATTGCTATTTTTGTTTAACAAAGATACAAGGTTTAGACAAGATACAGAAAAAAGGAATAGTATATCCTAATACTTCTTGTATAGAATTTCCATCCAAGAATTTTATAGATATTTTTAAAAATAAAGATTCGAGAGATAGTTTTACAACAGGCTTAGGGAATCTAAATGTAGATGAAAACTCGACAGATGAAACAACTGAAAATCTGATTGCCGCAGACGGAAGCTCATCAAATGAAGAAGATCTAAGTTCACCTGAAGAACATTCTCTGGATAGTGATGAAGAGTATATTCCTAAGGGTGAAGAACGAACTTTTGAAAAGTTTGATCAAAAAAGTCTGAACGATTTATTTAGAAAGAGTGGTTTATCTAAGGAACAATCAGAGTTTATGGCTTCAGAGTTTAAGAGACGAAATATGTTGACAAAGGGTACTAAAGTATGTGCATATCGTAATCGAGAAGAGCGCTTTAGAAATTATTTCAAGAATGATTCTAATATGGTTTATTGCACGGACGTGAAAGGTCTTATTGATGAATTGAAACCCAACATATACAAACCTGAAAATTGGCGACTATTCATTGATTCATCAAAGCGCAGCCTTAAAGCAGTACTCCTCAATATCACAAATAAATATGCTCCTATACCATTAGCACATTCAACAGTACTTAAAGAAGAGTATTCCAATCTTGAACTACTTTTAACGAAAATAAAATATAGAGAACATAAATGGCAAATATGTGGCGATTTAAAGATTTTATCTATGATACTTGGACAACAATCTGGATTTACGAAGTACCCATGTTATTTATGCATGTTTGATAGCAGAGATAGAGAAAAACACTATAAAAAGAAAATTTGGCCATCAAGAGAATCGTTTGAACCTGGAAAACAGAATGTTATAAAAGATCCACTCGTTAATCCTTCGAAAATTTTGATACCGCCTCTGCATATAAAGCTTGGATTGATAAAGCAATTAGTTAAAGCTTTGGACAAGGACGGTCAATGCTTCCAATATATAAGCAAAGTATTTCCCCATAAATCTGATGCTAAATTAAATGAAGGTATTTTTGATGGTCCTGAAATCCGGACTTTATTTAGAGACGAAAACTTTGAACAAAGCATGACTGATGTTGAAAAGGCAGCATGGTTAAGTTTTAAAGAGGTATCGACGAAATTTTTGGGTAATGCCAAAGACACGAATTATAAAGCTATTGTGAAAAGGAATGGTACGTAATTTTGAAAAATTGGGTTGTCTAATGAACTTAAAACTTCATTTTCTTGATTCACACGTTGATCAGTTTCCTGAAAATAACGGAGACTTTAGTGAAGAGCATGGTGAACGATTTCACCAAGATTTAAAGGAGTTTGAACGTAGATTTCAAGGAAACTGGGGTATCAACATGTTAGCAGATTACTGCTGGATGATAAAAAGAGAAACAGCTGCGAAAAAGGACAAAAACGTGTCAGAAATCCACTACATCGGTCATTCGAAGAGAAACGTGTACGTAAGCGTAAGCCAATTTAAAAAAACATCGGAAGAGAGAGAGAGAGAGAGAGACAAACATAGACAAAATGTTAAGTTTAACGTACACAATAGGCTAAGTTAATATCTTGAATTTACAGTCAATGCTGTGAAAGACTCTAAAATTAGTATTTCAGACGTAAAATTTTTAAAAAATCGATAAATTTACCATATACAGTTCTTGTCACCGCCCTCTAGAAGTAGTTTTTACACAATCTGACTTCAAATTCATGATCAGCAATCTGAAAAACCCCAGGATAGTATTTCCAATGTTTATCGACTCTTCAAAAGACGCATGATTAAATTTTAATATTGTTTAAATCCATTTTAGGCAAAATTTCGACTTTTACCGATTTCCTCATCTTTTCAGCCCCATACAGAGGACTAGAATCGCGTTAAAAAAATTTGAAGGTATGGTTTCCCATGTATTTTTTCCCGTAGAATTCGATTTTGAAGTCCAATTAACCGTATCTCATGATTTGTTTTTTCTAGACTCGAAAAACCGCAAAAAAACCGTAAAAAATGAGGTTTTTTCAATAAAACTCTGAGAAAAGGTAGGAAAACCCTATATTTTTATTACAGATTCGGATTCAGCGTCGAAAAATACATGGGAATATGTATGTCCGGTCAAAAGTTCAGACATTTTTTTTCATTTTGTGGGCCTGTGTAACTTAAACTAACAGTTAATAACTGATTCTAGAAACTTTCTTTTTTTTTAAAGTTCTCTTGTACTTAATTTTTGTGTTTTATGGAATTTATAAAATTCTCAATTTATTATCAATCTATTGTTAAAATTCTAAAGTGATTAAAAATTTCTTTTAATTGGTGTAAATTCTAACCTTGTGAGAAATTAATAAGTGATAGTTTATTTGATAAATTCTTTAGGAACTATTTTTTTTCTTAGATAACTTTTCTTTGATTTAAAATGTAGATATATAGATAAAAAATATATATATATATTAAATTGCTACAAAAATATTTGACCTCACTTCCACGAGACGCCTATTGAAGGTAAGAAAGAAAGAACAATAGTATATTCGACACTAGCGCCACCAACCGGAAGATTGTGTAATCTGGGATACGCTTTGCTGTTCGAGCCCCACCCTTACATAACCTAAAAGCTATATAGAGCACGTGTTGTATCCGTCGCTCAATTTCTATATTAATGAATAAAGTTTAAGTTATTATTGTTGCTTAACAAGCTTATAATTTTCTTTCGTAATTCAATATAAAATTAGACTCAATAGTTTTTTTCTCTCTCCTTAATTTAACACAGAATTACATAAAGAAATTGTTTCATATAGAAATTAACGTATGATTTAAATTCAAATTCTTTTTAATTAAATTATCTAAAGTTTGCTTATTGAATTTCAACCTGTATATCTATATGTTTATTAAATTATTTACTGAAATGATCTTATAATTAATTAGTATATTAAAGGTAGAATATCTGATTCCCTTATTATATCATTATTAGTATTTTTGTAGGCTGGGAAATTTCAGAATTTGGGAGTTATAAACAAGATAGTATTTCTTATTTAATCATATATATTTATAACCCTCCAAATAAAAACCACCCTTACACATTGGACAAGATTGATAAGTAATGTAGATTTATAATTGTGAATCGACTTTCTAAAATCCTTCACGTTATTATTAATACTAAATAAATTCTACTTGAAATTGCAATAATATCTTAATTGATTTTTGGCCTTGACCACTTTCTGATCCGTCCCTTAAATTTATAAAATGACTCAGCGCGGATAGCTCAGTGAAATTGTTTAAATTTATTTAGGATTTTTTTATTAGATTTATAAATCTGTTTTTTGTTTGAGTTTCTCAACATTTAAATTATTCACACGCGACTGAAGTAGAAACCGCTACAGTAATGCAATCAGTCGAAAAACTTCCTTTTTCTCTCTTTATAAATAGTAACGAATCCATTTAGCGTTATTAACTGGAAAATGTAGTAACATAAGAGTAATTTCATAATTCTTAACCGTAAAATGCTTAATCTCACAACTTCAAAATATTTAATCTTACTTATAAGACAAAGTATTACGTGCCCCCGTTTAGCAACGAGGGGGCACGTTACAAATTGGTGCCCGAACAGGGACGAGTGTAATTTAGTCGGGGTCCCCACCTTGCCAAATGTTGTTTTTACTTCGGTAAATTCAACAAGCCGTATGGTTTGACATTTGTCCCAGAAAAACCCTCAAGTCGCGTTGCCGCCGGATCATTATTATCATTATTATTTGATCAACTGTGTCTATAATCATTATAAAGAAATTTTACACATTTTTCTGGAAGATTTTGAGGCCAGGTTACTGATTCCTATTAAAAAGAGTGGTTTGCATGTACGAAAGACTATACATATTTTAAAATAAAAGATAATATTTCTAAAAAATTATCAACCTAAGCATATTTTTCAGTGAAGTAAGTTAAGAATAGAAAAAAACAATGAATGAAATGAAAGTAGAAAACTAAGTATAAGTGATTAATCATATCACACTGTTTTTTTCAAGTTTTAATTTTAACTAGTGGATTTCATAATTTAAAAAAAAATTCGTTCTTTATATTTAAGAAAGAGAAAAATCGAACACGTTGATTAATTAAACCCTTAACTATGATATACAAAGTAAATAAATCGATTCGCTTTTAATTATTTTTCCTTAAAAATCATATGTTAAACGGAGAAATTTTAACCCGAAAAATTCTCAAACATAGTTAAATTGAAAGAAAAAAAAATTGTAAACGCGCAAAGATTGATATCATTATTCACAACAAATTTCAATGTAGCTATAAAAATAATTTTACAATAAATTTTAATACAATTATTAGAAATAAATCTTACAAGAAGAGTGCATTGCATTTGGGTCTCGGATTTACATAAAATCATGAAAAAAGCCGCATTCATTCGGTCCAACGCTCGATTTTTTCCGAGTTATGAGCAGTTTTGTCTGTTTTGTGAAAAAAATTGCATCTGCTTTATAGTTTTACAGTTTTTGATATACTTATTCTATAAGGTTTTTACTAATTGCATTTTAAAGTTGAGAATAAAACCTATCGATTAAAAACAAAACGTGTCCAAAAATCTCAAGTTGTTCAAAAGTTATGAAGGGATGAAAATCAAAATGATATTCAGACTAAAATACAGTATTAATTTTCTATGCATATTTTCAACTAAATATTTGCCCTATTTTCATTTCCTTATAACTTGTAAACAGCTCGAGATTTTTGGACAAATTTTTTTTTAATTGATAGGTTTTGATCTTAACTTTAATATACAATCAGTGAAAACCTTATAGAATAAGTAGTTTAAAAACTGTAAAACTATAAAGCAAATGAAAATTTTTTAACAAATCAGACAAAACTGCCCATAATTCGGAAAAAATCGAGCGTTGGACCGAATGGACGCGGCTTTTTTCATGATTTTATGTAAAAAAAAATATCCCAAAGTTAGAAGAAAATCCGAGACCCAAATGCAATGCACTCTCCTTGTTAGACAGAAAACTCGAAGCTAACAAAACCATAAAAATAAAATAGAATGATTAAAAAACAAGCAGATTCTCATTTCATGCACATGAAAAGAGATAAGAGTAAATTCGTCAACGGTACCTTAGTGTCTGCGCCGAGTAAGATAAGGTAATAACTACTACATTGTTTTCTAAATTTTGCAACTATATTAAAAACAGAAAAAAGTACTTTACAATTTAACGATGCATATGGAATAAAGTAAAATATTTCAAATTTAATTTTAAATTTTCAAGTAAATTAATAATAAAATCACTTATTTCTCCTCCTGAAGCAGATATTTTTAAAGAAAAAGTTTATATCTCTGTTATTTCTCATTTATAGTTGTAATCAATCTAAAACGGTCAAATATTAACGTTAAATTCATAACAACAAAAATTTAAGATGATACATAGTTGTAACATTTTTTTTATATAAGAAAATTCAGGTCCAAATTTTATATATTATTAATTGTTTTAAAAACAAAAATTTTTAAATCAAAGGCATCATCTCGTTATTTCTTAAAAACAAAAAATTTCGTAAATTATACGCTCTAAGTATACAAAACAAAAGAAGAAATAAGAAAGTCATTTAACCATCCAATTGTAAAATTTTCATCAGTTTTAATATGTGATTCAATAGAGTCTGATTAACAAAAATTAAATTTGCAAAATTTTTAATATATAAATATTTAAAATATAAAATTTAATAACATAGTCCACAAAGCTCGTAGTTTTAAATTACCAACGGAAATAAACGATTCAAGTTTCCCGCATCTCATATTAAAATGAAACTTAAATATCAAGGCGTAAAATATTGTAACTTAATTCCTTTTTTTCACTTGCAAAAACGTAAAATTTAAATTATAAACCTGGGAAAGAATAAAACTTTCCTTCACACACGAGATATAAGATAAAAAGATTTTTTTTTATAATTCAAATTTTATTTACTAGCTTCAAGATCCAATAATAATCCTAATCATTAATAAATTCAAAAACAAGGTGCCAAGTACTTTACTACGTTAGTTAATCTGCAGCCACGCGACTTTGTCTTAGTGCATGATACTTGCAGCTGCAAGCAAGCAGTACACGTGTTGCGCTTATCTGTACATTTCTAAAGTGAACACAACGCGTAGTATTTCTTTTTAATTCATAAAACAATTGATACAATAAAATGTACATCACGATAATAAATCTTTAAAACAATATTTTTACAGAATAACAAAAAGAATGAAATTCTTCTTACCTGGTAAAATAAACAATTTTAGGATTAACTTGATAAAGTATATACTTTTAATATTATAATGTATTTTTCATAATTAAATTCGATATTAAAACTAATAGACTTTTTAGTTATCTTTATTGCTTGACCCATCAATAAAGTATTACCTTTGAAAAATAAGATAATACATTAAAAACAATGCATTGAAAGTTCGATTGTTTAATTATTACTACAAAAATTATTATATTAAGGAAAATTATAAAGGCAATCACTATAAATCAGGAAAAATAAGATTATAAATTACATTGACAGAAATACAATATAATACCTGGTTTAAAAATCAACAAATTGCAAGTATCTTTCAAATATTTATAAAAATTAATTATATTATTAGTAACAATTCTACTTAAACCAGCTACTTTTCTTCTAAATTATTTCAATTAGTTGGATAATGAACCTAAAATTATTACAGATGATTATTACTATTTTACCTACGGTACATTGAACTTAATGATTGCTTAACAGCAGGCCGGAGTAGAACCTGATACCGACCGAGTAACAATTGAGTTGTTTGTTATTTACTCAAGTATTAATCGGTGTATCTTCAAAATAAAGGTTGATCGCAATAGATATTATTATTATGAATATCTATGCACAAGAAAAAAAAAATCTACCGATTTGTTTTTGAGAAAAGTAAGGAACGCCGAAGTAAAAGATTATGTTTATAATATTTTCGCGTTCCTTACTTTTCTCAAAAACAAAGCGATAGATTTTTTTTTTCTTGTGCATAAATATTTGTAATAATAATATCTATTGCGCTTAACCTTCAATTTGCAGATACACCCATTAATACTTGAGTAAATAACAAAAATGCCAATTAGACAAAGACAGCGAATCCGGCCTGCTCTTAATTCATGTTATGAAGTGTATAACTATAGATTTCAGTTTTGCAATAAACCCATGTAGTATATGCATATAGACATTTTTACCACAAAATTTCTGTAGACTT
This sequence comes from Anastatus disparis, assembly GCA_017163975.1. Taxonomy (NCBI): domain Eukaryota; kingdom Metazoa; phylum Arthropoda; class Insecta; order Hymenoptera; family Eupelmidae; genus Anastatus; species Anastatus disparis. The sequence continues at coordinate 193,692 of JAFFSR010000401.1, read as the reverse complement.
GCATTATTTAATGATAACTTCCATTTCTAATTATATTATGTTGGTCAAGCCTCAATAAAAAAACAATACAGAATAATTTAAAATAACAGAAACTTTTTGTTCATGAAATCATTTATGAAGTGTAAGGGTGGTTTTTATTTGGGAGATTATAAATATATTTAATTAAATACGAAATAATGGTTAGCCAATAACAACAAACGTAATAACAAGATTTTAATTTTTGAAACTTAACAAAGAAAATATCAACTCTAATTTATATAAAGAAATAATTTTTTGTAAAAGTTAAAGAACCATCAATGAGCACCCGAATAACACGATAACTGGAACGACAATGAGGCACGAAGAAGAAGGAAGCGAATGCTGAGCATCAGTGGCTTCTCCTTCTTTATTGCTCTCTTTGTTACTCTTGTTATTTCCTATATACTATCTTTTTCTATTTCGCGACTCACTAATCAAGTAAAGTTCTTTTCATCACCTTCTTCTGGTGTAGTTTGCTACTCGCTAGTCAAATTACATGTTATTTCCTGTTACTAGTGTAGTATCTTTATACTTTACCTGTTACGCCATCTGCGCGCCTAATTTGATTACAGTTTATCTTATTTTCTCTATGAATAACTAACTATTTTTCTCATTACAATAAAAAGTTAATTTTTATCAAATAATATAGACAAGCATTAATTAGTAATATAAACAATAATTTCTAATTATTCGTTATTTTAGATTCGCTTAAATCTTTATTCTAATAATGATTTTCATTTTTAATTATTTCGTACAATTACAATGTCAATTTATTTATTTGTACTTTAACGCCATCTGTAGAAATATTGTAACGGTTATTTATTACACGTTACAAAAGAAATTAGATTTTAACTCAATTTAATTTTTAGCTAAGTCTATGTACTTTGGTTAGAATACATACCCACACAACATGGAAGATTTCACTGAAATATTTCGAATTATTCCACTGGAATATTTCAATGGAACCTTCCATGCAGATTATTGGAAGTCTCCACGGAATATTTCAAAATATTTCACTGGAATCTTCCATTGAAAGCTTCCAGGAATATTTCAAGAATATTTCAAAGGAATGTTCAAAAACTTTTTCGAAATATTCCATGAAATATTCACGGAAGATTTCTAAAACATTTCATGAAATATTCCATGTAATGTCTATGAAATATTCCAGTGAAATATTTCATGGGAGATTTAAGGTAGATTCCATAAACATTTCGCTGGAAGATTCCCAAAAACTTTTAAATCGTACAGCGGAATATTACACAAATCTTCCATAAATATTCCACGAAATATTTCACGCAAAGATTTCAGTAATCTTCCGGTGAAATATTTCAGGAAAGATTTCAGGAAGATTCTATAAACATTTCGCTGAAAGATTCCGGTGAACTTTCAAATCGTACAGCGGAATATTACATAAATCTTCCACAAATATTCCACGAAATACTACACAGAAAGATTTAAGTAATCTTCCAGTGGAATATTTCACGAAAGATTTCAGAAAGATTCCATAAACATTTCACTGGAAGATTCCGAAAAACTTTTAAATCGTACAGCGGAATATTACATAAATCTTTCATAAATATTCCACGAAATATTTTACAGAAAAATTTAAGTTATCTTCCAGTGGAATATTTCATGAAAGATTTCAGAAAGATTCCATAAAAATTTTACTGGAAGATTCCGAAAAACTTTTAAATCGTACAGCGCAATATTACATAAATCTTCAATTAATATTTCACGAATTATTCCACGCAAAGATTACAGTAATCTCCCGGTGAAATATTTCATGATAGAATTTAGGAAGATTCTATAAAAATTTCGCTGAAAGATTCCGATAAACTTTTAATTAGTACAGGGGAATATTACATAAATCTTCCATAAATATTCCACGAAATATTTCACGCAAAGATTACAGTAATATTCTGGTGAAATATTTCATGAAAGATTTCAGGAAGATTCCATAAACATTTCACTGAAAGATTCCGATAAACTTTCAAATCGTACAGCGCTATATTACATAAATCTTCAATTAATATTTCACGAATTATTTCACGCAAAGATTACAGTAATCTTCCGGTAAAATAATTCATGATAGAATTTAGAAAGATTCTATAAAAATTTCGCTGAAAGATTCCAATAAACTTTCAATTAGTACAGGGGAATATTACATAAATCTTCCATAAATATTCCACGAAATATTTCACGCAAAGTTTACAGTAATCTTCTGGTGAAATATTTCATGAAAGATTTCAGGAAGATTCCATAAACATTTCGCTGAAAGATTCCGATAAACTTTCAAATCGTACAGCGCTATATTACATAAATCTTCAATTAATATTTCACGAATTATTTCACGCAAAGATTACAGTAATCTTCCGGTAAAATATTTCATGATAGAATTTAGGAAGATTCTATAAAAATTTCGCTGAAAGATTCCGATAAACTTTCAATTAGTACAGGGGAATATTACATAAATCTTCCATGAATATTCCACGAAATATTTCACGCAAAGTTAACAGCGATCTTCTGGTGAAATATTTCATGAAAGATTTCAGGAAGATTCCATAAACATTTCGCTGAAAGATTCCGATAAACTTTCAAATCGTACAGCGGAATATTACATAAAACTTCCAGAAGTATTCCACGAAATATTTCACAGAAAGATTTAAGTAATCTTCCAGTGAAATATTGCATGAAAGATTCTAGACTGATTTCATGAAGTTTTCGTTGGAAGGTTGCGCGGAACGTTACGGGAGGTTTTCAGTGACGCCGATAGAGGGATGTTCGTTAAATGGGAGTTTTATCCCCAAGTGGTTGGAAGATACCTCACTTACTATATAAGCAAAAGGGTATCGGCGCTTTGATGTGTACAGTCGTAGCGAATATGTAAATGCGATTTTATAACTAAATGTTTATGTATGCGTATATGTATTGATGTATAAGTTTAATGTGTTATTATATAATATATATACTACCCCCTCACAGCATTTCACATCTTTCAGAAATCTTCCAAGAACATTTTATGAAAGATGAGAGATTACCCAAACCTTCCATTGAAATATTCTTGAAATCTCTCAAAAATGTTCCATGGAATATTCCAATGTAGGAAGAATCAAGGACATACGAATATTAAAGGAATATTCCATGGAAGATTCCTGAAATATTCCAAATCTTTTGTGCCAATATTCTGCGAATCTTCCATAAATATTCCACGGAATGTTTTACGATAGATTTCTAAAATCTTCCAGAAATATTTCATGGAATATTTCATGAAAGATTCCTTAAATTTTTCGTGCATATTCCATGAAAGGTTCATGAAATGTTTCAAATCTTTTGTTCTATTATTCTGGAAATCTTCCATGAATGTTCCAACGGAATATTTCATGAAATATTTCTGAAAGTTTCCTGAAATATTTCAATGAAGATTCTATTTTGAGATGTCCTAAATCTTTCAATGAAATATTCTTGGAATCTTCCAACAATATTCCATGGAATATTCCAATGTAGGAAGAATTAAGGACATACGAATATTACAGGAATATTCCATGGAAGATTCCTAAAATATTTCAAATCTTCCGTGCCAATATTCCAGGAAGCTTCCATTAATATTCCATGCTGTGTGGGTAGCTGCTAGAATTCTTATATTAAATATGATGAACTAGCAACAGACTCCGGCAAAGCTAGTCAGTATATTAGATTGATGTGCGACGGAGTATTTTTCTATCAGCTCGTCGCTGCGCGTCTCTCTCTCTTTCTCTCTTACCTGATCAAGAGACGCGCTGCCGCTAGCGCAGTTCTCCTTATTTTTATTCGGCTTAACTTTCTTAGTTAAACCTATTTAATATTTTATATAGAAAATATATATATGTTTTGCTATGATAAAAATAAGGACCGCGGAGGCGTCGGGGTAAGCAGCTGGTACAGGCTTATTATATGATATGCACATACAGCAGAGATAAAATAAAGCTTTTATATTTAAAGTGAATTGATTAAAAGAAATAAAGAAAAATAGAAAACCAAGAATTGAAACGTAAATGATAAAGTAAAAGAAATAATTAACTAATATGACAATATTTGAATTTACAATAAAGATATTCTCTAGAAAGAGCTAGCAATAGGGGAGGGTGCGACGCGAACTAAGTTACACTAGAACTCTAGTAATATCATGCACGCACTTTATAACGTAAAGTTTCTACGAGGAAAGAAACCTTACTTTATGAAACTTACAATTACTTACAATATCGTCGAGAAGCTTCTCTTATACCGGAGATCCTACGCTGATCGCTCGCTCGTTGGCCAACGGTTATAAAGCTGCAGCAATCCTGGTCGCTGGAGCTAGTCAAAGCGCGCTCTCGAGAAGTCGTCCATGGACGAATAAAGGCAGCTATATTACAAAATTAGGATAACACCTTGGGTTTGATAATGCACGTGTCTCACGGTTCGTATAGAAGCACGAGTCTTGACACGGAATCAATGCACTAACAAAAGTTATCGACTTTTTGCACCTATTGCAATGAGCTCTCAACGGCAGCCGGAAAAGGTCTCACGCGCCTCGTGGTCGACTCAGCGTTCTTCCCTTGATGGTCAGTAAGTTACGTATTTCTTCGCGTAACTCTGACGGCTTGTATGACCGCGCGCGCGTCGTATATTATCTACTGCTCGCGCGATATACAAACACGGTAAAATACCGTGACACCCCTCCGCCAGACGCAGCATAACCGGGTTTGCTGCTCTGCATAACGCGCGGGAGGTGTGTGACTGTTCTGTTAAGCCAACTTCATACATCAGATGTATCATTTCGCTGCGCACGCGTTTTCCTCGGTGAAAAGTCGATTACATTTTTGACACGCTTCGCATTTGTAGAACCTTTAGGCCTACCTCGTTTACGCCTGATCAGTTTGGGCTCAGGTTGACGCATACGCTTCGTTGTTCGCATTACGACTACGGCTATCTTGCGTGGTCAGCCTCGCTTCCTATTCGATTTCTCGTCCTATTCGATCTGAGCCTGATCCTCCGTTATCATCCGGAGTCGCATCGCACGCAGGAGACGGGTCGCTCATCGTCTCATTTTCGCTTGTTAGTTCCAATGGTGGTAGAGGCGGTGACTCGTCTTCTTGTCTTGCGATATATGGTTTTAGCTGCTCCACATGGATGGGACCATTGGCATTATCATCGATGTCTAGTAATCTGTACGTGTTTGATCCACATTTAGCCGTAATCATATAAGGACCTACAAATTTCTGCGCTAATTTGCTAGCTATACCTTGAGCAGCTGAAGAAAGTATCTTATTTCTTCTCCATACTAAATCACCAACATTATAAGATACTTCTCTTCGTCCAGCATCGTATACATCGGCCTGTTTTTGCTGTGCCAGCTGCGCTCGGTCGATCACCTGATCGTGTAGCAGAGATAACTTGCTTGCACGCTCCCGCCAGTTATCTACTTCTCGTAGTTGTTCATTCTCTTGAGCAGATTTATCTTCCTTCTTTTTTAATAATTTAGGCGGGATTGGATGTCGACCATAGTTTAGCAGTGCAGGGCTAGTACCTGTAGTGCTTGGTTTGGCCGTATTATATGGCAGTTTTTCGTCCCAAGAGCGATGATTTTCATCAATATCTGCGGTGATAATTGTTTTTATAGTTCGGTCTATCCTTTTGACCGGATTTGCTTGAGGGTGGTAAGTAGGAGTAGTGCTATGATACACTCCTACTTCGTTCAGGTATTTATCTATCACCTGATTCCTGAACTCTGAGCCATTGTCAGATAGGAAGACCTCTGGCGTACCAAATTTTAAGATGATTCTTTCTTTTAGTGATTTTAAGATCGTAGGTGCATTTGCCTTTCTAATCGGTATGCACTCTACCTATTTAGTGAACACGTCTTCCAAAATGAACGCATATTGGTGGCCGTGTTTGCTTTTTGGGAAAGGGCCGCTTATATCACCTGCTACCACTTTCCATAGGCCTGATACTTCTCTCTTCCCCATTAAGCCAGCAGGTAATTTTTGTTCTACTTTACACTGCTGGCAGATCTCACAGCTCTTGACATATTGAGATACCATTTTCTCAATATATGGCCAATAATAATATTGTCTTATTTTAGCTACAGTCTTATCTCGGCCTAAATGACCAGCTGTTGGCTCATCGTGACATTCTTGCAGCACTTCTGCTCGATGTTCTTTGGGTACCACGATTTTCCATGCATTGTCGTCTCCTAGCGTTTTTTCTGTGAACCTGTCCGGTACATAGCGATATAACTGACCTCCGATTATTTTCCATCTCGGAAAGTCGCTTGGGTTACTTACTACCTGATTGAGTAGTTTCTTATACCAATCATCGTTAGTTTGCGAAGCTCAGCTTAGTGCACTTAAGTGTAAGTCGCATTCTAATAAATCTTGGTGCATGCGTGACAACGCATTAGGCACGTAATTCAGAGCACCTTTTCTGTGCTCCACGATATAAGAATAACCCTGCAGCTCCAGCGCCCATCGCGCTAGCCTGCCCGTTGGATTATGTAAGTTACATAACCAACGTAAGCTACTATGGTCTGTTATGACCTTAAAATCGTAGCCTTCTACATAACAGCAAAACTTCTTAACCGTCCATATGACGGCCAAGCATTCTCGTTCTGTAACGCTGTAATTTCGCTCTGGCGAATTCTAATACTCACTCTTCGTTGTTGACGACTTGCAAAAGTACTGCTCCTAGACCTGAGTCACTTGCATCTGTCTGTATGACAAATTGCGAGTCAAACTGTGGACGATGCAATAATGGAGCAGATGCTATTAAAGCTTTTATCTGCTCAAAAGCAATCTCCTGATCGCTTGACCATACATACTTACAGTCCTTTCTTGTAAGTCTGGTCGGTGGCTCTGCTAACGTAGCAAAACCTTTTAGGAATTTCCTGTACCACGAAGCCGTACCCATAAAACATCGCAACTGTTTTAAGTTTTTGGGAGCTGGGTATTCAATAATGGGTTTAATCTTTTCTGGATCTGGCTTAAAACCATCTCTATTCACTAGAACACCCAGATATTTTACCTCTTCTCGGCAAAATATGTTTTTCTCATGACTGATAGTGAGACCTGCAGCTTTGATGCGCAGTAATACCTTCTGGAGCCACTTCATATGATCATCGAACGTCTCAGTTGTGACAATGATATCGTCTAAATATGAAAATGCATAAGGCTCGAGCTCTGGATCTATGACCTTGTCGATCAATCGTTGAAAGGTCGCGCCAGCGTGGCTAAGGCCGTACGGCATACGTTTAAATTGGAGAAGGTCCATGCCAGGTACCGTAAATGCTGTTTGCGCACGTGAATTTTCTTTCATCCTAATTTGATGATAAGCACTGCTCAAATCCATTGTAGAGATGTATCTTACTTTCTGCAGTTTACGCAATATATCATCCATTCTTGGCAATGGATACGCATCAGCTTTTGTAACTGCATTAACTTTCCTAAAGTCAATACAAAATCTGAACTTACCGCTTGGTTTCTTAACCCTGACCACTGGGCTTGACCAGCCGCTCATTGAGGGTTCGATAATATCTGCTCTAAGCATTTTATTGACCTGTTCGTGCATCCACTCTTCGACCTTCTTAGACACGGGGTAATACTTCTGTTTAATTGGCCGAGCAGATCCTGTATCGATTTCATGTTCGATCCAGTCCGTACAGCCTATAGGAGTATCATCTTCTCCTAAGGTTTCTATCACTAAAGTCTTAACACGAGCTCGATCAGCGGCTGATACATCAACTAAACCTACTGATTCTAACTTTGCAACATGCATCTGTCTGAGCGCTGCCACTTCTAAATTTACTTTCACATTAATACCCTTAAGAGAAAGTTTATTTTCACAGGGGTCAAACATAGCCTTAAATGCTCGAATAAAATTTCCTCCTAGATAACATGGTTCATCTAGGGTCGGCATGATCGCAGAACGAATTGTCTTTGTAATTCCGCCTACTGTAAATGGGAGGTCAACATAACCTACTAACGAGTATGATCTACCATCTGCTACTTTAGCAAATCTACCTGTAGCTGGTATCAAAGGTGCGTTGCAGACTGCTGCTAGTTGCAAGCCGGTAGAGTTCATGACTGTACGTGATGCGCCTGGATCGTACAGAGCTCTGATACGATAGTCTCCGATCACTACCGTGAGCCACCATCGAGCTTCATCATCGATATCTGATTGCAGATGTTCTTCCTGTTCACTTGTCTCTGCCTGACAAGTGCGAGACTGGCTCTGTTCTGCTACTAAGGTTTCCGGTAACTTCTTGTCTACCATCTTTCTAGTAGAAAGTTCTGAGGTCTCGTAGTCCTCGTTGGGAACAGTAGGTACCTCGTCTACTTGTTCCCTTGCCCTTTTCCCGCACATTGGGGGCAAGACCATTGCGTATATCCAGGTAGACCACAGCGGTAACAACTGGGGTTAGGACTTCGATTTCTTGTACCTCCTTCGATTACCCATGTTGTCCTTACCTCTATTTGAGTTTTCTGTCTGATTTTCCTCTTGGTTTTGACTTTGTTGCTCAGAGTTACCGTTCCCTTGTTTAGGTTTTCGTGGTGGTCTCTTAGGATTTTGTTGATTTCTGTAAGGGTTTTTACGTGGTGTGTTTGGCGAAGCTTGTCCAGACTGATTTATATTATGAGGTGCATGTTGCCTGTCTCTGCCTTCAGACATCTTATCTAACTGAGAGATTATTTGCATCATCATTTTAGCTATATTAAACTGTTCAGACGCCGGTGGTTTTTCTTGTATTGCGGCGACCTGGTGTTTATTCTCTTTTTGTTTGGGCATAGGACGGTAAGCTACGTCAGGTAATAAAAAGTGTTCCGGCGGAGGAGGTGGCCTATATGCTCTCTCTGCATCTATTGTTAATTCAGCTCCAACTGCTTTTTCTAAAAGTGACTCTACATCCACAATCTCATCTCTTCTTACCATACGTTGAATCTCAGGTAAGAGATTGCGGTGCAGTAGATCGAGCTGTTGTCCTAAATCTGGTAATGGAACCTGTTTTAATATGATTGCTTGTAAACACGTTATATAATCACGCACAGGTTCATCTTTACCTTGCGTGCGTCTGTTTGCTTCAGATCGCAATCTTTGTTGAAATCGTCTACTATGTCCATACCAACGTAGAGCAGCTTCTTTAAATTCAGCCCAAGTATTCCACGAATGTCTGTTATTTCTGTACCACGTGGCTACTACATCTGATAACAGTTCGGAGAGCGAGGATAATAAGTCGCTCTCGCTAAGTTTAGCCAGCGCTCGACACTCTTCTACTCTCGTTAGGAAGAGGTCTATTCTTTGTCCTCATTCGCCTGAGAATGTAACATTCCACCGGCGCACTATGTGACCTACGTCTGTATTTTTATTTGCATTTGCTAGACGGTCACTTTGCCTGGTCAGATTAGCGTTATCCGTCGCACTGTCTGCAGTGTGAGGGGTCCCTCCCCCTTCGACTGTACGTGCTCCTGCCGTACTAGTTGGCGGATTATTACGGTTTCTGTTGTTTTGCTGATCTGTACCTGCATTATTATTCGTTTGGCTATTTATTGGGCTACTACTGTTACTGTAATGTACGCTAAATGTATCTCGAAAGTTAACGTGCTGTTCGGTACTTTTATTTCTTTGGAAGTTATCCCGTCTAAGTGTTTCTTCACCTGTGGCATAATCGAACAGCTGTGTGGTCGATGAATTAGGTTGTGATAATACTTCAACTTTTTGTGATAACGAATTCACTATAGTTGACATTCCTTCAATCCTGGAAGACACCTCTTTCATCTGGTTGTGCATGGCGGTAAGATAGTTTATCAGTTCTTTTGGTACGTTAGAGACTTCTAGTGCTATTTCATTTCTTTGTTGCACGTTGGGATTTCCAAGTATCACCTGATCATTACGCATTTCGCTTTGCGTAACGTTACTTAACGTAGCATTTAAATTTCTCACCACCGTTTCGTCATTACGTAATACGGTGAGTGGATGCTCTTCGTTTGGGTCTACGTTTTCGTCCAAGATCGTAGACCCTGTCTTTTCAAATATGGTTCTTTCGATGAACTCTTTCCTGGCCGAAAGGCGGCGTTGTCGCATCGCCATTTCGTTTTCTTCAGGGTTAGACTGTTCGAAATCCACTGCAGTATAATTTCCCAACAGCCATCGTACTAATCGGTGTGACTGTTCGAAATATACCCCTCCTTGCTTCAATTCTAACGTTTGAAGCGAGTCTACTAGGTCGTCTTCGGACAAGCACGTTGCCCATTTATGGACCTTTAGAGCGGTAGCTTTATAATTTTTGTCGCCCGTTTTTTGTTGTGTAGCCATCTTGAATTGTTTTATCTTCTTTCTTGACTATCTCTATATTTTTGTCCTGATCGCACGCAAATACGCTATTAAACGCTTACTGTGTGTATGTACGACGTTTATTTTTCTAAAGGAAATTATATTACTCATCGTTTGTATATGGTTATAATAGGACCATGTACATACATAACAGTTAAAATTTATTAAATATGTATATAAATTAAAATTTAATTGTTTTGATTTTTGGATTTATACTAGACTTTCGAGTAATTACGATTAATTTTTAAATTAAAAATGCAATATATTACTAAACAAAATTTTGTAATATTAGTCAATTTAAAATACAAAATATTAACCTATATAACTAAATCCAAAAATCTGTACGTTCTTAAACTTTGTTAAAAATGCACACCTAACTGTGTAGGGATAATTTATTTATTTTACATGTGTATCTAACGTGTAGTGTAGAAAGCAATTTTAATTCAGTCTTCGATAAAATTCTAAAATTTCTCCACAACACACAGTGCCGGTCGATTGCCGCACTACGAGCTTGCAGTCGATGAGAGAGAAAGGGAAAATAAAAAATTTCCACCATGTGTAAAAATAAAAATTTTAAATTTTAAATTTCACTTATTATACAAAATAAAATTTCTGGCCCTTTAATATGTATAAAAAATTTTAATTTTTCTTTAATTAAATACTAGCTTCAATAACCTCGCTCCTAATGTCGCTCGGTTTGATTCTGACCTTTATAAAAAATATTTTTCAATTTAAAATATTTTAAATTTCAAAGTATCCATTTTTAAATGTATTTGTGTATGTAATTATATATATGTATATATAAAACCTTTTAAAAACGAATTTCATGAAATAAAAAATGTTACATGTTAAGAAAATATAGAAACAGGAATAATTAAAAGAACAGACATAATGAACAACGTCGCTATCATTAGTTTGCAATTCATAGTAGTTTCTCATTTCTCATTTCTCGGTTTTTATAAAAAGTTCGTTTTCACTTTGGGTAACACATAATAATCTACGTATGTTAAAAATTTATCATGAAGAGATATGAAAAAAAAGAAAAACAAATTTAAAATAATTACTATTAAAACAAATTTTACAACATAACAAAATAAATATTAAAATTTGTTATAATAATAATTACTTTAAATTGTTTTCATTTATTTTCTATGAATCATGTATTATAATCTTACATAAATTGGTATGCGCTACTTACAGTGCAAATGAAATTTTCACAAGAACTGAGAAATGAGAAAATACTAAAAATTACTATCACTTTGACACGATAAGAACAGTAACGTTATTTTTTATAATAGTTCCTGGGAGATTATTTATTAAGCGTTTAATTCGAGACATAAACTGTATTGACCATTGAGAAAGCTTCTTTAGAGCTATCTTACTCGTGAGACAGTTAGAGCGTTTGTAGGGAAAAGAAATAAGAAAATATATTACCAGTATATCTATATACGCGAGGAATAACAGATAAAAGAAACTTATTCCCTCTTATTACTTACATACATATATATATATATATATATAGTAGGTAAGCTGTAAGGATTCTGGAACAGGCGCTACTGGAACAGGGCGCTACTAGCACACAAAGTGTGCTAGTCGCGCCCTGTTCCAGTAGCGCCTGTTCCAAAATCCTTACAGCTATTTTGGATGTGTATTGATAGATTTTGCTTCATGATCTGTATGGCGCGCCAGTCGCGTCTATTTATCGATCTATTTATCGATAAAGTAGATCGTTGACCTTTTCTATGTTGCGTAACTGCATGGCAAGCCAGTTAAATCAATTTATCGATAAAGTAGATCGTTGATCACTTGTATGAAGTATTAATTGCTTCTATTTACCAGTCATCAACCTAGTTAAGGATGAAAATGCAATAATCAACTATTTGTATGACATTGAAATGTCTCTCGTATAAAAGAAAATTTTTTTTTACTGTTACTATGTCCCATAGCTTTAGTACAACTGCTGCACCAATTAAGGCGAGTGACTCTCTTTTTAAATGTTAGATACCTGCTGATCAGTTACTTCAGTAAACTGTATATAGCGCGACCGTTCCCGAAAGACAAAGTGTGCCAGTTACGCCCTGTTCCAGTAGCGCTCTGTTCCAAAATCCTTACAGCTATTTTGGATGTGTATTGATAGATTTCGCTGCATGCTCTGTATGGCGCGCCAGTCGCGTCTATTTATCGATCTATTTATCGATAAATAAGATCGTTGACCTCTTCTATGTTGCGTAACTACATGGCAAGCTAGTTAAATCAATTTATCGATAAAGTAGATCGTTGATCACTTGCATCAAGTATTAATTGCTTCTATTTACCAGTCATCAACCTAGTTAATGATGAAAATGCATTAATCAACTATTTGTATGACATTGAAATGTCTCTCGTATAGGAGAAAAAATTTTTACTGTTACTATGTCCTATAGCTTTAGTACAACTGCTGCACCAATTAAGGTGAGCGACTCTCTTTTAAATGTTAGATACCTGCTGATCAGTTACTTCACTAAACTGTATATAGCGCGACTATTCCCAAAAGTAGCCAAGATTAGTCGAGCAGTAATTGTCTGCTTACCGATAAAGTAGAACAGCATCATCACGTGTATGCCGATTTCAAACAAAATATAAACAGACGCACGTGCAGCTGTTTTGACGTATCATGTTTTTTTTTCATTCTAGGAAATATTCTGCACATATGTTAGTGAAATGAATAGAAATGTTTTCGTGTTTCAAGCAAGAAAAAAGTTTAAAAAAAAAAAAAAAAACGGAAAGGTTCGAGAAAAATATAAAATTATATTACTTATGTGTGTTCTCTAAGGTATATAAAGCGGAAAATACATCACCCATGAATGAGGGCATTGTTCTACGTAAAAGATTTATGATTCTTTTTGTAGTGAAATAAGTTTTGTGTATAGGGTAAAATAATTTTTTATTTGTTAAAAATGTGAGAATAATAGATTATTCTTTATAAAAAATATAGTGTATATTATTTTTATAAAAGAATATTCTAATAAGTGGAATTCGCGCAAATTAAATATTCAATAAAAATGAAATTCGAATGTATAATTATTCAGTGTTAGTGTAAATTATATAAGAATAAAGTATTTATGTATAAAAAATATGTAGTGTATTAATGAAATTTTTATAAAAATATTTTAACAAGTGAAATATAAGTGTATAATTATTCAGTGTTACTGTAAATTATTTAAGAATGATGAAGTATTCATGTACATTAAGCATTTAATGGAAAGTGTAATGTTAACGTAAATTAAATATAAGTGTAGCATTCGTATAATTATTCAGTGTTAGTGAAATTTATGTAAACTAAATGTGTATATTAGTGTATTATTCATATAAAGGCATGTTATAATGCAAGTTATAACGTGTTTTTGATGCTATAATAAAGTGTTTTTAATGTTATAATAAAGTGTATTAATTCTAGTTATAAATACATGTGTATATTTATAACTGCATGAAAATATTCAACCCAAAGTGAAATTTATAAGTGGTCTTATTGTATTGAAAATGCAAGTTATTAAAATGCATGTTTAAACGTGTTTACGTGATGAAAAGCGAATCATTCAATAATAAAGTGTTTGTTTTAAAAACTTTGTGTATTAATAATCAAGTGAAAATAGCTTAAATATAGTATGAGAAAAAGAAATATTGAAAGCAGTTTTTGAGTAAAAATACATGTGTTTTCTCTAAAACAAAGACTTGTTTGTTTGAGCAAAATTTTTTTTTTGAAATGAGTAATTCGGGAAAATTCTTGACAACCACTAGACTTTACGTAAAGTAAGCTGCTTTTCATTATTAAAGAGTCAGTCGTGTGTGACAAGTCGAGTGAACTCCAGTGCAAGTAAGAAGTGCAAGCATGGATAACATCGACATCCTGCTCAACGAAATCACAACGCTCCTTCAAGAAGATAACAAAAATAATCTGAACGATTATGTATTATCAACAACGCGCCCGGACACGGAACATCTCCCAGAACTCGAAGAATTCCTAGAGAAGTTGGATTTTCTACCACCTTCGAAGGCAACGAAAAATGATTATAATTCTTTTTGCGAGGAGATTGAGAATGAGATGGTAAGTTAAGAATTTCTTATTTGATTAAAGTAGAAGTTTTATTTAAATAATTTTAATAATTTCAATTAGAAAAATTTATCAATTAACGTTAATATATTTAAAAAACTTTTTGTACTTCTGTAAAATATAAAATTTTAATTTTAAGGATATGTAAAACGGACACTACACCTGTACTTATAAATATTAACTTTCTTTTCATTTTATTGCTGAATTTCAAGAAAAGAAATGCATTAGCTTGTAGTATGAAGATTATTCAGTTAAATTTTCAAATAAATTAATTCAATAATTTTTAAGATATTTGGATTTCTGTACAAAATCGAAAAATTTTAATAAATAATTTTAAATCTCAAATTCTCAATAATCAATGAATTTATTTTAAAATTTAACTGAATAATCTTCATACTACAAGCTAATACACTTTTTACTGAAATTTAGCAATAAAATGGAAAGATAGTCAAATTTTTATGCGTACAGGTGTAGTGTCCATTTAACATCTCCTTAATAAAATTATTAAATTTACTTATTATTTTTCTAATAATTCAAAATAATTAAAATATTGTTATGAGTGTGATATACCATTTTTTATTTAAATGATTTTAGTTAGGAAAATTTTCTATTCCAATAATTTAAAAATTTTTTAGCCTGCTGCCGAAGTTAAAGCAACTTCAACATCATCAATGCCATCTTCCATACCAACGCCACCTTCAGAAATTTTTTCACCTCACAAAGTTCCTGTAAGTATGAATAATTCAAAATTTTCAATCTCATAAATTATTAAATTTATTCTAATAGTTTCAAAAATTTTCTAGGATCATACAAAAGCTAGAGCAATTTCAACATCATCGGTGCTATCATCCATACGAACGCCGCCTTCTGATATTTCTTACAATGTCTTCGTAAGTATAAATAATCATATACATTTTTACTGAAAAATATAAAATTTTCGTTCTAATAAATTATTGAATTTAATCATTATTTTTTCCGATCATTTAAAATAATTTTAATATTTTTATAGTATAATAAATAAATTTTTATTATAAAGAATTATAAATTAATATAAACATTTTAATCAATCTTTTAGTGAAAAAAAAATAGAAATTTTTTATTTAAATCATTTAAATTTTTATTTCGCTTTCAGTATTCATGTCGTCTCCAAAGACATCATCTAGCCATGGAGAAGGCTGCAAAAATAAATAAAAGATTGGCTATTAAGCGTCGTCAGAAAACAGCTGAATCTATGGAGCATCAATTAACATCATCTCTTTCGCCACCTGCTGCTACTGAATGGAAATCTTCAAAGTCAAAGAGAATCAGTTTGTGTGATGGTCAGCGGGCTAGAGAAATTTCAGCAGAGCTGAATATAAAAAGATTAAGAATGATAGACAGTCTGAAACAGAGAATTTCTGCCAAAAGCAGCTGTGAGAATTTACCTCGCTCAATTCTAACTTTAAAAAAACATTTAAAAAATCGCACGAAAAAGAAAAATTTTATGTATGAAAAATAATGTATTATTCATTTTGTGTTTATAATAAATTGTTAAAATAATAAGAATAATGAAAAAAAAAAAAAGGAGAATATGAAAGTTCAGAGGAGAGGAAAAACTTATGGTTGTTCCTCAATGATAAAGAACGTTGGTTGGTGCTCTTATCACTTTCTCATTCTCTTGGTTATTATGTACATACTTTCAATTATCCTCTCATACCTAAAATTCTTACATATACATAGGCTATCATACTTATTCGAATGAGTATAAATACTGATATTAAATGTTGATATGAATATGTTAAATACTTGTATCAACAGGATTAAATAAAGATATATGTGTTTTATAGATAAGTTTAACGATTGCAAAATTCGATTAAAATCAGTTAAAATTCATATTCAAATTCATTTCAATTAGTCATTTGAATGCTGGATAAATATAGTCTTAAGAATAGGTCAAATATATCTGTCCTTTTCTAATCAAAGAAAAACAAAAGATTTTTTCTTATTTCATTTTGTGGAGGGGGGAGTGGGGGGGGATCTGCGTAGTAACAACGACTCAACCACTACTTAAGAGAGTTCTTAAATCATTCCTTCATCAGACGGAGCCTCTGCTAAAAGCGAAGTATACTTAGAATCCTCTATCAAAGACTCTGAAATATGGATTTAGATAAATTCAACGAGACAGCTAGTGGACGCGTCTATTATGCTATTGAAAATATATTTCCTTTGAAGAAAAATCAGAGTTATCTTGTGAATGAGTTTAGACCAATTAAGAGAAAGAGTAAGATCAGATTGATGGTGGTTTTAGATGGTGAATGGCGCATTTTTATTCCATCTCACGCTTGCAAAGCATTACAGGAAGATAAGGAGTTCTATTTTAAGTTGCAAGAGGCCATTCAACAGTACAAGCTGTTTGTGAAGTATTTGCATGAGAACGGAAAAGGTCTCGAATTCTCAAAGCGCTTGGAAGTTAACGGAGAGGTATATCAGTCACGTGTGCACTTTTTACTTTACAAATTAAGGGTGCGCAAGTGGTGATTATTGGTTGCACCTCACAGATGGGGGCGAACGTTGGGCTTTGTTTTATGCGATTAAGATATAAACACCCGTACTCTTAACTTGTTGTCTCTTCTACAGATTACGCATTGCTTAACATTACTAGCACATTGCTGACAACAGCAACAATGACCACATGGTAAAAATGTGATCTCTATTCCTTTATGATAACAAACTCTACATTTATATTGCAAAGATTCATCTGTAGGAAATATATTTCAAAGGAAGTAGCAGCGACCATTACATCTCTTATGCTCTGACAATGGTTCCTCACCGACTTTCCACCTACAGATCTCTGTAGAGCATTCAAAACCACGGACTTTGTCAATTTCGCCCGTATAGTAAAGCCCTAGAGTAGCTAAGTATTCAGTTTTTAAAGAAAGTTGAAGGCCAGTTTTTAAAACTCTGTAGATGACTTTATTCCGTACGATACATGTTGAATTATCTTTCAACTTCAAACAAGAGTATATATTGGGCTGCTGTTTTGTCGATCCAACTATAATGTGTACTATCAAAAGTCGAGCCGCTTTACGTATAATTGTTTACCGCACCTTTCGAGAACTTTTTCTACTAAATGAATTTCAGGATATTTAATTTCCTCAAGCTCTTGTTCGTAAAAGCCGCCGATGATAGTGACTATATAGATTTCTTCATCCAAATCTATTACTGATTTAATTTATATAACCAGCTTCTCGTAGTTCGCTAATTATAAAATTTATCTCTTTGTAAGTACAGAGACTTTTATTAGTTGAAGATGTAAGAATACGAAGACGATCAGCTAATATATTGGGATCGTCCCATCCTATGTATGTAGAGTGTGATTCGTTACTACTAGAATAATCTGATGAAGTATCATTGTAAGAATCTAAGGAACTTAATTTTGCTTTTTTAAATCTAGATGCTCGTAAAATTTTATTTTTAGATTTTCGTTTACAGCTTTCATAATTATCTTTTTCATTATTTTGATTATTTTCGAGTTCAAAGAAAGTATTATTAAAAGAATCTGATGATGTATCACTATTAACATCGTTAAAACTTAGTTTTGTTTTGTTACACCTTGGTACTGATGGAGCCTTATTATGAAATTTTCTCTTACAGCTTTCAAATGTATTGTATTTTCTACTATTTTGATAATTTTCTATCTCATCATCAGAGCTAGAATAACCATCTTTGAATAATTTTGATTCTAGGTACCTTTTGTGATCAATAGAATCAATACTTTCATCACTATCTCTGTTCACAAGTCTATCATTTGTATGATGCGTGTTGGAAATATTTATAAGCTGATGTTTTTTCTTTATAGCTCTTGTTACATTCTCTTCCTTCACAAGTGTTAGCGTATGGTTATGTGATGTATAACTTACAAGTTTCATATCCTTGGTTATTGCTCGACTTGAACATTGTTTTGAACGGTAAAATTGACACTTCCAATAAATATTACCATTGCTTATAGACTTATCCTTATAAAAAGGAATAACATTCAAAAGAAGTTAATCTTTTCCTTTAGAACTTTTTATAAGTTGAAGAGATGTATTGAGCATAGACTTATTAGCATTATTCAAAGTAAGATCACTCTCCAAATCACTTGAAAACAATGTTTTTTTCTTTTGATCAGAATCAAATATTTGACCAAAATTGATATTCGATTGATTTGGAAGTTTAGATTTAATCGCATCTCTTTGTTTTTCAAGAAAGTTAGCCATGTTGATAGCTCGAGTGTATTATGCATACTGATTATGGAATCTAGAATCTATTGTATTTATAATCAAATGACAGGTCATTTGATTATAAATACAAGACATCCTTCAACAAGATCATTTATGAGATAACGAGATGATTTTTTGAAATAACAAGATGATTTGATGATTTAAATGAATATCTAACCATTTTTATCACATAGCTCAAAATTTAGCAATTTCGATGAAAGTTTGATAAAACTCAATCGAATTCGATTAAATTCGATCAAAATTCGATTAAATTCGATCAAAATTCGATCAAATTCGATGATGAGTCGATCATATTTGATGAAAATACGATTAAATTCGATCAAATTCGGTGAAGATTCGATCAAATTCGATGAAATTTCAATCAAATTCGTTATATTTTGTCGACAAAGACGATAGATTTAGTTGATAAAATTTGATGAGAACTATATTGTTTATGAGTTGTACTATATACGTATTAGTTATATACGTAACTTGGGAGTACGAAGGATGAACACAGGCGAGCCTTACTGCTGCTCAAGCGACAAGCACTTTAGTCGAGCCTGGATTCAGAATCCTTCGTACTCCCAAGTTACGTAGATAAGTTTATGTCGTTATAGGCCGTATGAGGTACTATAAAATGATTATTTTAAATTAATGATGTATACTTTTTTACTTATGAACTTTTTAACTTCGAAAAAATTTTTTAACAAAACATTCTTTAAAGTTAAGATTTTATATGAATTTTTATAAGTATTAACATATCTGACATTTTTTGTTTTCATTAACCTACGAGTCGGTGTCACTCGCGTGATATACGGCCATACTGAGTGATATATCGACGATATACAATTTTCCAATATTCTCTTAGGGAGTATTGACAGATCTACACTATATTTTCTCTGTCAATACTCCCGAAAGCCGGAATGACAGAGAGAATATCGTCGAGATGTTAGCATAAACGTATGCAATGTCTATACAAATTTAGCGTTGTCTATAGGTATTCCACCGAATACGGCCTGCCATGACATAAATATGTATATTGAATTTAATTATTGATGGGTATAATAATAGATGTGGGTTAGGTATGCACAAATATATATCGAATGATAAATATTGTACTTCCATTATAACAGTTTTTTCATGAAAGTTGTACCAATGGAATAATAATATTTACACGATTCCCTTCATTCCCTCCTTTTTCATTCCACTCGTTTCATTAAAATTCGATGAAAAATCGATTAAATTTGATGAAAATTCTATTAAATTTTATGAAAAATCGATTATATTTTATGCAAATTCTATTAAATTGTATGCTAATTCGATCAAATTCGATTAAATTTGATAAAAATTCGATAAGGATTCCATCAATATCGAATAAATTAGATCAAATTCGATCAAGCGACAAGCACTTTAGTCGAGCCTGGATTCAGAATCCTTCGTACTCCCAAGTTACGTAGATAAGTTTATGTCGTTATAGGCCGTATGAGGTACTATAAAATGATTATTTTAAATTAATGATGTATACTTTTTTACTTATGAACTTTTTAACTTCGAAAAAATTTTTTAACAAAACATTCTTTAAAGTTAAGATTTTATATGAATTTTTATAAGTATTAACATATCTGACATTTTTTGTTTTCATTAACCTACGAGTCGGTGTCACTCGCGTGATATACGGCCATACTGAGTGATATATCGACGATATACAATTTTCCAATATTCTCTTAGGGAGTATTGACAGATCTACACTATATTTTCTCTGTCAATACTCCCGAAAGCCGGAATGACAGAGAGAATATCGTCGAGATGTTAGCATAAACGTATGCAATGTCTATACAAATTTAGCGTTGTCTATAGGTATTCCACCGAATACGGCCTGCCATGACATAAATATGTATATTGAATTTAATTATTGATGGGTATAATAATAGATGTGGGTTAGGTATGCACAAATATATATCGAATGATAAATATTGTACTTCCATTATAACAGTTTTTTCATGAAAGTTGTACCAATGGAATAATAATATTTACACGATTCCCTTCATTCCCTCCTTTTTCATTCCACTCGTTTCATTAAAATTCGATGAAAAATCGATTAAATTTGATGAAAATTCTATTAAATTTGATGAAAAATCGATTATATTTTATGCAAATTCTATTAAATTTTATGCAAATTCGATCAAATTCGATTAAATTTGATAAAAATTCGATAAAGATTCCATCAATATCGAATAAATTGGATCAAATTCGATCAAAATTTGATCAGATTCGATCGAAATTCGATCAAACTTGGTAAAAATTTGATCAAATTCGATCAAATTCGTTTAATTTCATCGATCTATCATCTTTATCGACAAAATTTAACGAACGTAATCGAAATTTCATTGAATTTTTATTGAATTTCATCGAATTTTTACCAAGTTTGATCGAATTTTCATCAAATTTACTCAAACCAGTAGCTTACCTTCTTTGTAGAAAAGAATTTGTCACATAGATTGAGCTAAATCTTTTCCATTGCTTGAGAAATTAATGATTCTCGGTGAGCGAAGCAATATATATGTGTGCATATATATTGAATGATAAATATTACCCATATACCCATCAATGATTTAATTCAGTATACATATATACGTATATTGTACAACTCATAAACAATATAGTTCTGATCCAATTTCATCATCTAAATCTATCGTCGATTTTGATCGAATTTGATCCAATTTATTCGATATTGATGGAATCCTTATCGAATTTTTATCAAATTTAATCGAATTTGATCGAATTAGCATACAATTTAATAGAATTTGCATAAAATATAATCGATTTTTCATAAAATTTAATAGAATTTTCATCAAATTTAATCGATTTTTCATCGAATTTTAATGAAACGAGTGGAATGAAAAAGGAGGGAATGAAGGGAATCGTGTAAATATTATTATTCCATTGGTACAACTTTCATGAAAAAACTGTTATAATGGAAGTACAATATTTATCATTCGATATATATTTGTGCATACCTAACCCACATCTATTATTATACCCATCAATAATTAAATTCAATATACATATTTATGTCATGGCAGGCCGTATTCGGTGGAATACCTATAGACAACGCTAAATTTGTATAGACATTGCATACGTTTATGCTAACATCTCGACGATATTCTCTCTGTCATTCCGGCTTTCGGGAGTATTGACAGAGAAAATATAGTGTAGATCTGTCAATACTCCCTAAGAGAATATTGGAAAATTGTATATCGTCGATATATCACTCAGTATGGCCGTATATCACGCGAGTGACACCGACTCGTAGGTTAATGAAAACAAAAAATGTCAGATATGTTAATACTTATAAAAATTCATATAAAATCTTAACTTTAAAGAATGTTTTGTTAAAAAATTTTTTCGAAGTTAAAAAGTTCATAAGTAAAAAAGTATACATCATTAATTTAAAATAATCATTTTATAGTACCTCATACGGCCTATAACGACATAAACTTATCTACGTAACTTGGGAGTACGAAGGATTCTGAATCCAGGCTCGACTAAAGTGCTTGTCGCTTGAGCAGCAGTAAGGCTCGCCTGTGTTCATCCTTCGTACTCCCAAGTTACGTATATAACTAATACGTATATAGTACAACTCATAAACAATATAGTTCTCATCAAATTTTATCAACTAAATCTATCGTCTTTGTCGACAAAATATAACGAATTTGATTGAAATTTCATCGAATTTGATCGAATCTTCACCGAATTTGATCGAATTTAATCGTATTTTCATCAAATATGATCGACTCATCATCGAATTTGATCGAATTTTGATCGAATTTAATCGAATTTTGATCGAATTTAATCGAATTCGATTGAGTTTTATCAAACTTTCATCGAAATTGCTAAATTTTGAGCTATGTGATAAAAATGGTTAGATATTCATTTAAATCATCAAATCATCTTGTTATTTCAAAAAATCATCTCGTTATCTCATAAATGATCTTGTTGAAGGATGTCTTGTATTTATAATCAAATGACCTGTCATTTGATTATAAATACAATAGATTCTAGATTCCATAATCAGTATGCATAATACACTCGAGCTATCAACATGGCTAACTTTCTTGAAAAACAAAGAGATGCGATTAAATCTAAACTTCCAAATCAATCGAATATCAATTTTGGTCAAATATTTGATTCTGATCAAAAGAAAAAACATTGTTTTCAAGTGATTTGGAGAGTGATCTTACTTTGAATAATGCTAATAAGTCTATGCTCAATACATCTCTTCAACTTATAAAAAGTTCTAAAGGAAAAGATTAACTTCTTTTGAATGTTATTCCTTTTTATAAGGATAAGTCTATAAGCAATGGTAATATTTATTGGAAGTGTCAATTTTACCGTTCAAAACAATGTTCAAGTCGAGCAATAACCAAGGATATGAAACTTGTAAGTTATACATCACATAACCATACGCTAACACTTGTGAAGGAAGAGAATGTAACAAGAGCTATAAAGAAAAAACATCAGCTTATAAATATTTCCAACACGCATCATACAAATGATAGACTTGTGAACAGAGATAGTGATGAAAGTATTGATTCTATTGATCACAAAAGGTACCTAGAATCAAAATTATTCAAAGATGGTTATTCTAGCTCTGATGATGAGATAGAAAATTATCAAAATAGTAGAAAATACAATACATTTGAAAGCTGTAAGAGAAAATTTCATAATAAGGCTCCATCAGTACCAAGGTGTAACAAAACAAAACTAAGTTTTAACGATGTTAATAGTGATACATCATCAGATTCTTTTAATAATACTTTCTTTGAACTCGAAAATAATCAAAATAATGAAAAAGATAATTATGAAAGCTGTAAACGAAAATCTAAAAATAAAATTTTACGAGCATCTAGATTTAAAAAAGCAAAATTAAGTTCCTTAGATTCTTACAATGATACTTCATCAGATTATTCTAGTAGTAACGAATCACACTCTACATACATAGGATGGGACGATCCCAATATATTAGCTGATCGTCTTCGTATTCTTACATCTTCAACTAATAAAAGTCTCTGTACTTACAAAGAGATAAATTTTATAATTAGCGAACTACGAGAAGCTGGTTATATAAATTAAATCAGTAATAGATTTGGATGAAGAAATCTATATAGTCACTATCATCGGCGGCTTTTACGAACAAGAGCTTGAGGAAATTAAATATCCTGAAATTCATTTAGTAGAAAAAGTTCTCGAAAGGTGCGGTAAACAATTATACGTAAAGCGGCTCGACTTTTGATAGTACACATTATAGTTGGATCGACAAAACAGCAGCCCAATATATACTCTTGTTTGAAGTTGAAAGATAATTCAACATGTATCGTACGGAATAAAGTCATCTACAGAGTTTTAAAAACTGGCCTTCAACTTTCTTTAAAAACTGAATACTTAGCTACTCTAGGGCTTTACTATACGGGCGAAATTGACAAAGTCCGTGGTTTTGAATGCTCTACAGAGATCTGTAGGTGGAAAGTCGGTGAGGAACCATTGTCAGAGCATAAGAGATGTAATGGTCGCTGCTACTTCCTTTGAAATATATTTCCTACAGATGAATCTTTGCAATATAAATGTAGAGTTTGTTATCATAAAGGAATAGAGATCACATTTTTACCATGTGGTCATTGTTGCTGTTGTCAGCAATGTGCTAGTAATGTTAAGCAATGCGTAATCTGTAGAAGAGACAACAAGTTAAGAGTACGGGTGTTTATATCTTAATCGCATAAAACAAAGCCCAACGTTCGCCCCCATCTGTGAGGTGCAACCAATAATCACCACTTGCGCACCCTTAATTTGTAAAGTAAAAAGTGCACACGTGACTGATATACCTCTCCGTTAACTTCCAAGCGCTTTGAGAATTCGAGACCTTTTCCGTTCTCATGCAAATACTTCACAAACAGCTTGTACTGTTGAATGGCCTCTTGCAACTTAAAATAGAACTCCTTATCTTCCTGTAATGCTTTGCAAGCGTGAGATGGAATAAAAATGCGCCATTCACCATCTAAAACCACCATCAATCTGATCTTACTCTTTCTCTTAATTGGTCTAAACTCATTCACAAGATAACTCTGATTTTTCTTCAAAGGAAATATATTTTCAATAGCATAATAGACGCGTCCACTAGCTGTCTCGTTGAATTTATCTAAATCCATATTTCAGAGTCTTTGATAGAGGATTCTAAGTATACTTCGCTTTTAGCAGAGGCTCCGTCTGATGAAGGAATGATTTAAGAACTCTCTTAAGTAGTGGTTGAGTCGTTGTTACTACGCAGATCCCCCCCCCCACTCCCCCCTCCACAAAATGAAATAAGAAAAAATCTTTTTGTTTTTCTTTGATTAGAAAAGGACAGATATATTTGACCTATTCTTAAGACTATATTTATCCAGCATTCAAATGACTAATTGAAATGAATTTGAATATGAATTTTAACTGATTTTAATCGAATTTTGCAATCGTTAAACTTATCTATAAAACACATATATCTTTATTTAATCCTGTTGATACAAGTATTTAACATATTCATATCAACATTTAATATCAGTATTTATACTCATTCGAATAAGTATGATAGCCTATGTATATGTAAGAATTTTAGGTATGAGAGGATAATTGAAAGTATGTACATAATAACCAAGAGAATGAGAAAGTGATAAGAGCACCAACCAACGTTCTTTATCATTGAGGAACAACCATAAGTTTTTCCTCTCCTCTGAACTTTCATATTCTCCTTTTTATTTTTTTTTTTTCATTATTCTTATTATTTTAACAATTTATTATAAACACAAAATGAATAATACATTATTTTTCATACATAAAATTTTTCTTTTTCGTGCGATTTTTTAAATGTTTTTTTAAAGTTAGAATTGAGCGAGGTAAATTCTCACAGCTGCTTTTGGCAGAAATTCTCTGTTTCAGACTGTCTATCATTCTTAATCTTTTTATATTCAGCTCTGCTGAAATTTCTCTAGCCCGCTGACCATCACACAAACTGATTCTCTTTGACTTTGAAGATTTCCATTCAGTAGCAGCAGGTGGCGAAAGAGATGATGTTAATTGATGCTCCATAGATTCAGCTGTTTTCTGACGACGCTTAATAGCCAATCTTTTATTTATTTTTGCAGCCTTCTCCATGGCTAGCTGATGTCTTTGGAGACGACATGAATACTGAAAGCGAAATAAAAATTTAAATGATTTAAATAAAAAATTTCTATTTTTTTTTCACTAAAAGATTGATTAAAATGTTTATATTAATTTATAATTCTTTATAATAAAAATTTATTTATTATACTATAAAAATATTAAAATTATTTTAAATGATCGGAAAAAATAATGATTAAATTCAATAATTTATTAGAACGAAAATTTTATATTTTTCAGTAAAAATGTATATGATTATTTATACTTACGAAGACATTGTAAGAAATATCAGAAGGCGGCGTTCGTATGGATGATAGCACCGATGATGTTGAAATTGCTCTAGCTTTTGTATGATCCTAGAAAATTTTTGAAACTATTAGAATAAATTTAATAATTTATGAGATTGAAAATTTTGAATTATTCATACTTACAGGAACTTTGTGAGGTGAAAAAATTTCTGAAGGTGGCGTTGGTATGGAAGATGGCATTGATGATGTTGAAGTTGCTTTAACTTCGGCAGCAGGCTAAAAAATTTTTAAATTATTGGAATAGAAAATTTTCCTAACTAAAATCATTTAAATAAAAATGGTATATCACACTCATAACAATATTTTAATTATTTTGAATTATTAGAAAAATAATAAGTAAATTTAATAATTTTATTAAGGAGATGTTAAATGGACACTACACCTGTACGCATAAAAATTTGACTATCTTTCCATTTTATTGCTAAATTTCAGTAAAAGTGTATTAGCTTGTAGTATGAAGATTATTCAGTTAAATTTTAAAATAAATTCATTGATTATTGAGAATTTGAGATTTAAAAATTATTTATTAAAATTTTTCGATTTTGTACAGAAATCCAAATATCTTAAAAATTATTGAATTAATTTATTTGAAAATTTAACTGAATAATCTTCATACTACAAGCTAATGCATTTCTTTTCTTGAAATTCAGCAATAAAATGAAAAGAAAGTTAATATTTATAAGTACAGGTGTAGTGTCCGTTTTACATATCCTTAAAATTAAAATTTTATATTTTACAGAAGTACAAAAAGTTTTTTAAATATATTAACGTTAATTGATAAATTTTTCTAATTGAAATTATTAAAATTATTTAAATAAAACTTCTACTTTAATCAAATAAGAAATTCTTAACTTACCATCTCATTCTCAATCTCCTCGCAAAAAGAATTATAATCATTTTTCGTTGCCTTCGAAGGTGGTAGAAAATCCAACTTCTCTAGGAATTCTTCGAGTTCTGGGAGATGTTCCGTGTCCGGGCGCGTTGTTGATAATACATAATCGTTCAGATTATTTTTGTTATCTTCTTGAAGGAGCGTTGTGATTTCGTTGAGCAGGATGTCGATGTTATCCATGCTTGCACTTCTTACTTGCACTGGAGTTCACTCGACTTGTCACACACGACTGACTCTTTAATAATGAAAAGCAGCTTACTTTACGTAAAGTCTAGTGGTTGTCAAGAATTTTCCCGAATTACTCATTTCAAAAAAAAAATTTTGCTCAAACAAACAAGTCTTTGTTTTAGAGAAAACACATGTATTTTTACTCAAAAACTGCTTTCAATATTTCTTTTTCTCATACTATATTTAAGCTATTTTCACTTGATTATTAATACACAAAGTTTTTAAAACAAACACTTTATTATTGAATGATTCGCTTTTCATCACGTAAACACGTTTAAACATGCATTTTAATAACTTGCATTTTCAATACAATAAGACCACTTATAAATTTCACTTTGGGTTGAATATTTTCATGCAGTTATAAATATACACATGTATTTATAACTAGAATTAATACACTTTATTATAACATTAAAAACACTTTATTATAGCATCAAAAAACACGTTATAACTTGCATTATAACATGCCTTTATATGAATAATACACTAATATACACATTTAGTTTACATAAATTTCACTAACACTGAATAATTATACGAATGCTACACTTATATTTAATTTACGTTAACATTACACTTTCCATTAAATGCTTAATGTACATGAGTACTTCATCATTCTTAAATAATTTACAGTAACACTGAATAATTATACACTTATATTTCACTTGTTAAAATATTTTTATAAAAATTTCATTAATACACTACATATTTTTATACATAAATACTTTATTCTTATATAATTTACACTAACACTGAATAATTATACATTCGAATTTCATTTTTATTGAATATTTAATTTGCGCGAATTCCACTTATTAGAATATTCTTTTATAAAAATAATATACACTATATTTTTATAAAGAATAATCTATTATTCTCACATTTTTAACAAATAAAAATTATTTTACCCTATACACAAAACTTATTTCACTACAAAAAGAATCATAAATCTTTTACGTAGAACAATGCCCTCATTCATGGGTGATGTATTTTCCGCTTTATATACCTTAGAGAACACACATAAGTAATATAATTTTATATTTTTCTCGAACCTTTCCGTTTTTTTTTTTTTTTTAAACTTTTTTCTTGCTTGAAACACGAAAACATTTCTATTCATTTCACTAACATATGTGCAGAATATTTCCTAGAATGAAAAAAAACATGATACGTCAAAACAGCTGCACGTGCGTCTGTTTATATTTTGTTTGAAATCGGCATACACGTGATGATGCTGTTCTACTTTATCGGTAAGCAGACAATTACTGCTCGACTAATCTTGGCTACTTTTGGGAATAGTCGCGCTATATACAGTTTAGTCAAGTAACTGATCAGCAGGTATCTAACATTTAAAAGAGAGTCGCTCACCTTAATTGGTGCAGCAGTTGTACTAAAGCTATAGGACATAGTAACAGTAAAAATTTTTTCTCCTATACGAGAGACATTTCAATGTCATACAAATAGTTGATTAATGCATTTTTATCATTAACTAGGTTGATGACTGGTAAATAGAAGCAATTAATACTTGATGCAAGTGATCAACGATCTACTTTATCGATAAATTGATTTAACTAGCTTGCCATGTAGTTACGCAACATAGAAGAGGTCAACGATCTTATTTATCGATAAATAGATCGATAAATAGACGCGACTGGCGCGCCATACAGAGCATGCAGCGAAATCTATCAATACACATCCAAAATAGCTGTAAGGATTTTGGAACAGAGCGCTACTGGAACAGGGCGTAACTGGCACACTTTGTCTTTCGGGAACGGTCGCGCTATATACAGTTTACTGAAGTAACTGATCAGCAGGTATCTAACATTTAAAAAGAGAGTCACTCACCTTAATTGGTGCAGCAGTTGTACTAAAGCTATGGGACATAGTACCAGTAAAAAAAAATTTTCTTTTATACGAGAGACATTTCAATGTCATACAAATAGTTGATTATTGCATTTTCATCCTTAACTAGGTTGATGACTGGTAAATAGAAGCAATTAATACTTCATACAAGTGATCAACGATCTACTTTATCGATAAATTGATTTAACTGGCTTGCCATGCAGTTACGCAACATAGAAAAGGTCAACGATCTACTTTATCGATAAATAGATCGATGAATAGACGCGACTGGCGCGCCATACAGATCATGGAGCGAAATCTATCAATACACATCCAAAATAGCTGTAAGGATTTTGGAACAGGCGCTACTGGAACAGGGCGCGACTAGCACACTTTGTGTGCTAGTAGCGCCCTGTTCCAGTAGCGCCTGTTCCAGAATCCTTACAGCTTACCTACTATATATATATATATATAGCCTGGCAATATTTTTTCTTATTCTTTATGTCTTCTTCTTTTAACCTGCAAAGGTCTTAATTAAATACGTCTCTTTTAACTTTCCTTATTCCTATATTTTGTTTGCATATGATCGGCATATCTCCTATATACTAAATAACATCTTTCACGTGAAAGATGCTTAAAAACAAATTTCATATGTATATCTAATGAAAATATCTTAACATTTTTATTTTATATACATACATATATATTTATGTACATATCTATATATATATAAATAAATTAAATTTAAATATTCAATCATATTAAATATTTTATATAAATACAAACAAGGTAAATAAGTTTAATTTATTTTTTATTTAATTAAGGTTTAGTACCGAGTCCGTGA
Source organism: Anastatus disparis (assembly GCA_017163975.1). Lineage (NCBI taxonomy): Eukaryota > Metazoa > Arthropoda > Insecta > Hymenoptera > Eupelmidae > Anastatus > Anastatus disparis. The sequence goes on along the minus strand of JAFFSR010000401.1, from coordinate 163,703 downwards.
AATGTCACCAATGAATGAATAGGTATAGATTTAATTCCAAATATTCAGCGTTATAAAAAAATATAGTTTTATTTATCAATCTCATTTAAAAGAATACATTTCAAACTTTAATTTTGATATTATATGTTAAACGATAAATTAAAAATGTATCTAGAAAAAATTACATGAATTACACATATTATAAAATTCACAATAAATATAATAGATATTGAATACTTAAAAAAAATATACTTTTTTTATTAAGTTCTCAAAACTTTACTAAAGAATATGATCCAAGTTTGATATTTCAAAAAGATGTTTAAATATGAAAAAGAAATATTTCAAAATGAATTTTTTCTAAACAATTCATTTATTGGTGCAACGACTCTATATTTTTTTAATGAATCTTGATATAATTATTGTTATGTTAAAAAACATACTTGAAAAAAGAATCTTGTTATTTTACTCATTGTAGCTAAAATGCAAAAATATTTGTTATCAAAGTAAATAAATATAATAATTCATATTATAAGGTAATTTAAATTGATTAGTACTCATCTCAACGAATAAAACAATAGATTTGTTGTAAGGTCAACAAATAAATTATTGACTGTTACACTAGAATAAATCTTGAAATAATTATTGTTATGTTAAATTATATTTTACTTGTTCTTTTATATTGCAATATATTTCATTTTCAATAACATATACTTATAAAATTTACATGACATCAAGATTTAGTTGAATAATAAAAATATATTTAACATTATTTGAATTAATGTGAAAAGAGTTCAGAAAATTATTATAACTAATAACTTGTGAGTTATTGTGTTATTTTACTCAATGAAATTTGCAATATAGGGCACCAAACACATTTTCCCCTCAGATTTATTTCAATTCTTTTTATAATAAAAATATTATTCAAAAGCAGACTGAAGATTTTTTAAATTCAATATTTAAGAAAAACTGTCTTGAAGTTACTTAGTTTGATACTTATAATAAATGCTTATAAAAATTTATTTACTCATTTACACTGCAAAAATATGGTCAATTCCTCTAGCCATATATGTAAAAAATACAATAAAATGATTAAAGCGACAAAAACATGCAAAATATTGTCATAAAGCGAAAAATGCCGACTTGACATATATTACATGCAAAAAATTGTCGCTTTGACTATGAAATAGTATTTTTCGCCTGACGATAATATTTTGTATATTATTGTGGCTTTAACTATTTTAAATTATGCATGTACATAACTAGAGATATTGACTTAATTTTTGTCGTATGAATGAGTAATTAAATTATTATAAGCGTTTATTATAAACACTGAACTAAGTATCTGATTTGGTTCCGACCACCTCTTAACAAAATGAAAACGAAATTAGATTTACATAAGAAACTTTTCGGAGATTATTCAAGATATGTTCATTATTAAATCAGCTAATTAAAAAAAATTTGTATAGTATATCATATTATTTTAGCTATAAATTTCTGGAAAATTGCAAAATTGAAAAAAGAAATGAAAATCATTTAAAGTTCATCTTGCTATATTCATCATATAAGTGAAAATAAATAAGATAGAGTAAAAAGATTTGTGAGAGGTATTTTGCGCCCTTAATTAAATTTATGTCAAGACTTAATTTTATTAGCATTCAATTTTTTCTAATGACAATTCATAGCATTTTTCATAATTTTTTTTTGGGTTTTCAGCTTTAACGTATGAAAATATAATTAATCAAATAAGTTAATATAAAAGCAATTCTAACTTTATTTAAAGTAGATACAAAGTGTTGAAAGAATTTTAATTTTCAATAATGGGTCTGACTGAGGAAAATAAATTAATTGTTAAAGGACAAGGATTGTATAGTGGAATTAATTCGATGTTAACTGATAATCATATATTAGAATTTAATAATATTTCAAAACGGTGCCCCTTATTTAATATGCAATCAACTTTACTTATTCAAAAACCGCAATATATTAATTCAGTACCCATTGATACCCAATTTATACAATTATTATTTTCTGGAAATTTCAAAAGTGGTCACTGGATTTATATGTATTATAATAATAAAATAATTCATATATGACAGCTTCAATCTTAAATTTTTACAAGATGAGCATAAAATCTATATAAACAAATTATTTCCGAACAAATCTGAATTAAGAGCAGGCCGGATTCGCTGTCCTTGTCTAATTGAGATTTTTGTTATTTACTCAAGTATTAATCGCTGTATCTGCAAATTGAAGGTTAAGCGCAATAGATATTATTATTACAAATATTTATGCACAAGAAGAAAAAAATCCATCGCTTTGTTTTTGAGAAAAGTAAGTAACGAAAATTATTATAAACATAAACTTTTACTTTGGCGTTACTTACTTTTATCAAAAACAAAACGGTAGAATTTTTTTTTCTTGTGCATAGATGTTCATAATAATAATATCTATTGCGCTCCACCTTTAATTTGAAGATACACCGATTAATACTTGAGTAAATAACAAACTACTCAATTGTTACTCGGTCGGTATCAGGTTCTACTCCAGCCTGCCGTTAAGCATAGTTTTCGAAACAGTACAATCACAAACAAGTAATTATGATTGCGGCATTTTTGCAATTGCTTTTGCTGTTTCAGTACTTTACAATTTATGTCCATGCTGCTTAAAATACGATATTTTCCAAATGCGATTACATTTATTGATAATTTTTAAAACAGCGAATAACAACGTTTTCAATTTTACATAATTATAATAATGCAACTATCAATTACAATAATCCACCGGACTTGGTAAGAAGAAGTTTTTGTCATGAACCTTGTTTAAATAAAATACCATTAAATTTAGATAACGCTGAGATTGAACTTCTTGAAAAAAAATTACAAATGTAGTTATTAGCAGAAGAAAAAACAATGATGCAAATGTATTGCAATCCAAAAGATTCTAATCTTGAAATAATTCCAATGGAAATTGACAATCACTCTTCAGAAAAAAATTTTTAAGACAAAATGATTATTGAATGGATTTTGATGATATTAGCATAAATTTGCTAAATATTATTTAAAAAAATATATATATAATATCAAAAAGATGCATCTTATTTTTTTCTATAAATTTTATTTAATATACTTTTTTTCAAAATTCGTTTTTTTCAAGTTATCACCAAAAAATCATTTTTTTAACCTCTAAAGGGATAACTGTTTTAAAACTATTCGAACGATTTTTTTTTAAACTGCCAATATTTATTTGTATTATTGTTTTAAATCATCCTCCGCCGGGATGATTCAGATCAAATAAAAACTTAATACAAAACTTTACTTTTAAGCTACTGAACTATTTTTTTTCTTATAACTTTTGATAGATTATCCTATCCAAAACTTTAAAAAGTATACATTAATGAAAATATGTCTTTTTTACATAACATAAATTTTTTCGAAATCAATCAACTTAATTCACAAGAAAAATTAAAATAATTATAAATTTGTTTTTTCAAATAAATACAGTAAATTCAAACCTCCTGTTGAAAGATGTGGTAAAAAATACAATGAAAAAAAGAAATAAGATTAACTTTTAAGGAAAAATGTATAATATAAAAAAGATTTATTTTTTTATATTCTATAACTTTTATTAAATATACTTTTTAAAAAAAAATCGTATTTTTCAAGTTATTACTAAAAATCCATTTTTTTGACCATTTAAAAGGCGCCTATTTAAAAACGCTTGCAACGATTTTTTTCCAAGTAGGAACGTTTACTTGTGTTATTATTTGAAACAATTTCCCGTTTGAATAATTCAGATCGGATAAAAACTCGTCGAGAAAATTCATAAACTTGATTTCTCACACACATACATCCATACATACATTTTAAGGAAGCCTCGTAATAGTCTTATTTTGCTATAAAAATAAGTTTTTTATCATAAAATAACATATTTTAAAGGGTTACATTTTTCGCGATGTCGAAAATATAAGGCACTTCCGTATAGCGATCGTGCCTAATTAAAAGATTCTGAACCAAATAAATATATAGAATATTTAAAAAATACTAAAAAAAACAAAACGGAATCCAAGGAAAAAAAAGTAATGATGAATTGGAACAAATACGTGCGAATGAGGCTTCACGTAAGAAAGAAGCTTATATAAAATTAAAAGATTCTGAACCAACTAAATATATAGAAAAGTTAAAAAATACTAAGAAAACCAAAATGGAATCCAAAGGAAAAAAAAGTAATGATGAATTGGAACAAATACGTGCGAGTTAGGCTTTACGTAAGAAAGAAGCTTAAATGAAATCAAAATATTTTGAACCAAATAAATATATAGAAAAGTTAAAAAAATAAGAAAACCAAAATGGAATCAAAGGAAAAAAAAAAGTAATGATGAATTGGAACAAATACGTGCGAGTGAGGCTTCACGAAAGAAAGAAGCTTATATAAAATTAAAAAAAGAACAATCACATAAATATGAAAAAATATTAGAAGAGAATGAATAGCAAAAGTAAAATCGATTTTAAATATAAGTATTGATGAATTGAAACAGCTACGTGAAAAAGAAGCATTACTCAAAAAAAAACTTATAGAAAATTAAAAAATGAACATTATGTTGAATATGATAAAATGGAAATAGTTGAAAAAATTGATGATCAACAATTGGAAATTTCAGATGTTATTGACAAAACGCAAATGAATAATAATTTTTACTAATTTCAACATTTTAATTATAATATTGGAATGAATAAACCAACAGATGAGAGAAAGCGAAAATATAAATATGATTCTTATCAATTAAAAACGTTACTTATAAAGTGTAAACGATTAAAAATTGAAGACATTAATTATTATATTGAAAATAACAATAATAATATTTGTAATAACAATGATAATGTCATGATAAACAAAAAAAAATGATAAAATTAAGGACATAATGGGAAAAAGTTAAAGAAATTGAATGAAAAAGTTCTAGCAGAAGAAAGTAATTCCAAACTCATTGGTTGTATTGCAAATATATATTTTGATGAAAATGTTATATCTGAAAATTACATTGGCTCCATGACACATACATGTGTTTATTGTGGTGCAAAGCATTTTGCTTTCGAATATAGTAAAAGTAAAGATTTCTCCAATTGTTGTCATAAAGGTAAGGTGAAATTGTTAGACAATCCTACTTACCCAGAACGATTAAAACTTTTAACAACCAAACGTACAAAAGAAAGTATTGATTTTCGACAAAATGTAAGATTATACAATAATGCTTTAGCGTTCGCAAGTTTTGGTGCTAATTTTGATAAATTGACAGGTAAAGAACCACAAGTTATGAAAATATGTGGATAAATTTATCATAATGTGTATGCTTTGCATCTTAATAAAGATGAAGCACGTAAATATGGACAATTATATGTTTTAGATAATGAAATTGCAAGGATTAAACGTAAAAAATTCAATACAAATTTAGTATTATTAAAAGAATTAGATAATTTGATAAGAAACATTAACCTTTATACAAAAGCCTAAAAAATGATGCATGAAGTAGAAAAAGAAGAACTACAACGATGTGCAAAAATCAATTGTCCTCCAAGAACAGTTACAATGTCTATTGTCCACAATAACAATTTGGATAAAAATAGATATAATGTACCTACCTGTAATGAAGTCGCGATAGTATATGTTGGAAAAGATGATCTTCCTCCTATCAAACGTGATATTGTCATTTACTCTAAGTATGAAAGACTAATTAGTATACCAACAATTAGCAAACATACAGGTCCTATGACATATCCGCTAATTTATCCTAATGGTGGTTATGGATGGTTGCCAAATACGAAAAATAAATTTGGAACAACTAATATTTCAAATTTGCAATTTTATAATTATAGATTTAGTATTAGAAATGAATTTAATCCATACCTCAAATTGGGAAAAATATCTCATCAGGCAATCATTGATGCATTTGTAAAAGTTAGAACTTATAGATTATATTTTATACGAAAAAATCAAAATATATTAAGAAGTGATTGTTACAAAGGAGTAATGGACTATTTATATAACAAAAAAGAATTAGAATCGTAAAAAATTGGATAAATGGTCATATTACCATCAAATTTTACAGGCAGTCCACGATTTATGAAACAAAATTACATGGACTCGATGACGCTTGTAAATTATCATGGTAAACCTGACCTTTTTTTAACTATAACGTAAAATCCACATTGGAAAGAAATAATTGAAAACTTTGAAAATTATGAAAATTCAATAGATAGGCCGGATATTGTAACAAAATTATTTCATCAAAAAGTGGAAGAATTTAAAGATTTAGTAATTAAAAGAGGAATATTTGGAAAATGTATTGCGTATAGTTACGTAATTGAATTTCAAAAACGAGGATTACCACATATGCATATGTTATTATTCTTAGATAAAAATGATAAAATTAACATTCCCGAAAAAGTTGATAAAATAATAAGTGCAGAAATCCCAAATAAAGATATTTATCCGAAATTATATAGTATTGTTAAGCAATTTATGATATACGGTCCCTGTGGTATGCAAAATATAAATTGTCCATGTGTGGATAAAAATACGAAACAATGTACAAAAAGTTTCCCAAAAAAATTTAATGATTCAACAGAATTTAAATTTAATGGCTATCCGTTATACAAACGTAAAAATGATGGCGTCAAAATAATTTTTAAGAATAAATTTACAGAAAGAGTGGCAGATAATGGATTTGTTGTTCCTTATAATCCTTACTTATTATTAAAATTTAATGCACATATAAATGTAGAAGTATGTTCCACTGTACAATGCATTAAATATTTATTTAAATATTGTTATAAAGGTCATGATTGTGCATAAATTAAAATACGCGAAGTGAATGTTGATTTTCAAACATAAAAGAAAGACACTTTTCAAAATGATAATAATGAAAATGTTGAATATGAATATGATGAAATATAACAATACATAAATACACGATATTTATGTCCGCCTGAAACAATGCACAGATTATTAGAATATCCTTTACATGTTATTTTACATACTATAAAAAGACTAAGCGTTCATGAAGAAGATCAACAAAATGTATTTCTTAAAGAAGGAAAAGAAGAAACGATCATGCAGAAAAATGTGGGAACAACATTAACAGCATATTTCGAATTGAATCGAGAAGATTTAGAAGCTCGAGATTACTTGTATATAGAAATACCGCATTTTTATACATTTGACGAAAAACTAAAAAAGTGGAATAAAAGAAAAAAAATAAGGAAACCAATACTTAATAGAATGTATTTGGTAAATCCAAAAGATAGAGAACGCTTCTTTATTAGATTATGACTATTACATGTCAAAGGCGCCACATCTTTTAAAGATTTACGTACATTTGATAATTTAATATATACTTCGTTTTATGAAGCAGCTAAAGCTAAACAATTAATAAATGAAGATGAAGAATGGGACCGATGTTTAGAGGAAGCAACATTAACAGAATTCCCTCATGCTCTTTGTGAATTATTCGCTTTTATTTGCATTTTTCATAATCCCATAAATGCACGAGATTTATACGAAAAATATAAAGATAAGTTTTATCATTCTTAATACGAAAAAGATATAGGCGAAATATTGGCATTGAATGTTATTCAAAATAATTTACACATCAATGAATTTTCTTTAAATGATTTTAATTTACCTAACATAAGCACATACATAGAAGATAATGATGATGAAACAATTTTAAATTATAATGATGATATTCTAAATGAATTGGAAAGAAAAATAAATTCCTTAAAAGAGAAACAAAGACAAATATTTGACTCTACTATAAAAAGTTTAAATCAAAATAAACAAAAATGTATTTTTATTGATGGACCAGGTGGAACAGGAAAAAGTCATTTACTTAACGTTTTAATAGCTCATTTTAAATATCATAATATACGTTACTTATGTGTTGCTTGAACAGGTATAGCAGCGAATTCATTGATTGATGGAAAAACAGTGCACACAACATTTAAACTACCGTTGAATATAACAGATTGCACAACATGTAATGTTAAGCCTAACTCTGCAGAAGGATGAAATATCTATGACTTCCAAATTTGTTTTTGAGGCAGTTGATCGTCTTTTTCAAGATTTATGCGATGTACAACACCAACCCTTCGGTGGTAAAACTGTAATTGTATCAGGAGATTTTAAGCAAACATTACCAATTGTTCGACATGGAAGTCGTTTTAATATTATAGAAAATTCGGTTAAATTTAGTTTATTATGGCAAAATTTTATGCGTACGACATTAAGTGAAAATCTGCGAGTTTCAGATAATGATAATAATTTCAAACAATGGTTATTAGATATCGGAGAAGGAAAACGTCTTAATCTTTGTAAAGATGATAATGAACTAAGTGCTATACCAGAAAATCTTATCATTAGAGCACATCTTGTCGAAGAAATATTTGTAAATAAAATAAAAATAAATAGTGAAAATCTAATAGATAAAGTTATTCTGGCTCCTAAAAATAATGATGTTATTCAAATCAATAACGACGTTTTGAATATAATAGAAAGAGACTATGTTGAATATTTAAGTATTGATACAGCCGAAGATGATAACAAAGAAAATTTAGATGTTATATTACCTACAGAATTATTAAATACGTTTATTCTTAATGGACTTCCACCACATAAATTATATTTAAAAGTAGGAGCTATTATAATTCTTTTGAAAAATTTAAATGTAAATGAGAGACTTTTTAGCGGGACAAGGTTAATAGTAAAAAACCTACTAAGATATTCTATCCAAGCTGAATTGGCAAGTGGAAAAAACAAAGGTAAATTAGTTTTTATTCCAAGAATAATTTCATCTCTATCTAAAGAAAATATCCCTTTTAACATGCAAAGAAAATAGTTTCCTATTAGATTAGATTTTGCAATGACTATTAATAAATCCCAAGGACAATCTTATGAAAAAGTTGGTGTATATTTGCCATCACGCGTTTTCAGTCATGGACAATTATATGTTGCCCTTTCAAGGACAAAACATAAAAATAATTTAAAATTATTTTTAAGCAAAAGCGCAATAGTCAACGGAGAAAATAAGAATGATCAAGACACAATTTATGCAAAAACATTGTATGTAAAGAAATATTATGAATAATATTGTAAATATTTATATAATAAAAATATTATGATATCTAATAATAATAATATTTGATATAATATTTAAAATCATGATGCATTTTAAAAAGCACTGATGAATTGACTGTACACAGAAATGCGCAGTAATATAGATTGCATTTAAAAATTTACAGTACAATCGGCTGCATATGGGGATGCGCTGTTGAATCGGCTGCATATGCACGGAAAGAAATTTGGCAATAAATAATCACTATATTTTGTTCGTATACGATTTTAGAAATAATATATTTCGAATTCGGTTAAGCGTTTTTCTAAAAATTGTAATATGCTATTACAAGAAGTTTTGAAATACCGTATACACTGAATCCTGTATTACAAGGAACGTTGAAGTAAAAAATTACCTCTTATTTTATTTACAAATTCAAAAATAGTAATGTTAGTTATAATTAGATTTAGTATTTCAAAAGACATTAAAATCTCCTAATGCTAAATTTCTTTCTGTGTGGGGATGCGCTGTTAAATCAGCTGCATATGGGAATGCGCTGTTGAATCGGCTGCACATGACAATGCGCTGTTGAATCGGCTGCATATGGGGATGCGCTGTTTAATCGGCTGCATATGGTGATGCGCTGTTGAATCGTCTGCATATGAGGATGCGCTGTTCTACTGGCTGCACATAAAGATACACAGTAAAATCAACTGCTTAATAATTGTTGCTAAATATTGTGCAAATAAGCATTTGGAGCGGAGCCTGTTATAAAAAAATTAAAAAAAAAACGCTCCACTGACGAATCCCTTAAAAAATAATAGGTTTGGATGAAATGCTTTATTAGACTAAAAAATAAAAATGCAAGAGAGGACAAAAATGCAAGAAGTTGTAAAAAAACAGAAGAGCAAGATAGAGTAAGGAAAAGAACAAAGAAAAAACAAAAAGCGACGGCAAGCGAAAAAGACAGCAAGAGACAGAAAGAAAGAGAATGCATGGGCGAACAAAGAAGCGTAAGGGAGCAAGACGTGGGAATGCGAGAAAAAGCATGAAAAAGCGTGAGAAAACGTAGGAAATCGAGAGAGAGTGTAAGAGAGCAAGAGAGAGAGAGACCTAGTTTGGTACTTATAATAAATGCTTATAAGAATTTACTTACTCATTTACACTTCAAAAATATAATTGATTCCTCTAGTCATATATGTAAAAAATAAAAAAATTAAAGCAACAAAAACATACAAAATATTGTCATTAAGCAAAAAATGCCGACTTGACGTATGTCACATGGAAAAAAACCATATCAATGACTAAATAAATTATTAATTGAGCCCAAAAATTAAATAGAAAATAAGACTTGAAAAAAAGACTGAAAAAATGAAGCCCAAAAAATTAAAATGTGATATCTTCGAATTATTAATGCTTTACTATCTTTTATAAAATAATTCTTTTCTGGTATCTTTTGTTCACGGTAGCAAACAATATAAAAAAGTTATTTGGCTCTAGATCAATTAAAAATTTTAAATCCTAGAAACATTTATAGAAAAGAAACATTTTTAGAAAAGAAAAAATTATTGGGCCCAAAAAATGTAAGGCAAAAAAATATAAGGCTTAAAAATATAGAGAAGGAAAAATTATTGGGTCAAAAAAAATGTAGAGCCCAAAAAAGTATAAGTTCCAAAAAAATATAAGACTCAAGAAAATATAAGACCCAAAAAATATTGGGCTCAAAAAAATAAAAGGCCTAAGATAATATAATGTGCAAAAAATATAAAGAAAAAATTATTGGGCCCAAAAAAATATAAAGCCCAAAAAAATATAAGGCCAAAAAAAATATAGCGAAGAAAAAATCATTGGGCCCAAAAAATATAAGGCCCAAAAAAAGTGTAAGTCCAAAAAAAATATAAGGCTCAAGAAAATATAAGGCCCAAAAAAATATTAGGCCCCAAAAAAAGACCCAAGAAAATATAATGCTCAAAAAATATAGAGAAGAAAAAATTATTGGGCCCAAAAAAATATAAGACTAAAAAAAATATAATGCTCAAAAAATATAGAGAAGAAAAAATTATTGGGCCCGAAAAATGTAAAGCCCAAAAAAATATATGGCTCACAAAATATAGAGAAGAAAAAATTATTGGGCCCAAAAAATATAAGGCACAAAAAAAATTGCTACTTTGATTAAAAAAAGATTAGACACATTTGAAGAGAGCGGAGAACCGAAGAACCGGAGATCCGGAGAAAAACGTGGTTTCACTTTAATATAATATAGGATTATATCAAAATACAAAAAAAAAATTTTAATGTCCATGATAATAAATTATTCTATATTAAAGGGTTATTTTCGAGCTGATTTAATTTCAACTTCCTCGTTAGCTGAAATCAATATTTCTCTCTCACCGTTGAATTTTATAATTCACTATTAACGACCTGTTCGATAAGAGGTTTATACACAACGACGCACTATTCCGATTCTTAGAAAATCTCAACTGCTTGTTCGCTTTTTCACATAAAACGAACTGTAAGACATACAGAGTTATATCTTTTATCTCTGTACTATGCTTTTAAAGCGCGAGAATGTCTGCGCGTTATGAAAGTAAATAGAATTTTTCGCTGGGACACGTTGGGACAGAAATTTAAAACAGCTAAACGACAAGAAAAAATTTTAATAGATACCTAGCAATTTTTTGATAAATGTTCACTATTTTATTTTTCAGAAAAAAGCAATATAATATTAATTTTATTTTTCACATCGTAAAAAAAAATTAAACGTCAATTCTAAATTTATTTATCTTTGACTAAGAATAATTTTGCTTTCCGAAAGAGAAAAATTTCTTGACACGTGCTATCTTGAATATCAAACTTTATAGCAAAACGCCATCTTTAATATAAAGTCTTTTATGAACAACGCGAAGTCTGTTTGCGTCGACGCCAGCTATACGTTCGACGCCATTTGCAAATCTAAATTTATTAGACGACGCGTACAAGCCTGATCCCGTTGACGCATCTATTCGTTGGGCGCCATTTTGTAACGGTTATTTATTACACGTTACAAAAGAAATTAGATTTTAATTCAATTTAATTTTTAGCTAAGTATATGTACTTTAGTTAGAATACGGAGCTGCTAGAATTTTTATATTAAATATGATGAACTAGCAACAGACTCTGGCAAAGCTAGTCAGTATATTACATTGATGTGCGACGGAGTATTTTTCTATCAGCTCGTCGCTGCGCGTCTCTCTCTCTTTCTCTCTTACCTGATCGAGGGACGCGATGCCGCTAGCGCAGTTCTCCTTATTTTTATTCGGTTTAACTTTCTTAGTTAAACCTATTCAATATTTTATATAGAATATATATATATGTTTTGCTATGATAAAAATAAGGACCGCGGAGGCGTCGGGATAAGCAACTTGTACAGGCTTATTATATGATATGCACATACAGCAGAGATAAAATAAAGCTTTTATATTTAAAGTGAATTTATTAAAAGAAATAAAGAAAAATAGAAAACCAAGAATTGAAACGTAAATGATAAAGTAAAAGAAATAATTAACTAATATGACAATATTTGAATTTACAATAAAGATATTCTCTAGGAAGAGCTAGCAATAGGGGAGGGCGCGACGCGAACTGAGTTACACTAAAACTCTAGTAATATCACGCACGCACTTTATAACGTAAAGTTTCTACGAGGAAAGAAACCTTACTTTATGAAACTTACAATTACTTACAATATCGTCGAGAAGCTTCTCTTATACTGAAGATCCTACGCTGATCGCTCGCTCGTTGGCCAACGGTTATAAAGCTGCAGCAATCCTGGTCGCTGGAGCTAGTCAAAGCGCGCTCTCGAGAAGTCGTCCCTGGACGAATAAAGGCAGCTATATTTCAAAATTAGGATAACACCTTGGGTCTCATAATGCACGTGTCTCACGGTTCGTATAGAAGCACGAGTCTTGACACGGAATCAATGCACTAACAAAAGTTATCGACTATTTGCTCCTATTGCAATGAGCTTTTAACAGCAGCCGGAAAAGGTCTCACGCGCCTCGTGGTTGACTCAGCGTTCTTCCCTTGATGGTCAGTAAGTTACGTATTTCTTCGCGTAACTCTGACGGCTTGTATGACCGCGCGCGCATCGTATATTATCTACTGCTCGCGCGATATTCAAACACGGTAAAATACCGTGACACTATACAAAAAGATATTTACGACAAGTAAACAGAAGTTATTATTTAAATTATGTTTAAATATCGTTAGTCTTTGCGCGCCCTTTATAATATGACTCATTACAATTTCTATCAAGTAATTTTTCATCTCTTTTTATCATAATTAAGTTTTTTATACATGTGTTATCTTTTTACCATACGCGTCTATCCTACTTTATCGACTTTAATTATTATATCAGTCTACTTCTATCTATCTCTCTCTCTTTCTACCTTTTAACTAACTCTACGCGAGCGCCACAATAGCATATTCGCGCGAGCACGTGTTCGTATATATTTTATGCCGTCGACGCCGTTTCGCCACCTCCTAGACGTTTGATTATGAGAATCGTCTGCTCGGGGCTCTCTGTGTAACTCGTGAGTGACGTGAGTGCAACCATGTGTGTGTGTGCCTTGGTCTGCTTTAGTGAGTGTCCCCACTTGAGCATAACCTCCAAAACATGGTTTCACGTGTTACTAGTTGACAGGTTTAAGCATCGGCACCGGGAACAAAGAATCAACAACCAGGTGGATTAGTACCCTGGGCCTTAATGGCGTGGTCCTGGTGTGCATGTGTATGCAGCGTTTAAGTGTGCGGTAAGGTAGTTAACATTTTCATTCTGTTCAAGAGAGAAAAGATAGTCTTAGAGTGAGAGAGAAGATGTGGATATAAACAACATCTTCTATCTCTCATTAAGACAAAAAAAATTTTATTAAAAAAAAAAAACCGTGTTATAGAAGATACAAATTTTAAAACTAATATGATATAGACCTACCTATATTATAATCTTAGTATTACTGGTCAAATTTTCATTACAACTGAAAAGTCACTTTTTGTCTAAAATCTTTATATTAAAGCTAAAACCATATTATTATAATTCGTTTACACCTTGCATAAAAATTCAAAATATTAAACAATAATTTAGATTAAATACGCGTTATTCTTAGGATTTGTTTTATCAGCAAGACAAATAAAACTTTAATGAAAATTAAAAAAAAAACATTTTAAAAACACGCTTTTCAAGAATCACAAATGGAAAAAAAGCGTGTAAAAATACACTAAAAAGTATCAAATGAATTAATTTAATTCCTTGAAACTACTTTTATACAGTTCATTGCAATAATTAAGAGAAAATTTTACAACAAAAATTTAAAAAGAAAAGTGTGGGTGCTAATTTTCGGTAAAGCTAATCATCATTTCAATACTATCTTTAATAATTTATTGAAAAAGAGATTTTTTTTTCAATTTCAGCACCCACACTTTTCTTTTTAAATTTTTGTTGTAAAATTTTCTCTTAATTATTGCAATGAACTGTACAAAAGTAATTTCAAGGAAGTAAATTAATTTATTTAATACTTTTTAGTGTATTTTTACACGCTTTTTTCCATTTGTGATTCTTGAAAAGCGTGTTTTTAAAATGTTTTTTTTTTAATTATTATTTTCTACTTTTTAGTTAAAACTGTTTATTGTAAAATTCAAATATAGAGAAAATTGTACAACAAAAATTTAAAAAGAAAAGTGTAAGCGAGTAATTTAATTTTTAACCGACTTCAAAAAGGAGGAGGTTCTCAATTCGACTAAATTTTTTTTTTTTTTTTTTTTATGTCTGTTACCTCATAACTCCGTCATTTCTTACCCGATTCGAAAAAACTTTTTCTTATCTAATAGAGAATGTCTGCAGGAAGGTCCCATACGTGTCCTATAATTATTGGGCCAATATTCGGTTTGTATGACCCAATTATCAAATTAAGAAAAAAACCGGGTGTTTTGTTTTCTCATTTACCTCCCTTATACTTCGCTTACCTGAGCTTGAATATGTATACATGCACATATAACGACACTGTGCTGTTGAGCCATCTTTCTTTCCTGTTATATGTTGCTTGGTGGTGTACTAATGCATGCGTTATTAATTAATAATGAAAGTTTAATGTAATTAGTGGGTCTACCTATATTTGCGTTTTTAGTAAGGGGATTAACTAGAAGATAGAAAATAAAAATTTTTTAACAAAAACAAACAATGAAAAAAATTTTTAATAAATAAAAACCGACTTTAAAAGTATTGAATAAAAACAAAATTTTTTACAAAAAATAAGATTTTAAAAACATTGCACTAAAAAATGACAAATAAAAAATTTTTAACAAAAAAAAACCGACTTTAAAAAATGCACTGAAAAGTAACAAATAATTTATTATCTTTAGAAATCATACAAATAATTGGTAAAGTACAATTTTAGAAGTCGGCGTCTAATTCTAAATCTGTGGTGCGTAAGCAGAACGACTTAGTCCATTTTTTTAAAAATAACGTTCACATTCATTGTTCAAAAATAACGTTTACATTTATTGTTAAAAAATAACGTTTACATTCATTGAGGAATTAGACGCTGACTTCTAAAATTGTATTTTACCAATTATTTGTATGATTCCTAAAGATAATAAATTATTTGTTACTTTTTAGTGCATTTTTTGAAGTCGGTTTTTTTTTTGTTAAAAATTTTTTAATTTAATAAAAACGTCGAGTCTGATTTGCTTCGCATTACAATCTTGATTATTCCTTTCGTGTACGGTATTTATCCCGAGCTTTCTCCAACAGTCGTTTACGTTGAGTAGCCGCTTTTCTCATTATTACGGATAATTCTTTAGTATACTGTAAATATAATAATAGTTATTAATAGTACAAAAAATTATTAAAGATAGTATTGAAATGATTATTAGATTTTGTACATCAAATATATCCACGTTATTAAATCGAACTAGAATTAATTATTTTAGAGAACACGTGATCGCATGCTGAGTTTCCCGCCATTTTGACGATAATGTCGCCAATGAAAATGTAACGTCGAGAAATGAATTAAATTAATAACTCATTAATCGCCGCTACACACGCGTAAATTCTTTTACGCAGCGTCGCGCTTTAGTGGGTTGTTGTCGAGTTTGACCACGTGTTACTTACGCGGGGCGAGAGTCTAATTTGGTCCTTGAAATGCGGGGACTTATATCGAGTCCTTTCCGCGTCGCGATTTAATTTTTTATTTAATTTGAGTATTAAATTTTTATACCCCTAGCCAAGCAAAGCAACATGTCTCTATCGCTCTGCTTGGGGTCTGATGAGGACGGTCCTCAAAGTCGGGGTCGCGTTATATTTAAAAAGAGAAATATATGAAATATATATATATATATATATATATATATATATATATATATATATATATTAATGAAAAATAGATAGTTGTAAAATTATATATAAAAAAATTAAATCAAAAGAAAATATTATAATAAAATAGAAATTTGTTTGTTATTTGGATGATCAAAAATAAGAATAAAAGGTTTTGTTTTTAATTTTGAATTTAATGAAAAGAAAACGATAAATTTTACTTACTTTCAAAAAAAGGGTAGAGAAAGAAATGTATAGAGAGTTGCTGTGGACTTGTAGTGAATTGAGAGTTGCTGTTGACTTGTAGTGAATTGAGAATTGTTGTTGACTTGTAGTGAATTGAGAATTGCTGTTGACTTGTAGTGAATTGAGAGTTGCTGTTGCTTCCTTGAAGTTCCTGAAGAGAGTAGAGAGCGTGTTTATGAGACACGCTCAAAGGCGCACTCCAGATTTTGGGCCCTAGTTGGGGATTATATACCCTGGAATTGGGGCGTTGACTAACCACCCCCGCTTGGGTAGTTTTCCAAAATTTTAAATTTTCCTATTGGTCAATTCTGTTTTCTGTCTGTCACTTGGCTGTCCTAGTGTCTATTTTCTTCTTTCTTTCTCTTTTCTCTACCTTTCTCTCTCTTTCTCTTTCTTTTGAAAGTAAGCTACATAAATTGTCTTAAATCTAATTGTTATTAAAAATGTAACGAATTGCGCATATAAAAAAGATAAAACTAGAATCTAGGTTATTTTTAATTTATAATGTTTTTTTCAACTAATATCTATAATAAAATAAACTAGTTTAAATAAATCTAATTAATTAATAAATTAAATTATTTGTTTATATATAAAAGTTAAAAACAAAAGAATAATATGATATAGATATTAATTAAATAAACATTATCAATTAATATTGACTCATATTATATATATATATATATATATATATATATATATATATATATATATATATATAACGCAGAAAATAAAAGAAGAATTACGCATAAAAAAAAGGACGCTATCGCAAATTTGACAATAAAAAAAAGTTTTTAGAAGAAAAATTAAAATTAATATCACTAATCTTTCAATACTTAAAACTAAAGTTTACATTATTATAAGTGAAATAAATGTTAAAGAAAATAAAGAAAAACAGAGAGATGCTTCACACACAAAAAAAACGACGCTCAGTAATAAAAAAAAGGACGCTCAACGTACTATAAAGTATAAAAATTATGATTAATTTAATTTTTTTGTTTTTGTAATTTTTTTTTTTGTGGGTTTTTTGTTTAACGCTTTCGAAGAAATAAAACCAAAATTAATTTCTAAGATTCACTTAATAAAATAAATTTAAAAGAAAAGAAACGCAGTATTCTAATTTCAAGCGTGCTGTAAGCTTGATGCATACGCAATTTTATTATTAAACATTATTTATAAATACTATTTAAAACTGTTTTATGTATATATATATATATATATATATATATATATATATATATATATATATATTAGTTTTTAAGAAAGAAAAAGAATAGAAGTTTATAAAAATTTTACATAAAAAAGAATTAGTTATTTTTATATGAATAATTTCATATCTATATACATATATCGGTTTTATTTAAAATATAACGAAAAGAAATCATATTTTTGAAACAAAGGGATACTCTTTCTAAAACTTTTTAGGTATGATCTTTAATGTTGTTTTTTTATAATAACAATTTGTTTTTATATTTATTTGTTTTTTAATGTCTATTAATTTTTAAATATTTTATTTATAGAAGAAAAGAAATAATTTATTATAATAAAATTTGTGTGTTGATATATAAAAAAAAAAGAATACATTATGAGTAAATTATTATTAACAAAATTCATTAATTTGCAATAGAATATTATGAGTTTCTTAGGTAATTATGAGTATATTTTTATTTGGCGCCTAACTTAATGAGTTTCTGTCTCGGTGTTCTAATTGATAACGGTTAAATTTTTCAGGCAGTTTCAATATACACGAAAATACGTGTGAATTTCTACATAATATTTTTCAGGTACCCAAGATTAGAGTATCCCTTAACGATTGTTTACACAGCTGAAGTATTTTACTTTATTTTATTTAAAAGGTACAATAATTACTTGTTTCAAAAGAAAATGAGTTCACACCGAAACATATACAGATCGGACAAAATAATAATGGAAAAATAATGATTTAAAAATAATTAACAGAAAAATAAAGTGTTGGTCTTATAGGAAAACACATTGAAAGTATTTAAAAAAAAGAAATTTTCGTGAAAAAATATTAATATGAATTTTTTTTGTTCAAAAGAAGTCGGCAAAATTGCCCGACGTTACAAAAATTTTACCAAGATTTATTGTTTTATGCATTGTTGGACCACAAAATCGATAAAATACGGTCTTAAATTTTGCATGTGCAATGCTATAATTTATGTCTAATTACGGTATATGACAAGTTAAAGAATTTCAAAAATTTTCGAAGATCATTAGACATTAATGTTAAAAGTATATCTATATATAAAATCTTCAATTTTTCAATTTTTCAAACATTCCCGCATATAATTGAGTATATCAATATATGAATCGGTAAAAATATATAAATTTGATTGTATTATCCAACAGTGTGTGTCTGTGTCTGTGTCTGCGTCTACGTGTGCGTTCGCGTGCGCGCGCGTGTGTGTGTGTGTGCCCTATTGAAAAAATCCACGTGGATTTCACATGGATTCCATGTAGATTCGCATAGGAATCTACGCGGATTACCCACGTGGATTTCAACGTAAAAAATAAATGTGGATTTTATGAAAGCTATGTTGATTGTGTAAAACCCTCGTGGACTGTTAAAGAATCCATATGGATTTTATGAAATCTATGTGCATTTTCAAGGAATCCGCATGGAATTTATAAAATCTGTGTTAATTGTATGTACTCCTTGTGGATTTTGTGAAATCTATGTGGATTTTTAGGTAATTAACGTAGATTTTTTACTTGGATATCCATGTGGATTTAAATGAAAATCCACGTGGAAATCCACATGGATATTTTGAATAGGAAATAACTCAATATTTATTTTGCATTCGAAGTAAAAATAAAAGACGAGGTAAATTTCGTAGTTTCAGCTCTTCGAAGATCAGAGAGCTTCTACAATTCAACTGAGAGTATTCTGGTCTTACATATCTGCGACTTCGAAATTCATATGATGGATCACAAAACTTAGAGAAACGCAACCTTGTGACTTACTGTCTAATTGATAATTGATTACGTCGATTCTATTTTGAATCTATAAGTGGCGTTTTTCTAAGTTTTGTGATCTCTTATACAAGTTTCAAAGACGCAGAAATATAAGACCAGAATACTTTTAGTTGAATCGTAGAAGCTCTTTGATCTTTAAAGAGCTAAAACTACGAGATTTACCTCGTTTTTTATTTTTACTTTGAATGCGAAATAAATATTGAGTTATTTTCTATTCAAAATATCCATGTGGATTTCCACGCGGATTTTCATTTAAATCCACATGGATATCTAAGTAAAAAATCTACGTGGATTACCTAAAAATCCACATGGATTTCTAAATATCCACATGGATTTCCAAATATCCACATGAATTTCTAACTATCCACATAAATTTCCAAATATCTACATGGATTTCTAAATATCCACATGGATTTCACAAAATCCATATGGATTTTTTTTAAATTTACGAGGAATACATAAAATTAACACAGATTTTTCAAAATCCATGCGGGTTTCTTTAAAATTAAAGTCCACATAGATTTCATAAAATCCATGTGGATTCTTTAACAGTCCACGAGGGTTTTATAAAATCAACATGGCTTTCATAAAATCCACATGGATTTTTTCACGTGGAAATCCATGTGGGTAATCTACGTGGATTCCTACATGAATCCACATGGAATCCATGTAATACCCACGTGAGTTTCCATATGGGTAGTCCACGTGGAAACCCAGGTGGATTTTTTCAGTAGGGTGTGTGTGTGTGCGCGCGTATGTGTGCATTTTGTACAAGTATCAACTGAACAAGAACCTATCAACTCGTCTTGACCCAGAGAAAGTCTCCCCTCTTGTACTTCCTCGGAGATGAGTTTGTACACCCGTCATCGCTGACCTGGACAATAGATTATTGTATTGTCATCGGAGACCAAGGTCTGTGCCAAATTTCAGAAATTTCTATCGACAAAAAGTGTCTCAAATTGAGCGTGCAATATTTGATTACAGATAAACGGACAGACAGACAGACAGACAGACGTGAAAGCAAGCTTAAGAAAAGCGTGTAAAAATTTAAAGTTTTTCTAAATTTTATGTTCAATATAGTTAATTATTCTAAACGAATGATCTTTATACTAAAATATTAATAAAAATAAAATTTTAAAGATAAAGTTTGCTACAATCTTTTCGAAAAACTCATTCATTATGTTTGATTAAATAATCTAAGATAATAAATATTTTCTTCCTGACATTTTTAATTCTCAATGAAATATTATTTTTAGACTATAATGATATTTAATGATTAATAAAAATTAACGATGTATACAAGATACTGTTAACAAAATCATTGTAAAATCCAATTATCATGACTAAACCAAATTCGATAAATTAGACTTTTAAGAAAGAATTAAACTTTTCCGAATTTCATATAAAAATGTAAATAAAATTTAATTAAATTAAGCTATTTGTATAAACCTTTAGAAACAAATTTTGCCTATTTTAATAATTAAAAAATTTTTTTTTCGAGAAAGAAAAAAAAATTGAGAAGGAAATTCAATAGTTAAAAGCAACTATAGTGAATTCTTAATAAATCAGCAGAAATAAAATAATGTCATCAACTTGACTTCGTTGAGCAACATATTACACCAGCCACGGTCAGTCGCGCTTGAGCGCTCATCGAATTAAGACGTGTTTGCTGTCTGCTCCGTGCGTTCAAGTTAAACATTAACAGGTGTGGTGATACAAGGCGGGTTTCACACCTTTTGTGTGCGTGAGTGCAGAGTTTAATAGATTGGTCCCTCAGCACCTGGGGGTCAGTCCTCGGAGATGGTCTCAGTACCTGCAGACCTCTCTCAAAATGGAGAAATTATGTCATTCGATTCTAGTAAATTTGTATCTTCTTACGCCGTAGCCGCCCAAGGTCAGAAAGCATTAGAACGAGAGCAAGGTCTAGTTATGATGTGCGTCGATGATCTCACCCTGACTGACTATACTTGTGCTATAGGTGAAAAAATCGGTCCAACTAATGTTTTATATTCGACAAAAGCATCAAAAAACCGCGTTGTTTTGTATTTGGCTAGTAAGGAGCTCGTAGATAATCTAACGGAAAATACGGAATACATTAAAATCAAGGACAAAACCATATACATAAGGCCTTCAGTTTCAAAGTTTAAAAGAATTATCTTTTCGAACGTGTCGCCTACAATACCAGGTATGGTCTTAGAAGGAATTTTAAATAAATCAAATATTTCTTGGAACTCTCAAGTGTCATTTATTAAGGCAAGTATAGATGCCGATAGATACAAGCATGTACTTAGTGCCAGAAGGCAAGTATACGTTAAAGCCGAGGACGTAAACAAAGTTCCTAGTATGTTTAAACTCAAATATGATGGTATTAATTACTTCATATTTGCCGGCCTAGATATACTGAAGTGTTTCAATTGTAAACAAGAGGGACATATAGCCAAGAATTGTCCTCAAGACATGGAATACGAAACCACTACCAACAGTAACAATAAGGAAATAACATCAAATAATCAAGTTATTGTTAATACGGAAAGCATAAATCAAGCCGCTAAACAAGAAAATTTTAATGCGTTCAAACATCCTCTTCTTTTATCGGATCCCGCAACTTCTCTAGACTTTGCCTTATCAATAGTTACACACCATTCACAGACGGCCAAGATAACGAAACAAAAGAAAACCAATAAGCTCAAGAGGAGAAAAGTAGAAATTTCCGTGGAAGAAAGAGTTAAACAAATCGAGGAGGCTTTATCACCATGTAAAGCCATTTTTGATGATCCGCAATATAAGATTCAGTTGAGTGCTGACCGCTTCTTGAATTTTATTTTAAACACATATCATAACCCGAAAATTATGGAAGAAGTAGAAAAAATCACAGCAGACAAAAATGACCTGATAAATTGTATAGATATCATTTACCCTTTTATTAACGTCAGATCAGTAAAGGCAAAATTGACTAGGATTAAGAAAAAACTTCGTCTACAGGATACTGAGTCAGATATTATTAATATTAGTCAGAGCAGTGACACGGAAAGTGAGCACGAAAGTATATAATTTGGCTTTTAAGAACGCTGTCGAATTCAATTATTATGGGTAATAAGACAAATCAAAATAATTATAAATCGCTGCGTATCTTGTTCTGGAATGCGAGAAGCATAAATAAGCGTAAATTATTGCTGCCGGTTCTTCTAAAGAATATTGATGTTTTCCTATGCGTCGGCAAGAAAATGAAAACAAGTTCACATCCTAATGATCTCATAAATAATTTTTTAATTCAAACAAATACAGTTGCCATTTATACCGACGGCAGTAAAAGTCCTGAAGGCTCGGTGGGAGCGGCCTGGCACTTCCCCGCAGGTAAAATCAACTCTGGGGTTACACTTGATTCCAACACCTCTATTTTTACAGCAGAATGTATCGCAATTTATAAAGCCTTACAACTCATAAAAAAAAGTTCTTTTGCAAATTTTTCTATCTTTACAGACTCACTCAGTGCACTACAATCATTAAATTCAAATAAACTACATGCTAATACCAATTTTTACATCTACTACATCAAAGAGACAATTTTAAATATAATGACTAGCTGTACCCCCAAGTCTATTAACTTTGTCTGGGTTCCATCACACATAGGAATAGTAGGTAATGAGGCAGTCGACACTCTGGCAAAAAATTTCTCTAATAAAAAACATAGCAGTTCACTCCAGATACCTTTTACAGACTTTTACCACCAATTCAAAACCAATTCTTTCCTAAATACATATCATCTCTGTATAAACAAAAGTATAACAAAAGGCTCAAAATATTTCAATTTCTATTCTAAAAAAAACTCTAAACCCTGGTTTCATAAGTCAAAAAAATCACGTAAAGACATTGTAGCAATTAACCGAATCAGAGCAAACGATTATAATTTGGCTTCCTCTCTGGCAAGGGTAAATATTGTTAACGACCCTAAGTGTCCAATATGTATAGAATATGATGAGGATCTCAACCGCATATTGTGGCAATGCTCGAGATTCGATGATCAGAGGGTTCATCTTATTACCAATCTTTGTAAAAGATATGTATTGTTACCGAAACACACAGACAGTATTTTTTGTACTTCAGACGCGAAATTATGTTATAATATCCTTCGCTATCTTGATTCATGTAATATATCTTTGTAAACGTTTCCATGTAAAATATCAATATAATGTAATCATGTATTAAATTTTTATGTAGCAGATATAAGACTGCAAGGTCTTCAAATGCTTAAATAAACAAAAAAAAAAAAAAAAATACACCAGCCACGGGTTTAATTCACTCACTTTAGTCAACGATGAAAGCATAATTAAATTCTTTCTAAGCTAAATCCTACCTTGTCGTATTTTTGCTGAATTTAAGACTAAGCAGAAAAACAATACTGGGATTTTCATTAAATTTGTGAGTGGTCTCACGATGGTAAAACGATGACAGTTAAAATTAGCGAAAATTAACTACCTAAAATAATACTTATTCTTACAAAACGACGTAAAATATGAAATAAAATATGATTTACTGTGATGATGATACTTAAGAGGAGGTCGCGTATCTCTGTCCTTTTCTAATCAAAGAAATGATTTTTTCACAAAAACTAATAATTTTAGCAAAAAATAAAGAGAAAGCCGCATCTCGTATCAAAAAAAGTAATATTTTCTTTGATAAGAAAAAATTAATTTTATTGCTTCGTTCTCAAGAAAACCTTGAAAAACCAAATTGTCCACCCTAACCTCTATGATTTAAGTTTTTCAAGGTTTTCTTGAAAACGAAGCAATAAAATTAATTCTTTCTTATCAAAGAAAATATTACTTTTTTTGATACGAGATGCGGCTTTCTCTTTATTTTTTGCTAAAATTATTAGTTTCTGTAAAAAACTCAATTTTTTGATTAGAAAAGGACAGAGATACGTGACCTCCTCTTAAGCAGAACAGAAGCGAGGCAATGCAAGAATGTAACAGGATTCTCCAACAGTGCACATAAGCTATTTAAAAAAAATAAATATTTTAATAAATTAACAAGTTATTAGTGGATCAGATGCCTAATAAAAAAAATAGAAAAAAATTAAACTAAACAAAAAACATAAAAATATGAATATCATGTAAATTATGGCTTACATTATGTCAGATTCTGTGTTATTTATGATAAAAAAGAAAACGAAAATAACACTAGTAAATTGTTGAAGAAAATAAGTAATCATATTATAATATAATAACTACTATACTTGGCTGTTATTTAAGTTATACAGGTTTCCATTTGAAATATAGCCCTATATACTAAAGTAAGGACGTCACTAGGTTTATAGAAAAGAAAGATTATTTCAATAACGAATTATGGTAAGAATAAATAATACTGCGTTAATCCATCCCACATAAATATTCAATGCTAGCAGTTTAGGTTGGGTGTCCCGCATGATAATCTTATATTATATTAAAGTGAAACCACTTTTTTTCCATTTCTCCAGTTCTTCGGTTCTCCGGTTCTCCGCATTTTTTAAAAGTGTCTAATCTTTTCATAATAAAAGTAGAAATTTTTCATTGGGTCCTATATAATAAGTACACATTAGTCGAAAGCTTTTTTTTGGGCCTTATATTATTTTGGACCCTATATTTTTATTCAATGCCCATTTTTTTGGGCCCTTCTTTTTTTTATTCTTATATTTTCTTGAGCTTTATAATTTTCTAAGCCTTATTTTTTCGAGCCTTATATTTTTTGAGCCCAATACTTATTTGGTGCCTATATTTTTTGAGCTCTATATTTTTCTGGGCCTTATATTTTTTTGGGCCTCTTATTCATGTAGGCCCAACGTTTTTTTGATTTTCATATTTTCTTAAGCTCTATATTTGTCTGGGTCTTATTTTTTGGGTCCTATATTTTTTTGGCCTGAAATTTTTTTAGGTCCTTGATTTTTTTGGGCTCTTTATTTTTCGGGCCCTACATTTCTCTAAGTTCTATTTTCTTCGGGCCTCATATTTATTAGAGTTTCTTATTTTTGGGCCGAATATTTATAATTAATTTAATAAATAATTTTATACGTCGTTGTATTTTACCTAATAGTGTCAGACTGGGTATATACCTCAAAGCCAAATAAAGAATGTCTATGTCTCTCTTACCCTCTCTTGCTGCCTCTCTTCCTCTCTCACCCTCTCTTGCTATTTCAATTTATCAGTACCCTTTTTTTAATTTCATTTTTGTTATCCTAGTTTTATTTAATTTTTCTTCATATTTATTTAATTGTTTTTCTTTAATTTTTATATAAGCTTCTTCCTTACGTAAAGCCTTAATCTTATGTTTTTGTTCCAATTTATCATTACTCATTCTTTCCTTGAATTTTATTTTCGCTATCTTACAAGGAGAGGCCACCTCCGGGAAACAAATTCGGCTGAAACTGCAGGATATGATTTTTTGATAAAACAATGAACCCGTGTTTTTCTTTTCTTCGAATAGACCTCTTAGAAAAAAATATAGACATTTTTTCGAAAATATAGTAAAAAGGAGCCTTTATAAGAATATCTAAACAACTAAGACTCTTACGAAAAAATACATACAAGATGAAATAAAGTGCAAACCAAATGCTTCGATTTAAACTTTGTTGCATTAAAAAAGCTTCAGTTATTCAAAAGTTACAGGTTATTAAAATATGCTAATGAAATAGTATACAAAATTCATTATTTTTTATATGCTTAAAAAATTAACAAATATGTAGTAATTTTCAATAAAGCATAACTCTTAAGCCACTGAAGCTTTTTTAATGCAACAAAGCCTGAAGTAAAGAATTTAATTCGCACTTTATTTCTTTCATTATGTATTTTTTTGTAAAAGTCTTAGTTGTTTGGATATTCAAGTTCTTATAAAGGCTCCTATTTACTAGATTTTCGAAAAAAATGTCTATATTTTTGTCTAAGAGACCTATTCGACGGAGAGAAAAAACACGGTTCATTTTTTTTTCATTAAAAAATCATGTCCTGCAGTTTCAGCCGAGTCCGTTTCCCGGAGGTGGGGAACTCTCCTTGTTAGTATTCTCTAATTTTTATTTATATTGATTCAATTGTACTTTTTTAATTTTACTCTAAGCTTCTTTCTTTCGTAAAGCCTGATTTGTACGCATTTTTAAGTTCTTTCTTTTCGTCTAATAAAACCAGAGGCTAAAATAAAGCCATTTTTCGAAAACATAGTAAGAAGAAGCGCTCATAAAACCTTGATTTACCAAAGAACTAAAACTATCACAGCAAAATATAAAAAAGAGTACAAGTTTAATACTTTGATTTGAGCTTTGTTGCATCAGAAAGTCTTGCCTAATTCAAAAGTTATAGCTAGCACAGCATGGAGAATTTTACTAAAATATTGCGAAATCTTTCACTGGAATATCTCAATGGAACCTTCCATGCAGATTCTAGGAAATTTTCACAGAATATTTCGAAATATTCCACTGAAATCTACTATTGAAAGCTTCCAAGAACATTTATGGAATATTTCAAAGAAATATTCAAAAAATTTTTCAAATTATTCCATGAAATATTTACGTAAGATTTCTGGAATATTTCATGAAATATTACATTTAACGGTAGGCCGGAGTAGAACCTGATACCAACCGAGTAACAATTGAGTTGTTTGTTATTTACTCAAGTTTTAATCGGTGTATCTTCAAATTAAAGGTCGAGCGCAATAGATATTATTATTATGAACATCTATGCACAAGAAAAAAAAATTCTACCGGTTTGTTTTTGAGAAAAGTAAGGAACGCCGAAGTAAAAGTTTATGTTTATAATATTTTCGCGTTCCTTACTTTCTTCAAAAACAAAGTGGTAGAATTTTATTTTCTTGTGCATAGATGTTCATAATAATAATATCTATTGCGCTCGACCTTTAATTTGAAGATACACCGATTAAAACTTGAGTAAATAACAAAAATGCCAATTAGACAAGGACAGCGAATCCGGCCTGCTCTTAATGTCTATCAAATATTCCAGTGGAATATTTCATAGAAATTTCTAAGAAGGTTTCATAAAGATTTTGCTAAAAGATTCCGGAAAACTTCTGGATTGTAAAGCGGAATATTACATAAATCTTCTAGAAATATTCCATAAAATATTTCATAAAAGGATTTAAGTAATCTAACGGTGGGATATTTTATGGAAGATTTTGGGAAGATTTCACAAATATTTCACTGGAAGATTCCGAAAAACTTTAAAATTGTACAGCGAAACATTACATAAATCTTTCAGAAATATTCCACGAAATATTTTATAGAAAGATTCAAGTAATCTTACAATGGAATATTGTATGAAATATTCTAGAAGGATTCCATTAAGTTTCCGTTGAAAGCTTGCGCGGAATGTTATGGGAGCTTTCCAGTGACGCTGATAGGGGGATGTTCGTTGAATGGGAGTTTTTTATGCCCAAGTGGTTGGGCAATACCTCACTCACTATGTAAGCGAAAGGGTCGCCGCTTTGTTGCGTACAATCGAAGCGATTATGTAAATGCAATTTTATTACTTAATGTCAATGTTTATGCGTGCGTATATGTATTGTTATATGAGTATAATGTGTTATTATATAATATATATACTATCCCCTCTCAGCATTTCTAAATCTTTCATAAAATATTCCAGAAATATTTTGTGGTAGATCTGAAACCCTAAATCTTTCATCGAAACCTTTTAAAAATCTTCCAGGAACATTTCATGAAAGATGTGAGATTACCCAAACCTTCCATTGAAGTATTCTTGGCATTTTTCAAGAATATTTCATGGAATATTCCAATATAAGAAGAATCAAGGGCATACGAATATTAGAGGAATATTTCGCGGAAGTTTTCTGAGATAATCCTAATCTTCCGTGTCAATATTCTACAAATTTCCATGAATATTTCATGGAATATTTTACGATGAATTTCTAAAATCTTCCAGAAATATTTTATGGAATATTTCATGAAAGTTTCCTCAAATCTTCCATGCATATTCCATAAAAGGTTTATGAAATGTTTCAAATCTTTCGTTTCAATATTCCGAAAATCTTCCATAAATTTTCCAACGAAATATTTTATGAAATATTCCTGCAAGATTCCTGAAATGTTTCAATGAAAGATTTGAGATGACCTAAATCTTCTAATGAAATATTCTTGGAGTTTTCCAGCAATATTCCATAGAATATTCCAATATAAGAAGAATCAACGAATATTACAGGAATATTCCATGGAAAATTCCTGAAATATTTTAAATCTTCCGTGCCATTATTCCAGGAAGCTTCGATAAATATTCCATGCTGTGTACGAGGTGATTAAAGTATGCTAATTAAATAGTGTAAAAATTCGTTATGTGTTACATGCTAAAAATATTAACAAAATATGTAGTAATATTTAATTCAGCATAACTTCCGAACGACAAAAACTTTTTTAACACTATAAGGTTCAAAGTAAAGTGTTCAACTTGTACTTTTTTATCTTTGATGCACTTTTTTGTAAGAGTTTTAGTTTTTTGGTTATTAAAGTTCTTATAAGCACTTCTTGTTACTATATTTTTAAAAGAAACAACATTATCTTTGTCGCTGGGCTTATTATAGGAAAAGAAACAACACAGATTCATTCTTTTGATCAAAGAATCTTAACCTACAGTATTAGCTAAATCGGTTTCCTACAGGTGTAGAGACTTCTCCTTATTAGTTATGCAAGTTTCAAATGACTATTCAAAGTGTATATTAACAGATGTCATCGAATTTAAATTCTCTGAATACTATTTATCTTTACGTAAATAGCTATAGAACTACTTTTCGACATTTATTTTAATAAATATTTGAGCTAAATAGCTGCATAACAAAAGGCAGATATGGGGATATCCACACAACTTTTAATCCTAGTAACAGGTCATATTACAGCTGTTCCTGGGTTTACCGCATGATGCACATTATTCAAACTAAGTTCAAATCTTTTGTGCTATCCTGTAACTCTATTTCTGATGTATTTTGTAAATGTACCACAAACGGCCCAGCAGATAATTCTATAAAACATTCATTTTTACACATGAAAAATTACCGTAATTTATCTTATGTGTAAATTTACTTTTTATAGAATTATCTGCTGGGCTGTTTGTGGCACATTTACAAAATACATCAGAAATAGAGTTACAGGCTAGCACAAAAGATTTGAACCTAGTTTGAATAATGTGCATCATGCGGTAAACCCAGGAACAGCCGTAATATGACCTGTTACTAGGATTAAAAGTTGTGTGGATATCCCCATATACTTTGATTTTATTATATTTTTACTATTACACTAACGTTCCAAATATTTTTGAGCATTTGTTTTATAAATAAAATAAAATGGTTTGGATTTTAATCTTTTTTTCATTCTTACTTATTTTTCTCCAAAGCGATCATGTAAAATGATTTTAAAAGTGATGCCTGAATTATGTAATGGGCCTATGAATCATTCTCAGATGAAATTTTGAAGTAACATTAAATTTGTATTTAAACTTTCTCGGAAGCACCATGCGATATCTAAATTTAATGGTATTTTATTGAAACATGGTTCATGACAAAAACTTATCGTGTCTGATGGATTATCGTAATTAATATTTGTATTATTATAATTATGTATAAGAGAAAACATTCTGATTTGTAGCGTTTCAAAAATACCTAATAAATGTAATCTCATTTGAGAAATATCATATCTTGAAAAACATGGACATAAATTATAAAGTATTGCAACAGCAAAAGCAATTGCAAAAAGGCCGCAATCATAATTATTTGTTTGTGATTTTACTGTTTCGAAAACTGTGTTCAATTTTGATTTGTTTGGATATAATCTGTTTGTATAAATTTTATGCTCACCTTGTAGATATTCAAGATTTAAACTATCATATATATGAATTATTTTATTATTATAATACATACAAATCCAGTGACCTTTTTCAAAATTTCCGAAAATCAATGCTTCTTCATCAGTCGGTACTAAATTAATATATTGCGGTATTTGAATTGGTAAAGTGGTTTGCATATCAAATGAAGGGCACCGATTTAAAAGATTATTAAATCCTAATTTATGAATATCAGTTAACATGTAAGCTATTCCACTATACAATTCTTGTTCATTAACAACCAATTTATCTTTCTTAGTTAAACCCATTATTAGAAATTGAAAATCTTTTAAAAATTTTTATTTCTTTTAAATGAACTTTTTTTTAAAAATATTCACAATAAAATTGCTTTTATAGTGGCAAATATGTGCTATGGGGTCGCCGTTTCACCTCCCGTGGAGTGTATACTATTTTTCGCAATAACCGGGCCGAAACTATGACTTTTGTTTTTTAGCACGGGGACGAAAGTCGTAGTTTCGGGCAGGGTATGGCGAAAATTATTTTTATTCTCTTTTCTGGTGTGATTCCAGACAAGCCTACAAAGTTTTATCTCAATCGTTAAATAACACTTCTTTAGTATTATTTATGACAGAGGTGACTCGTGAACAGCCCTTCTCAGGATAGTTTACTTGGAAATTTCTGAGTGTTTAGCGACTCAAAAGGACCAAATATGGCGGATTATTCACGAAACGATTGCCTAGATTGGTTAGTCCCGAATAACTTTCGTTTGAACAATTTTTTTATACAATGCTAACCGTCGAAAATATCTCGGTGGTTTCTTTAAAATAGGACACTCTGTATATATATGTATATACATATATATATATATATATATATATATATATTAGGGTGTCCCTTATTTCCCAAACTCAAAAAGTTCATTCTCCAGAAGTTTAGATGAGTTATTTGTCATAAAAAAATAAGATCCCAATCGCTAATTACCATCAGGAAAGGGTCCTAACCCTGCCTGTAATCAAAAATGGCTTTTTTTGCCATTTTTAGGAGATATTTTCTTCAAAAGTTATTTTAGGCCATTAGAATTTATTTTCCCGCATCAGATTCAGATGAAATTTCAATATTTATATATAAAAAGCTAAAAAAAATTTCTAGGTCAATAAAATAAGCTAATAAAAAAAATCATGAACCCAAAACCCAAGAAAATTCTCCGAAAAATTACATTTTTTTTTTACATAAATTCATTTATCAGTATTTAATTCTATCGACGAACCTTTTATCAACATTTTATCTAAAAGTTGACCTCATAACCTTTATTTTCTTTTTTTATACGTCCATTTTCGTCCACCGGGAGCTGAGATATAACACTTTTAAAATCGATCAAAAAAGCTAATTTTCAAATCCGTCAACAAGGATTCACGAATTTCAAGATATTGAGGTATAAACTTGCATCAGTTAACTTCTCTGCAACATTCATTCAGTAGCAGAGATCAACACCTTCATTTGCTATTTTCAAACGTCTTCCCAAACCTTTTTGGATCCGAGATACAGATGTTATTAATTAATGTGAAAAATGAGGTATCAAATTTGTGAACTGGGGTCATTCCTTAATGGTTTCACTCTTCTAAATTCCAACTTCAAAAACAGCCTTGATTTTAAAGCTACTAATATGAAAAACTTTGATTCATGCACTCAATGAATTATGTAAACTGTGAATCTTATGTATGCCGCTATCGAATTTTGCCGAAAACAATTAAGATATGCTAATTGGAAGACCTAAACAGAAAATGCTGTATCTCGACTTTAGTACCCTAAGAATTTAATTAGTAACATTCACAGGGGTTTTCTCTAGAATATAAGTTATAATGATTTATAATAATTTGTACACAAGTGGGGCATCGAGCACTGCTTTGATGAATCGTGAACAAACAATGCTTTAATTCTATTTCGTAGACTCATGTGTGACACCTGAAATAAGGCACATTCTCTTTAATATGGACCTTAAATGACACCAACGCATATTTTACCATAGATTTGAGACAACTATGAATCATTCAGCAACTTTTACATCTCCCTTACTCGATTATTTAGTAGCAAAAATTAATGAGCACACAATATTTCATTATTTTTTATTATTCATATCATAAATTTAAAAAACGTATTTCCAATATTATGATCATAATTATATAGCATAGGATACTATTTACTTTAATGTTATTAACTTAATTTATATTGAACAATCTAAATGCGAAATTCGATTCATAATTTTAATTTTATTTTATTCCTATGGTAAAATATGCATCTTTATCATTCGAGGTACATATGAAGCGACGCTAGGAAGAAGGGCACTTCTCGAGATGTGCCCTTTTTCCATATCATGGCTTTTTGAAATGTGCTTATTTGCTACTATATTCTTATATAATATTATGAAGATATTAGTTGAATTGACAAAGATATAAAGACATGTTTATTTATCGACAGGTTTAAATTTATAAGTGATTCAAAACTTCAAATTCAATTTTCTCAAAACACACTTTTTGAAGATGTGCCCTTCTTCCTAGCGACGCTTTATATTTAGAAAAATATTCTATTGGCTAAAAGTGTCACATTACCGCCTAGCACTGATTCAAAAATGTCGTATTTTTATCAAAGTTGTGAAAAATAGTATACTGACCTCAAGAAGAAATTCGATTAGTCCTAAGTACGCATTACTAGGATCTTTAATTCGGATGTTAATATTCGCGTACTATGGACTTATCAAGTTTTTATCGAGCTTACATCGTAATATACTTTCTTAATTGTTAATTGTACTTTGAAAATCTGCAATAATGACCTTAAGAGTAGGCTGGAGCAGTTTCGATTACCGACTGAGAAATGAAAATGTTATTTTATTATAAATAAAATAATTATACTGTTTTCAAAAGAAATTGTCATTTAGCGCAATTTTTTATACATACATGATTGTATAATAAATGTTTTTTAAATAAAATTCATCATATTTTAAACAAAAAGTAAGTAACCAAATTTAGAGTTTAATAAACAACTGTAGTAAAAAATTTTTAATTTATTTCAATTTTCTTTAATTATTCCTGACAAGCGCAATAGAGAAATAAATTTCATGAATGTATTTAAAATTCTAATGCATTCCATTATGTATAGTGAGAGAAAATTAAACAACGGATTTTCGATTCTCGGTCGGTATCGAATCTGCTCCGGCCTGTTCTTAACAGGATTATTTCAAATAAATACATTTACTCTCGATACATTAAAACACAACTTTTTTATTCAAAATATAGTGGTAGTTAAATTTATTATTTAATGTTTTCTTTGTACATATAATTTATGAAAAATGATATAAATATAATTAAAATTCATGATTTTTTTAATTTCTTCACCAAAGTCTTTTTATTCATAGTAGTCATTTCTTTATTGAATTTATCGACGCATGTAATCAAATATTGTTTCTGTTCCTCATCTTTCGTTAACACATTGATGTACTCTTGACAGAGATGCACAGCTCTTTCAGAGCAATCATTAACAACCCTTAATGTTTTTATTTTTTCTCTACTCTCAATATATGATTTCATTTTACTCCATTGACTGCAATCTTGTCTTAAAAATTCTGTATCTAATTTAAATCTCTCAAAGAAATGATGAGTTTGTCGATTGATAAAGTAATCAAGATCAAGTTGCATGAATACTTCCATACTGACGTCAAATTCATATTTTTTGGGAATGTAGTCATCTTCATACGTAGTTTCTTTCGTTAGTGCTGCAACCATATTTCTTTTACTTGTCCAAGATACTTTATCGTCAAAAAAAGATAAGGCACATAGCTCTGGTGACAAGTACCACAAGTGATTTTTCATTTTTTTTATCGTTGTTCTTGAAATTTGAGCATCAATACTTGAATAATTTTTTAGTGCTTTGACAAGCTTCAAGTCATTCTTTGGAGCAGCAATAGGTATCGGCGCTTCATACCACGCTTCTATGTAAACAAACACAATAAATTTAGATACGCTGTAAAATTTATCTATTTGCTGAAGGTTCAATTTAAATGGTTTCCTCATTAAGTAAATTTTCAAAGTATAAATTGCTTTAGCCATCCATC
The DNA here is from genome assembly GCA_017163975.1 of Anastatus disparis. Lineage (NCBI taxonomy): Eukaryota > Metazoa > Arthropoda > Insecta > Hymenoptera > Eupelmidae > Anastatus > Anastatus disparis. Next base: position 129,105 of record JAFFSR010000401.1, on the reverse strand, counting down.
GTGCATGATGACAGGCACCAGGCCTATTAGGTATAAATGCATCCTTAACTCCTAAAAATTGTAGACATAATTCTAATAATTCTTTGTAATCCACTCGAGGATGCTGTATTTCTAAATAGCCATTTATAAATTTTACGATTCGGGAATTTGTAATTTTAATTGTGGTTCTAACTTCTCTAAGCCATTTTCTGGTTTTATATCTTTCATATTATCCCATTCTGCACGCAACCTTAAAAAAATGGGATTATTTGGTCCAATAGTACCAGGAAATTTTTCCGAAAAAGCCGCTCCTAATATAAGCTCAAGAATATGGTGCCTGCATGCTATGTGTAATAGGTCTTTGTCGATCATTTGTTCGAGTATGGTAGCTGCTCCACCTTTTCGCCCTAAATTTGCGTTGGTTGTATCGACACAAATTCCTTCGACTAAATCGATTAATCCCCAATCATCCAAAGCGTGGTAAACTGAATTCGCCATAGCTTATCCTGTTTGACTCTCTAGACCTGGTACATCAATTATTTTCACGGTACTTTCCACACTTACTAGAATAACTAGACGATCGATCTTTTTACAGGAAAACCTATCTGGTATTATTTTTCCATCCCAGTGCACTATTAAATATGGTAAATCTTGATCTTGAAATATTAATTTCAATTTTTCGGCTTTCATCTGTCTAACTTTCGCTCGTGCTTTATTGAAAGACGATTTATTCAATATTAATGATTCGATATCAAAACCTAAGGCATGTGAGACTGTTCCAATTAAATGTACTGTATTTCTGTAAGATATTCTGCATTTATCAAATGCATCAACAACTTCCGGAGTCATAATATCTACAGATGCTCTGACATTTTTAATAAAATAATTCCGTCCTATCGGAGAATAAACCGATCCAGTGCTACTCTGTGAAGGCAGAGGTTCATCACTCGAAACATTTTCAGATTCTGGTCTTGGTAAAATCAATTCCAATTTTTTTTCTGAAAAATATATTTCCTGTTTTAATTTAATATATTTCTATAAAAAATGTTATCAATCATTGAAAATTATATTATTTAAAATTCGATTCATAATTAACTGGTAGAAATTTTAATGAAAGAATACGAAAAATATAGTTCTCATCAAAATATTAGAAATAATTACTTTTAAGTTTAAAATTAAAACAATTGATAAGATCAGAGCATTCGCGGCAAGTTTTCATATTGGTGGTAAGGAACTATAGTCGAAAATATTATTGGAAATAATTGTAAATAAGTGTTAATAACTGTAAATAAATGTAAATAACTGTAAAAAAAATGTTAATAATTATAAATAATTGTAAATAATTATTAGTAATATTAAATTATTCACTAATTAAAAAAATTTTTGGAAATGTTAATAAGTGTTAATAACTGTAAATAATAGTAATTAATAGTAAATAACTGTAAATAACTATTATTTATGTCTCGATTTCAACATTTTTTAACAGTTCTTTACAATTATTTACTATTATTTACAGTTATTCACAGAAATTGTTTCCATATGGAAAAATGTAATGAAAATTATGAACATATTGATTGATTTCAAACATTTGTTATAAAAGTTATTAAAAAGAAAATATAAAATATCTTATTTTTCTGTGAGGTTACTGCTTGGCACGACATCAACCGATGATGCTGTCTCAATATTCATTTCATGCTAAGATAGTCATATTAAAATTATAGATTATTCTTTAATAACATATAATTCACAAGAGTTTAAAGGATTGTTACTCAAGTGAAATTCAATTATAAAATAGTAACATTGTTATGAATATTCTCTTGTTTCATAAGTAAAAATACCAATTGATTCCAAATTTTGAAAGTAGGTAAACAGAGTTAGTAAAAATTATTAATTGGAGTCATTAAAATTAAACATAAATAACAATATCTTATCCAAAGTTTTTAAAGACTATAATTTAAAAATTATTTTCCCATTTTTTAATATTTTATTTCAATTTCAAAATAAACTAATGTGTATTTCTTTTTCATATTAGTAAAACATTACTAACAATTGAACCAAATTTAATGAAAGAAGACTTACATTACTTATAAGAGAAAAAAGAGAAAAAGTTAATACTCGAGTATGATCATGATCATATTATCAATAATGTTTCTTAAAATTGTATAACTTGAAATATGATAAAATATTAAGTCTTGGAAAATTTAAAGAATAAAATTTCATGTTAGATTTTGAAGATTACTATATAAAGTTTTCATATATTTAGAATAATATATTTTATGAATTGGATTACATCAATCATGTTTATATATCTCAAATAGTTCAATAAAAATTATTTCATATGAATTTAATTATAACTTGATCAATATTACTAACAAATTTGATAACGAGTATGTAAATAAAAAATTTCTAATTCATAAAATATATCGGTGAAAGATACATCTGATAGCAAAAATTTTTACATAATTCTATTTTTATGAATTAAAATAAACTTTTTCATAATGTGTCTAAAATCTGTATATAATTTTAAAATTAATAACATTAAATACGTACTTGTAGTTATTTCTATTATATCTTCTACGGTTGATGATCCAGCTTGAGAAATATTTTTTTCCAAATCATGCGTAGCAAGAGATGGATCTTGGTTAGGCACCTCATATTCTAATTTTTTATTTCTTTGGTCACCCTCATCGATAACAAATGAGTCCTCCAATTTATCTAGAATGGCAATAATCATACAGTTAAAACTAAAGTCATTGTAAGACATATGACATTACTGTTAATAAAAGGTTATTTTTATAAAACCTTTGGTTCTTAATATTTTCATTTCTTTTATTATTTCATCAATGGACTGAGAAAATAAAATCTTCTTTTCATCATCAGTCATTGATAAAAAAACACTTTCTTGTGAGATGTCAAAAACATCAGATAGATTTTTTAAAAATTTGGCTTTCTTTTCATTCATTGATGAATACTTTTGAAATTTGCGAAAGTCAAGATATAATTTCTTCAATGTTTCACAACAATAGTCATTTCTAGATATTTTAATTGAAGATTTATTCCATAAAATCATTACTTCATTAATGACTGATTTTATAGCATCCGCAACTGTTTTTTTTCCTCTTAGGTCTTATGAAACATAAGTCTAAGGACTTCTGAAATTTTTGGTAAGTGATGAACATTTAATTCACTGACAGTATTGCAGCATATAAAAGTAAGAGTTTCATGCATTGGTAGAGAACTCATTGTAAGATATAAGTGAAGTTGTTGAACGTCGTCCTAAACAAAATTAAGTTTCAGATAAATTATATTTGCATATCTATTATTTTAGAAATCATTTAATTTATTACAAAACTTTGAGTAACAAAAAAAATAAGATCGAAGCACTAATAAAAAGAAGTATAATATCATATTTAAAATACAAACAAGAAAACTATGCATGCCAAAAAATGTATTTAAGAGGAACACAGTAAATTAATCATAGTGAAACCGGTTTCTCTTTTTAATCCAATAGCTATTGTCTATATATTCTCTCCTTATAAGAAAATTATAGGCAAATTGTACTTTAAAGGAAACTAAATTGTCAATCGACTATGAATAATTTGCTATTTTCATGAAAATACAAATAATATATAATCAATATTTTTCATAAAATGAGAAGGAGATAATTATGATAATGTTAGTGAAAGGCTTTTATTATTAAAAACAATCTCCATGTAATACTTGCTTGTATGGCCCACACTATATATTCCAACAATGTACTAATCTATAACATCATTAGTTTAAGATATTTTATCACAATTCCATTATGTACGAAATCAATATTTCAAATATAAAAATATTCACAATCCTTAATATATAACAGTGTACCCTTGAGATAAATATTATAAATTTTTTTTTTAGATTTGAGAAGGGAAATAGTTCTAAGCATCCAAAATTTTAGACTTATAAAGCTTTCTTAAGTTAGCATCCAAAATTATCATTTATAATAAAAATTGATATAAATCAATTGTTCATAAGGAATAAAAACATTTTATTATTACAACTGGTCTGAATCAACAATTAAAAGTTATTTAGGCTTCAATGAATAGACCAAACTCAAATGAAGATTATTACACAAACCTTATTCTGTCTTTGTCTCTCTCGTGATAAGAATAAAGGCAGATGATACCACCTTAACTTGAGCTGGGGGGTTGCTCCGGAGTGATAAACTTAGGGTGAAATCAGATGGTACGGAAATAAGGATACGGAACGTCACAAAACATCAATTCCGTATCCTTTAATTCCGTCAAAACTGAAACGGAGTAAAGGCGACGTCAAATAAGCAACGTCATATTGATTGTATTGTTATTTACTTTATAAGCTAGGTTATGTATACTGATAGTTAATAATAAAAAATAAAAAATTATTGAAAGGAAGTTAAATAAGTATAGTAAAAACAGTTTTGAAGTAAATATGTCAATGAGTGAAGATGGAGAGTATTCTGGAGTAAGTATTAACAAAAAAACTTTCGTTTTAATTTTAAAAAGTCTATGACGCTTCTGTTATTCCGTCAAATTTTTCTCCCTATAGTCACATGGTGCGATATGTCTGTATTGAATTATTCAGCAAAGTTTGTTGTAAATAGAACATTAATATTATTATTTTCCGTTATATCTAATAATTACATTATTAACAATTATTTATAGTTATTCACAGATATTTACAGTATTTACATTTAAAAACTGTTGAAGATATCAGGACTGAGTTTTAAAAAAAGTCAAATGTAATCATAATTTTTTTTCCTAATGATATTAATTAATAAAACTCCTTTTCCATCATAAATATATATTAACTATAAGACTTTGATCCATTAATAATTTTAAAAAACCTTATCCGATGTTTTAAATTCGTTTGAGTTGTTGAAAACTTGATTTTTGAAAATTTTGATACTTTCCGTAGACTTTTCCAGCCAATTCTTAAGTAATTAACTTCAAAATTTCCAGAAATCTTTAAAATCTATATCTTCACAAAATAATGGTTCTGGAATTTTCATAAGATAAGTTGAAGTAAATGTTGAATTAAATTACTTATATAAAATTCATAAAAATACGTATTTTTATCAACTTTTTAAACTAAACTTTTAAATTCTCTTTATTTTTAAAAACTAAAACTGTGATTTTGTGAAGATATATAAACTGAAGATCTCTGGAGATTTTGAGGTCAATTGGTTGAAAATTGGCTGAGAAAGTTTGTAGCAAGTACCAAAATTTAGAAAATCAAGTTTTCGACTACTCAAAAGAATTTAAAATATCGGTTATGAATTTTAAAAATTATTTATGGATCAAAGTTTTATATTCAATATATATTCATGTTAATAATAATATATATATATATATATATATATATATATATATATATTTTAATAATAATCATATATATTTTAATTATATATATATATATATATTTAATATATATCAACTCGTTTTATATCTTTCATATTATCCCATTCTGCACGCAACCTTAAAAAAATGGGATTATTTGGTCCAATAGTACCAGGAAATTTTTCCGAAAAAGCCGCTCCTAATATAAGCTCAAGAATATGGTGCCTGCATGCTATGTGTAATAGGTCTTTGTCGATCATTTGTTCGAGTATGGTAGCTGCTCCACCTTTTCGCCCTAAATTTGCGTTGGTTGTATCGACACAAATTCCTTCGACTAAATCGATTAATCCCCAATCATCCAAAGCGTGGTAAACTGAATTCGCCATAGCTTATCCTGTTTGACTCTCTAGACCTGGTACATCAATTATTTTCACGGTACTTTCCACACTTACTAGAATAACTAGACGATCGATCTTTTTACAGGAAAACCTATCTGGTATTATTTTTCCATCCCAGTGCACTATTAAATATGGTAAATCTTGATCTTGAAATATTAATTTCAATTTTTCGGCTTTCATCTGTCTAACTTTCGCTCGTGCTTTATTGAAAGACGATTTATTCAATATTAATGATTCGATATCAAAACCTAAGGCATGTGAGACTGTTCCAATTAAATGTACTGTATTTCTGTAAGATATTCTGCATTTATCAAATGCATCAACAACTTCCGGAGTCATAATATCTACAGATGCTCTGACATTTTTAATAAAATAATTCCGTCCTATCGGAGAATAAACCGATCCAGTGCTACTCTGTGAAGGCAGAGGTTCATCACTCGAAACATTTTCAGATTCTGGTCTTGGTAAAATCAATTCCAATTTTTTTTCTGAAAAATATATTTCCTGTTTTAATTTAATATATTTCTATAAAAAATGTTATCAATCATTGAAAATTATATTATTTAAAATTCGATTCATAATTAACTGGTAGAAATTTTAATGAAAGAATACGAAAAATATAGTTCTCATCAAAATATTAGAAATAATTACTTTTAAGTTTAAAATTAAAACAATTGATAAGATCAGAGCATTCGCGGCAAGTTTTCATATTGGTGGTAAGGAACTATAGTCGAAAATATTATTGGAAATAATTGTAAATAAGTGTTAATAACTGTAAATAAATGTAAATAACTGTAAAAAAATGTTAATAATTATAAATAATTGTAAATAATTATTAGTAATATTAAATTATTCACTAATTAAAAAAATTTTTGGAAATGTTAATAAGTGTTAATAACTGTAAATAATAGTAATTAATAGTAAATAACTGTAAATAACTATTATTTATGTCTCGATTTCAACATTTTTAACAGTTCTTTACAATTATTTACTATTATTTACAGTTATTCACAGAAATTGTTTCCATATGGAAAAATGTAATGAAAATTATGAACATATTGATTGATTTCAAACATTTGTTATAAAAGTTATTAAAAGAAAATATAAAATATCTTATTTTTCTGTGAGGTTACTGCTTGGCACGACATCAACCGATGATGCTGTCTCAATATTCATTTCATGCTAAGATAGTCATATTAAAATTATAGATTATTCTTTAATAACATATAATTCACAAGAGTTTAAAGGATTGTTACTCAAGTGAAATTCAATTATAAAATAGTAACATTGTTATGAATATTCTCTTGTTTCATAAGTAAAAATACCAATTGATTCCAAATTTTGAAAGTAGGTAAACAGAGTTAGTAAAAAATTATTAATTGGAGTCATTAAAATTAAACATAAATAACAATATCTTATCCAAAGTTTTTAAAGACTATAATTTAAAAATTATTTTCCCATTTTTAATATTTTATTTCAATTTCAAAATAAACTAATGTGTATTTCTTTTTTCATATTAGTAAAACATTACTAACAATTGAACCAAATTTAATGAAAGAAGACTTACATTACTTATAAGAGAAAAAAGAAAAAGTTAATACTCGAGTATGATCATGATCATATTATCAATAATGTTTCTTAAAATTGTATAACTTGAAATATGATAAAATATTAAGTCTTGGAAAATTTAAAGAATAAAATTTCATGTTAGATTTTGAAGATTACTATATAAAGTTTTCATATATTTAGAATAATATATTTTATGAATTGGATTACATCAATCATGTTTATATATCTCAAATAGTTCAATAAAAATTATTTCATATGAATTTAATTATAACTTGATCAATATTACTAACAAATTTGATAACGAGTATGTAAATAAAAATTTCTAATTCATAAAATATATCGGTGAAAGATACATCTGATAGCAAAAATTTTTACATAATTCTATTTTTATGAATTAAAATAAACTTTTCATAATGTGTCTAAAATCTGTATATAATTTTAAAATTAATAACATTAAATACGTACTTGTAGTTATTTCTATTATATCTTCTACGGTTGATGATCCAGCTTGAGAAATATTTTTTTCCAAATCATGCGTAGCAAGAGATGGATCTTGGTTAGGCACCTCATATTCTAATTTTTTATTTCTTTGGTCACCCTCATCGATAACAAATGAGTCCTCCAATTTATCTAGAATGGCAATAATCATACAGTTAAAACTAAAGTCATTGTAAGACATATGACATTACTGTTAATAAAAGGTTATTTTTATAAAACCTTTGGTTCTTAATATTTTCATTTCTTTTATTATTTCATCAATGGACTGAGAAAATAAAATCTTCTTTTCATCATCAGTCATTGATAAAAAAACACTTTCTTGTGAGATGTCAAAAACATCAGATAGATTTTTAAAAATTTGGCTTTCTTTTCATTCATTGATGAATACTTTTGAAATTTGCGAAAGTCAAGATATAATTTCTTCAATGTTTCACAACAATAGTCATTTCTAGATATTTTAATTGAAGATTTATTCCATAAAATCATTACTTCATTAATGACTGATTTTATAGCATCCGCAACTGTTTTTTTTCCTCTTAGGTCTTATGAAACATAAGTCTAAGGACTTCTGAAATTTTTGGTAAGTGATGAACATTTAATTCACTGACAGTATTGCAGCATATAAAAGTAAGAGTTTCATGCATTGGTAGAGAACTCATTGTAAGATATAAGTGAAGTTGTTGAACGTCGTCCTAAACAAAATTAAGTTTCAGATAAATTATATTTGCATATCTATTATTTTAGAAATCATTTAATTTATTACAAAACTTTGAGTAACAAAAAAAATAAGATCGAAGCACTAATAAAAAGAAGTATAATATCATATTTAAAATACAAACAAGAAAACTATGCATGCCAAAAAATGTATTTAAGAGGAACACAGTAAATTAATCATAGTGAAACCGGTTTCTCTTTTTAATCCAATAGCTATTGTCTATATATTCTCTCCTTATAAGAAAATTATAGGCAAATTGTACTTTAAAGGAAACTAAATTGTCAATCGACTATGAATAATTTGCTATTTTCATGAAAATACAAATAATATATAATCAATATTTTTCATAAAATGAGAAGGAGATAATTATGATAATGTTAGTGAAAGGCTTTTATTATTAAAAACAATCTCCATGTAATACTTGCTTGTATGGCCCACACTATATATTCCAACAATGTACTAATCTATAACATCATTAGTTTAAGATATTTTATCACAATTCCATTATGTACAGAAATCAATATTTCAAATATAAAAATATTCACAATCCTTAATATATAACAGTGTACCCTTGAGATAAATATTATAAATTTTTTTTTTAAGATTTGAGAAGGGAAATAGTTCTAAGCATCCAAAATTTTAGACTTATAAAGCTTTCTTAAGTTAGCATCCAAAATTATCATTTATAATAAAAATTGATATAAATCAATTGTTCATAAGGAATAAAAACATTTTATTATTACAACTGGTCTGAATCAACAATTAAAAGTTATTTAGGCTTCAATGAATAGACCAAACTCAAATGAAGATTATTACACAAACCTTATTCTGTCTTTGTCTCTCTCGTGATAAGAATAAAGGCAGATGATACCACCTTAACTTGAGCTGGGGGGTTGCTCCGGAGTGATAAACTTAGGGTGAAATCAGATGGTACGGAAATAAGGATACGGAACGTCACAAAACATCAATTCCGTATCCTTTAATTCCGTCAAAACTGAAACGGAGTAAAGGCGACGTCAAATAAGCAACGTCATATTGATTGTATTGTTATTTACTTTATAAGCTAGGTTATGTATACTGATAGTTAATAATAAAAAATAAAAAATTATTGAAAGGAAGTTAAATAAGTATAGTAAAAACAGTTTTGAAGTAAATATGTCAATGAGTGAAGATGGAGAGTATTCTGGAGTAAGTATTAACAAAAAAACTTTCGTTTTAATTTTAAAAGTCTATGACGCTTCTGTTATTCCGTCAAATTTTTCTCCCTATAGTCACATGGTGCGATATGTCTGTATTGAATTATTCAGCAAAGTTTGTTGTAAATAGAACATTAATATTATTATTTTCCGTTATATCTAATAATTACATTATTAACAATTATTTATAGTTATTCACAGATATTTACAGTATTTACATTTAAAAACTGTTGAAGATATCAGGACTGAGTTTTAAAAAAAGTCAAATGTAATCATAATTTTTTTTCCTAATGATATTAATTAATAAAACTCCTTTTCCATCATAAATATATATTAACTATAAGACTTTGATCCATTAATAATTTTAAAAACCTTATCCGATGTTTTAAATTCGTTTGAGTTGTTGAAAACTTGATTTTTGAAAATTTTGATACTTTCCGTAGACTTTTCCAGCCAATTCTTAAGTAATTAACTTCAAAATTTCCAGAAATCTTTAAAATCTATATCTTCACAAAATAATGGTTCTGGAATTTTCATAAGATAAGTTGAAGTAAATGTTGAATTAAATTACTTATATAAAATTCATAAAAATACGTATTTTTATCAACTTTTTAAACTAAACTTTTAAATTCTCTTTATTTTTAAAAACTAAAACTGTGATTTTGTGAAGATATATAAACTGAAGATCTCTGGAGATTTTGAGGTCAATTGGTTGAAAATTGGCTGAGAAAGTTTGTAGCAAGTACCAAAATTTAGAAAATCAAGTTTTCGACTACTCAAAAGAATTTAAAATATCGGTTATGAATTTTAAAAATTATTTATGGATCAAAGTTTTATATTCAATATATATTCATGTTAATAATAATATATATATATATATATATATATATATATATATATATATATATATTTAATAATAATCATATATATTTTAATTATATATATATATATATATATATATATATATATTTAATATATATCAACTCGTGGAATTGATTACTAATAAAATTAAGTTTCAACATAAAGCTAATTATTCAAGTTGAAATTGTATTTTATAAAATAATACAATAATTTATAAGTTATTAATTATAATAATTATGTAAACTTTTTAATTATAGGATAAAATAATATTAAATTCGTGATTATCATTTTTATAGTTTATATAAAATATTATGTAAATTTTATAAGTATAGATTATTAAGAGTGAAATATAATGTAATTTCAACAATAAATCCAATCTAATAGAATAATGATAATTTTCAATCATTATATTTAATACAAATTTCAGAGTGATATTTAAGAATATTATTTATTTTCCGCATTCTTAATAAATGTTTTGCGAATCATAAGTAAATTTTCTTTGGAATGTTTACTATTTATGGGAAATTTCACTTCCATCTAGACAGATCATAAATATGAATTTATACTTATAGACATAATCAGGAAAATTTATCTATATTCCATATATTTTCCTATCTATACAATTAAAAATTAAAAATAAAATTATAAAATAATTGAAAATAATTGACTAATAATTGACTATTAACAATTGACTATTTATAATTGACTATTAATAATTGACTATTAATAATTGACTATTAAAAATAATTTAATATTAAAAATATTACTTTTTAAGATAGTTTTTATAAAACCTATATTAAAAAAATACTAAAAGAATATTTTTATATTATGTTATGATAATTTTTCAAATGAGGTCATTAGATATATTCTAAAAATTAATATATTTCTCTTAATAAAAATATTATTGCTTTAGTGAAATTATTATTAATACATTCAATTCTTAACAATTTTTACGTAAATGACAATTCATATAAATACGAACACACATACATATGAATATGTTATTAAGGTTATATATATGTTATTTATGAAGAATTGTATAATTGACTATTAAAAATAATTTAATATTAAAAATATTACTTTTAAAAATTGTATTTTATAAAACGTAAATTAAAAGAATACTAAAAGAATATTTTTATATTATGTTATGATAATTTTTCAAATGAGGTCATTAGATATATTCTAAAAATTAATATATTTCTCTTAATAAAAATATTATTGCTTTAGTGAAATTATTATTAATACATTCAATTCTTAACAATTTTTACGTAAATGACAATTCATATAAATACGAACACACGTACATATGAATATGTTATTAAGGTTACATATATGTTATTTATGAAGAATTGTTTACAAATAAATTTTTAATTACTGATGTATTTTCATGAAATTGACTCGAGTACTTTATTCTCTGAATGACACTTGAATAAAACTTTAATTGACTAAATTATGTTATACAATTATAAATATATAAATTTATTTAATTGTTCATCAAAATGATTATTTATGAAATATATTATTCTTACATATATGTTACACAAATAATAATTATGTGACATCCCATGGAGCTAAATCCTTATAAATTGTTAAATGAATTATATTAAAGATTGGAATTATTCATTAATCTATTTTTTTATTACATTTATTACATATATGGAAAAGTAGTTCCATGCGATGTCCCGAGTCAGCATTCTTAAAAATTGCGAAAACTTCAAATGTAAAGAAGAGACGGAGAAGAAAGTACAAGAATTCATTGGTAAGCAAGCCAATGAACTCCAAAACAATCGGACGATTTTCTGTTCTGGAAATCTCAGCTGCATGTCAGGTTTTGATTGGATTTTCCATCTCTCGATCGCCCGGCGTAAAGCAATAGAAAACAGCTCCTACGTCACTCTTGGCCTTTTTTGTCATAATACGATAGCAACCGCAAGTGTCGGCTCTGCTGGTCCGCTGAGATAAAGTCAGTGATAGTTTTAAATCAGTTTATTTATCATAGAATTCATTAGGAAGTAGCTTAGAAACCTACTTCGCTAATAGGAAAAATTATAATATCGAAAAATATAAATTTACAATTTTTGCATAAATAGACTAGAAACCTATTTCACGGAAAAAAAAAATAATAACAAAAAATATTTATGTAAATAAATATTTAGTGAAAAGGACAAGCAAGTGCAAGTGACGACATAAACGGATAAATTAGCTGAGCGCTAGACAACCGAGAGTTGAAGAATCTAACCAAATCTGGCCATGGATAACTTAACCGTGTAGGAATAAGTTAATTTAAGCGGAGATTAAAGGACGGAACTTCAAGGGATACATTTATATATATTCTCCCTCTCTTCCTGGAGTATTGAATCGTAAGAAAATTATTATATTTAATAAATAACAAAATGTGTATTAATTAATAAATTAAAAAAATAAAAAAAAGAAAACACAAAAGGAGAATTTTATTTATAGTATATTACACCCCAAGGGAGGTAAAGTACTGGCGAGTCCATAGCACATATAATTGCCACCTCGAGCCGAAGGCGAGGGTGGCAAATATGTGCTATGGGCTCGCCATTTTACCTCCCGTGGTGTATATGCTATTTTTCGCCATACCCGGGCCGAAAATACAACTTTTGTTTTTCGGTGCCGGGACGAAAGTTGTGCTTTCGGGCAGGGTATGGCGAAAAATAATTAAAATTTAATATTAACTTTTATAAAAATTTGGTTATTCTAAAACTAAATTAGAATTTAATTTTAATAAATATTTTGTTCAAAGGTGACAGGTAAGTCCTGGGACTACAAACTGGTTCCCAATAAAAAGAAATTTATTTCTTTTTGTGAACTCAACGACCGAAACAAATCCGGTCGTAACAAATGGCATCCCTTGTAGGGAACCAGTAAGACCTTTCACCTGTTAAAGAAATTTCATAAATTATAACTTAATTATAATAAATAATACTTATTTAAAATAAATAGAAAATTTACAATTTCGCCATATATAACTGTTATATAAAGAAATAACAAGTTATATATATTTAAAAAAATATATACATTATTATTTTATTTGAGATAAAAATTTTTCTTTTATGAATCAATCTGAATTTTTGGCTAAATTCATAAATTATATAGCTGAAAGACTACATTTATGAAATACTTGGAGCGCTGCAAGGCATGAAAAGTTTATTAGCATCCAAAAATCTGGATTTCCTTTCCTTTGAGTCAACATTTATAAGATTTCTAGCTGCAAGGCTGAACTTATAAATGCCTTAATTGCCGAAAGGTAAGAAAAAGGTATTGACGTTAAAGAAAGGTTTCATAAAATAAATGAATTTAATATTCAAAATTACAAAATATTAATAAAACATTTTGTGTCAATTGTACGGTCAACGACCATCTACAAGTCAAAAGTTAAGAGTCAGCATAATCTTACAACTTGTGTGTTTCTATCGTTTGCCTTTAAATTAATAAAGTAAATTTTCGTTTCCTTTTAATAAAACTTTAAAATCTTTTAAAACATTTAATTTAATAAACTTGATATTTTAATAATTAATAACTAACTCTAATGTGTTTTTATTATTATAACTCGAAATTTATAACAGATACTACAAATAAAAAAATTACATACGTACGACTTCGCGACGTTAAAAGTCAAACAGCAAAACGCTAAGTCAGCGTTTCACTGACCCAGATTCATAAAGTAACTTAAATAAAAATTCTTTTGACGGAATTTATATTAAACTTTAATAAAATATAACCTTTATGACAACCAAATAAAAATTACAATATAATAATTCATATAAATTTAAAGTTTAATACAGATAAAGCGAGCAAATAATTATATTATATTACAACAGTTATTATTCGACACATATTATTATATTGCGTTATTTGCGAAAGTCAAGATATAATTTCTTCAATGTTTCACAACAATAGTCATTTCTAGATATTTTAATTGAAGATTTATTCCATAAAATCATTACTTCATTAATGACTGATTTTATAGCATCCGCAACTGTTTTTTTTCCTCTTAGGTCTTATGAAACATAAGTCTAAGGACTTCTGAAATTTTTGGTAAGTGATGAACATTTAATTCACTGACAGTATTGCAGCATATAAAAGTAAGAGTTTCATGCATTGGTAGAGAACTCATTGTAAGATATAAGTGAAGTTGTTGAACGTCGTCCTAAACAAAATTAAGTTTCAGATAAATTATATTTGCATATCTATTATTTTAGAAATCATTTAATTTATTACAAAACTTTGAGTAACAAAAAAAATAAGATCGAAACACTAATAAAAAGAAGTATAATATCATATTTAAAATACAAACAAGAAAACTATGCATGCCAAAAAATGTATTTAAGAGGAACACAGTAAATTAATCATAGTGAAACCGGTTTCTCTTTTTAATCCAATAGCTATTGTCTATATATTCTCTTCTTATAAGAAAATTATAGGCAAATTGTACTTTAAAGGAAACTAAATTGTCAATCGACTATGAATAATTTGCTATTTTCATGAAAATACAAATAATATATAATCAATATTTTTCATAAAATGAGAAGGAGATAATTATGATAATGTTAGTGAAAGGCTTTTATTATTAAAAACAATCTCCATGTAATACTTGCTTGTATGGCCCACACTATATATTCCAACAATGTACTAATCTATAACATCATTAGTTTAAGATATTTTATCACAATTCCATTATGTACGAAATCAATATTTCAAATATAAAAATATTCACAATCCTTAATATATAACAGTGTACCCTTGAGATAAATATTATAAATTTTTTTTTAAGATTTGAGAAGGGAAATAGTTCTAAGCATCCAAAATTTTAGACTTATAAAGCTTTCTTAAGTTAGCATCCAAAATTATCATTTATAATAAAAATTGATATAAATCAATTGTTCATAAGGAATAAAAACATTTTATTATTACAACTGGTCTGAATCAACAATTAAAAGTTATTTAGGCTTCAATGAATAGACCAAACTCAAATGAAGATTATTACACAAACCTTATTCTGTCTTTGTCTCTCTCGTGATAAGAATAAAGGCAGATGATACCACCTTAACTTGAGCTGGGGGGTTGCTCCGGAGTGATAAACTTAGGGTGAAATCAGATGGTACGGAAATAAGGATACGGAACGTCACAAAACATCAATTCCGTATCCTTTAATTCCGTCAAAACTGAAACGGAGTAAAGGCGACGTCAAATAAGCAACGTCATATTGATTGTATTGTTATTTACTTTATAAGCTAGGTTATGTATACTGATAGTTAATAATAAAAAATAAAAAATTATTGAAAGGAAGTTAAATAAGTATAGTAAAAACAGTTTTGAAGTAAATATGTCAATGAGTGAAGATGGAGAGTATTCTGGAGTAAGTATTAACAAAAAAACTTTCGTTTTAATTTTAAAAAGTCTATGACGCTTCTGTTATTCCGTCAAATTTTTCTCCCTATAGTCACATGGTGCGGAATATAAGTTCTGTGACGTCGATTAGCAATATTATAATTAAAAAATTATGATGTTAATTAAAATATTTGGTTGTTATAACAAAATATATTTTATTTTTACAAGAAAATAATCTCATTACAATAACATTTTTTTATTATTTCTAACTTTTTTAACATTTTTGTTGTTAATTTGAAATTCGCGGGCACATTTTTAGGTTATTTTTAACAGTTTTTCAGCTAAATTCCGCACCATGTGACTATAGGGAAAAAATTTGACGGAATTAAAGGATACGGAATTGATGTTTTGTGACGTTCCGTATCCTTATTTCCGTACCATCTGATTTCACCCTTAGTGTATCGATATATTCTATCTTTGTTTAGCACATCGATTTCATATCTTCTGTCTCTGTGTTACAGAGTTGTGCAATTTTCTAGAGCAACCCCTCTGGGTCTATGAATTCAAGCTTTAATAAAACATTATGGGAACTAAACGTATAGTTTTTATTTTTCTACTTATTCTATCAAAAAATAAGTTATTTTTAAAATTGTGCTAATGCCATTTATCGGTGCTTTATGTGCGCGTATCGCCTTCATTTTCCGAACTAATCATTAATTATCTATTTATTGTTTTTATAAAAAAAAATTTTTCTAACGAACAAAATTATCTATTTGTTAAGAAATAGCCGTGGCAAATAGACCGTGTCGTTTCGTGCACTGAAAAGACATCGGCGCTGTTACAGGCACCTGTCTGTAGTTACGCCAAAATTTAGGCTCGAATTCATAGTCGTAACTTGAGTATTGAGTATCACTTGTAACTTAAGTATCGTTACTTGAGTATTAGCTGTTACTTCAATTAAGTATTGCATCTTTACCGACATTGAGGTAACAGCTGATACTCAAGTAACGATACTTAAGTTCCAAGTGACACTCAATACTCAAGTCACGATTATGAATTCGAGCCTTACAGTCCGTACAATTCGTAGAATCGGTGTCGTGCGAGTTTGAGCCTGTACCATGAAAGTGCTGCAACGTCCTCTTGCGATGTAGGTTAGCACAGTACGTACAGTGCGTAAAATTGGCGCCACTCAAGCGCCGGTCGGCACCATATAGGCTGACAGTACGAGCATCGCCACAGCCATACCTACGTGGCGAGTAACGTCCGGATGTCTATTTAGTGTGTGTAATGTCGTATCGTCATCTTTTAAAAATGAGTTGGACATCTTTTAAATTCAGACTCTATGCTCTCTTTGCAACGGTCACATTCATAAAGTCTGAATATAAAAGATGTTAAACTCATTTCTAAAAGATGACGACACACACGAAGCAACACGGCCTATTTGTGGCTACTCCCTTTAAAGGGATGTCGGAGCTGCTGCAAGTAATTTTTGGTTTATTTTGTTTATTAATATCTTTTCAATTTAATTATTTGAACAAATATAATGACTTATCTGCACTAGAGCTAGGTTAGGAATATCATTTTAGTATATTACAGAATCGATTAAGTTTATTATTTATTTATAAGATTAAAATGAAAATTATACATAAAACTCGATAAACCTATTCAAATAACTTTTTATCAATGATCTGATTCATCAATGCAGTGCTCGATGCCCCACTTGTGTACAAATTATTATAAATCATTATAACTTATATTCTAGAGAAAAACCCCTGTGAATGTTACTAATTAAATTCTTAGGGTACTAAAGTCGAGATACAGCATTTTCTGTTTAGGTCTTCCAATTAGCATATCTTAATTGTTTTCGGCAAAATTCGATAGCGGCATACATAAGATTCACAGTTTACATAATTCATTGAGTGCATGAATCAAAGTTTTTCATATTAGTAGCTTTAAAATCAAGGCTGTTTTTGAAGTTGGAATTTAGAAGAGTGAAACCATTAAGGAATGACCCCAGTTCACAAATTTGATACCTCATTTTTCACATTAATTAATAACATCTGTATCTCGGATCCAAAAAGGTTTGGGAAGACGTTTGAAAATAGCAAATGAAGGTGTTGATCTCTGCTACTGAATGAATGTTGCAGAGAAGTTAACTGATGCAAGTTTATACCTCAATATCTTGAAATTCGTGAATCCTTGTTGACGGATTTGAAAATTAGCTTTTTTGATCGATTTTAAAAGTGTTATATCTCAGCTCCCGGTGGACGAAAATGGACGTATAAAAAAAAAAAATAAAGGTTATGAGGTCAACTTTTAGATAAAATGTTGATAAAAGGTTCGTCGATAGAATTAAATACTGATAAATGAATTTATGTAAAAAAAAAATGTAATTTTTCGGAGAATTTTCTTGGGTTTTGGGTTCATGATTTTTTTATTAGCTTATTTTATTGACCTAGAAATTTTTTTTAGCTTTTTATATATAAATATTGAAATTTCATCTGAATCTGATGCGGGAAAATAAGTTCTAATGGCCTAAAATAACTTTTTGAAGAAAATATCTCCTAGAAATGGCAAAAAAAGCCATTTTTGATTACAGGCAGGGTTAGGACCCTTTCCTGATGGTAATTAGCGATTGGGATCTTGTTTTTTTATGACAAATAACTCACCTAAACTTCTGGAGAATGAACTTTTTGAGTTTGGGAAATAAGGGACACCTAATATATATATATATATATATATATATATATATATATATATATATATATATATATATATATATATATATATATATATATATATATATAGATATGTCTGTATTGAATTATTCAGCAAAGTTTGTTGTAAATAGAACATTAATATTATTATTTTCCGTTATATCTAATAATTACATTATTAACAATTATTTATAGTTATTCACAGATATTTACAGTATTTACATTTAAAAACTGTTGAAGATATCAGGACTGAGTTTTAAAAAAAAGTCAAATGTAATCATAATTTTTTTTCCTAATGATATTAATTAATAAAACTCCTTTTCCATCATAAATATATATTAACTATAAGACTTTGATCCATTAATAATTTTAAAAAACCTTATCCGATGTTTTAAATTCGTTTGAGTTGTTGAAAACTTGATTTTTGAAAATTTTGATACTTTCCGTAGACTTTTCCAGCCAATTCTTAAGTAATTAACTTCAAAATTTCCAGAAATCTTTAAAATCTATATCTTCACAAAATAATGGTTCTGGAATTTTCATAAGATAAGTTGAAGTAAATGTTGAATTAAATTACTTATATAAAATTCATAAAAATACGTATTTTTATCAACTTTTTAAACTAAACTTTTAAATTCTCTTTATTTTTAAAAACTAAAACTGTGATTTTGTGAAGATATATAAACTGAAGATCTCTGGAGATTTTGAGGTCAATTGGTTGAAAATTGGCTGAGAAAGTTTGTAGCAAGTACCAAAATTTAGAAAATCAAGTTTTCGACTACTCAAAAGAATTTAAAATATCGGTTATGAATTTTAAAAATTATTTATGGATCAAAGTTTTATATTCAATATATATTCATGTTAATAATAATATATATATATATATATATATATATATATATATATATTAATAATAATCATATATATTTTAATTATATATATATATATATATATATATATATATATATTAATATATATCAACTCGTGGAATTGATTACTAATAAAATTAAGTTTCAACATAAAGCTAATTATTCAAGTTGAAATTGTATTTTATAAAATAATACAATAATTTATAAGTTATTAATTATAATAATTATGTAAACTTTTTAATTATAGGATAAAATAATATTAAATTCGTGATTATCATTTTTATAGTTTATATAAAATATTATGTAAATTTTATAAGTATAGATTATTAAGAGTGAAATATAATGTAATTTCAACAATAAATCCAATCTAATAGAATAATGATAATTTTCAATCATTATATTTAATACAAATTTCAGAGTGATATTTAAGAATATTATTTATTTTCCGCATTCTTAATAAATGTTTTGCGAATCATAAGTAAATTTTCTTTGGAATGTTTACTATTTATGGGAAATTTCACTTCCATCTAGACAGATCATAAATATGAATTTATACTTATAGACATAATCAGGAAAATTTATCTATATTCCATATATTTTCCTATCTATACAATTAAAAATTAAAAATAAAATTATAAAATAATTGAAAATAATTGACTAATAATTGACTATTAACAATTGACTATTTATAATTGACTATTAATAATTGACTATTAATAATTGACTATTAAAAATAATTTAATATTAAAAATATTACTTTTTAAGATAGTTTTTTATAAAACCTATATTAAAAAAATACTAAAAGAATATTTTTATATTATGTTATGATAATTTTTCAAATGAGGTCATTAGATATATTCTAAAAATTAATATATTTCTCTTAATAAAAATATTATTGCTTTAGTGAAATTATTATTAATACATTCAATTCTTAACAATTTTTACGTAAATGACAATTCATATAAATACGAACACACATACATATGAATATGTTATTAAGGTTATATATATGTTATTTATGAAGAATTGTATAATTGACTATTAAAAATAATTTAATATTAAAAATATTACTTTTTAAAATTGTATTTTATAAAACGTAAATTAAAAGAATACTAAAAGAATATTTTTATATTATGTTATGATAATTTTTCAAATGAGGTCATTAGATATATTCTAAAAATTAATATATTTCTCTTAATAAAAATATTATTGCTTTAGTGAAATTATTATTAATACATTCAATTCTTAACAATTTTTACGTAAATGACAATTCATATAAATACGAACACACGTACATATGAATATGTTATTAAGGTTACATATATGTTATTTATGAAGAATTGTTTACAAATAAATTTTTAATTACTGATGTATTTTCATGAAATTGACTCGAGTACTTTATTCTCTGAATGACACTTGAATAAAACTTTAATTGACTAAATTATGTTATACAATTATAAATATATAAATTTATTTAATTGTTCATCAAAATGATTATTTATGAAATATATTATTCTTACATATATGTTACACAAATAATAATTATGTGACATCCCATGGAGCTAAATCCTTATAAATTGTTAAATGAATTATATTAAAGATTGGAATTATTCATTAATCTATTTTTTTATTACATTTATTACATATATGGAAAAGTAGTTCCATGCGATGTCCCGAGTCAGCATTCTTAAAAATTGCGAAAACTTCAAATGTAAAGAAGAGACGGAGAAGAAAGTACAAGAATTCATTGGTAAGCAAGCCAATGAACTCCAAAACAATCGGACGATTTTCTGTTCTGGAAATCTCAGCTGCATGTCAGGTTTTGATTGGATTTTCCATCTCTCGATCGCCCGGCGTAAAGCAATAGAAAACAGCTCCTACGTCACTCTTGGCCTTTTTTGTCATAATACGATAGCAACCGCAAGTGTCGGCTCTGCTGGTCCGCTGAGATAAAGTCAGTGATAGTTTTAAATCAGTTTATTTATCATAGAATTCATTAGGAAGTAGCTTAGAAACCTACTTCGCTAATAGGAAAAATTATAATATCGAAAAATATAAATTTACAATTTTTGCATAAATAGACTAGAAACCTATTTCACGGAAAAAAAAAATAATAACAAAAAATATTTATGTAAATAAATATTTAGTGAAAAGGACAAGCAAGTGCAAGTGACGACATAAACGGATAAATTAGCTGAGCGCTAGACAACCGAGAGTTGAAGAATCTAACCAAATCTGGCCATGGATAACTTAACCGTGTAGGAATAAGTTAATTTAAGCGGAGATTAAAGGACGGAACTTCAAGGGATACATTTATATATATTCTCCCTCTCTTCCTGGAGTATTGAATCGTAAGAAAATTATTATATTTAATAAATAACAAAATGTGTATTAATTAATAAATTAAAAAAATAAAAAAAGAAAACACAAAAGGAGAATTTTATTTATAGTATATTACACCCCAAGGGAGGTAAAGTACTGGCGAGTCCATAGCACATATAATTGCCACCTCGAGCCGAAGGCGAGGGTGGCAAATATGTGCTATGGGCTCGCCATTTTACCTCCTGGTGGTATATGCTATTTTTCGCCATACCCGGGCCGAAAATACAACTTTTGTTTTTCGGTGCCGGGACGAAAGTTGTGCTTTCGGGCAGGGTATGGCGAAAAATAATTAAAATTTAATATTAACTTTTATAAAAATTTGGTTATTCTAAAACTAAATTAGAATTTAATTTTAATAAATATTTTGTTCAAAGGTGACAGGTAAGTCCTGGGACTACAAACTGGTTCCCAATAAAAAGAAATTTATTTCTTTTTGTGAACTCAACGACCGAAACAAATCCGGTCGTAACAAATGGCATCCCTTGTAGGGAACCAGTAAGACCTTTCACCTGTTAAAGAAATTTCATAAATTATAACTTAATTATAATAAATAATACTTATTTAAAATAAATAGAAAATTTACAATTTCGCCATATATAACTGTTATATAAAGAAATAACAAGTTATATATATTTAAAAAAAATATATACATTATTATTTTATTTGAGATAAAAATTTTTCTTTTTATGAATCAATCTGAATTTTTGGCTAAATTCATAAATTATATAGCTGAAAGACTACATTTATGAAATACTTGGAGCGCTGCAAGGCATGAAAAGTTTATTAGCATCCAAAAATCTGGATTTCCTTTCCTTTGAGTCAACATTTATAAGATTTCTAGCTGCAAGGCTGAACTTATAAATGCCTTAATTGCCGAAAGGTAAGAAAAAGGTATTGACGTTAAAGAAAGGTTTCATAAAATAAATGAATTTAATATTCAAAATTACAAAATATTAATAAAACATTTTGTGTCAATTGTACGGTCAACGACCATCTACAAGTCAAAAGTTAAGAGTCAGCATAATCTTACAACTTGTGTGTTTCTATCGTTTGCCTTTAAATTAATAAAGTAAATTTTCGTTTCCTTTTTAATAAAACTTTAAAATCTTTTAAAACATTTAATTTAATAAACTTGATATTTTAATAATTAATAACTAACTCTAATGTGTTTTTATTATTATAACTCGAAATTTATAACAGATACTACAAATAAAAAAATTACATACGTACGACTTCGCGACGTTAAAAGTCAAACAGCAAAACGCTAAGTCAGCGTTTCACTGACCCAGATTCATAAAGTAACTTAAATAAAAATTCTTTTGACGGAATTTATATTAAACTTTAATAAAATATAACCTTTATGACAACCAAATAAAAATTACAATATAATAATTCATATAAATTTAAAGTTTAATACAGATAAAGCGAGCAAATAATTATATTATATTACAACAGTTATTATTCGACACATATTATTATATTGCGTTATATGATTATATACATATAATATAACATATTATTATCAAGTTAATCTCTGTGGTAACGAAAAATTTAAATATCAAATGAAAATTTAATTTTTTTTTTGCATCTCATCTTAAGATATCTAATAATATACAATAATCAAAATTTTCATCATGACAAATAAGCAAGAGATAATGGAAATTCAAGCCTCTGGAGAAAGATATTTAATCATTTCAATTAACTACTTCCAAATTCTATGAATGGGAAAATAGGGTAAAAGAATCAACGAAATGCATGAATAAAAATTATTCAGAATCGAAACATGGCCTATTACCAAAATTTGAATGACATCAATTTTCCGTACACCATCTTGGACTCACAAAGGCCGTACCCATTCGGACATCAACAATTTCTATCATCTTAACCTTATTTCTATCCTCCTAGGATTACTTATTACCCTCCTTATCCAATTTATCCTCCTTGTCCAATAAGCCCTAAAATTCTATCCGAAGTATCGAATACCTATCAATCACAAACTTACGACTCTGGAGGTTTACTTACAACCTAACAATCGTACCTTCACGAGAGTAACCTAAGTTATAAATGCTCGCAAAGAGAACGTATCGATGAAAAATATCTAACCGATTCAACGAACAAAAGTTCTATGTACGGAAACAAAAGCGCACACCGTGTACAGAAATCTAAACGTCCTGTAATATGTTTAAAAGTCTCAGCTCTAAAGAACGAGAAAGGAACCTTCGCACTATACTCGGCTGCTAGTATCAACGCCGTAAAAAGTAGTGCCCTTAAGGATAACATTATCATCAGTAGTATATGGGGGAATATAGGGAAGTCTGCCAGTGTCTGAAAAATTATAGGGAAATGACGTCTTCAAGTCTGTCTTACCGCGACGTTGACAATTAGGGCTATCCGCCATTAAGTCTACCGCGCCGCGTCGATTTGTGTTACGTATACACGGTATTTTTTTTGTATTTACTTTTTTGTATTTAGGAATGGTATTGGAGTAGGTTGTGGTAAATAAAATAAAAATAACAAGATATTCAAGTATCATACATGAGTATTTATTATGATTTTCTTAATTTAATACATTTTGGTAAAATATTATAATAAACAAAGAGTATGAAAAATATAATTTTAAGTATAGCAGGATTTTGCCTTACATGATTGAATATAATATTTCGTATTTTTTCTATGTCCATTACCTACGAAAAATTTATTTTTAAAATGATGGCGTTTGTGTGGTATACCTCGAATACGGTTGTAGAAACGTGCAGCAATATTATCATTTTTTAAATAATTGTTTGAAAATAAATTACAAAATTTGTCGAGAGAATAACCTCGATTCATGTAATCTAAAAACATTAAGCAAAATTGTCCACAAACTTTTGAATTTAAACTTTGTAAATGTTTAGTGTTACATGTATAATGAATGGAATTCCTTTGAAGACATTTTCTATGTTGTAATATTAAAGGAGGTAAACCATAACTGTCGAAAAAAACAGCTCTTCCACGGTTGTTAATAAAAACTGCTACCCAATGAGTTCCTGGTTGTGTGTGAATATCTGTATTAAACACACACGCTATCGGTCTCGTCAATACCTTGGGAATCCTGTCTGCTGGAAATACACCGAACGATGGTATTTTTAATGAGTGAAGCGCATCCCGTATCTGCAGAGTATTCATTGCGATGTTTCGCGTTTACAGGTGTGGTCGATTCAGAAGTATAATATCCTGATTCTTCAATGCTGTCGTATACGTTTTCTTTGGTAGGTCCAGGTGTTGGTGATCTTTTTGGTTCACTTTTTTTCACAAGTCTTTTTGGTTTAATAGGTGTGGTTTGCGTTGTACGGTTAGTTGAATCCGAAGGAGAAGAGTATGTAGCGTCATCGCTGTCAGAGTCGAATAATGCAGAAATAAACCTATTACTTCTGTTTAACCACTTTTTATATTTAATTACACAGTTTAAAGCACAAATGAAAAATTCATGGTTCTGAGAACCGTGAAAACAACAATAAGTTTTACAGTCTTGTAAATTGTGTACGGAGGGGCAGCCGTGGTTTTCTAAATTTATAACACGTCGCGATATAATACTTTGAATTACTTGCGTTTCTTGAGATCCTCGTACAAAAATCCGCCTTGCAGTGCGTGTTAATGCGCGTAAATTTGAATAAAGTTGTCGATGAGGAACATCTCCTTCAAACCATTAGATTCCATGGTAGTTATTGGTGAGCCAGTTATTGAAAACTTGAGTTCTGATAGGTAAATCGGTAAATGAATAAGGTGGAGATGTTATCCAATGTGAAACGTAATCTTTGTCTAGAGATGCTACAGCTATTTCTTTTATAATTAATTTATTATTAATGTCGCGAAAACCTTGAACGTCAATAATATAGTCCATAGTTCTCGAGGTCTGTACGTATGTTGACTGTTTGAAAATTGAATAACTTTTAACTGCTTAACCGTGTCTTCAGCTGAATTTATATAGAGCGCCCTACTTTATTTTGTGTTATATTTTACCCTTCCTCCTAATTAGTGATACTTTTCAGTGATGTAATAACCAAAAAGAAAATAGAAAGTTCATTTTGAAATTTAGTGAAAGTATTATTCACCCATTAAATCGGAAAACTTGTCGTGACATGTCTATTTCAAGTATCATTATTTACCCATTAAAATCAATAATAACTTGTCGCGACGCGTCTATTTCAAGCACGTTATCGTATTCTGTGTAAACTATGCAATTCACGGAATTTTCCAGAACTTGATCGAAGCGTAATCCTAAACGGACTGCACCTGTTTTAACTAAATTCCAATGGGTGTTACAATTAGCCGAAAGATCTGGGGTTAAGTCAAAAGCATGTAGACAATAACCATTTGGGTAAGCATCTCTTGAAATAGAGTTTCCTTCATTCATAAAGTGAATTCCTGTCCCATTAAATAAAGTATGATATCCCCCACACAGCATGAAAGATTGCTGCAAGGTTGCTGCAAGGTTTCATGAAAGTTTCGAAACTTCGCAGCAACCTTTCATGAAAGATTGCAGCAACATTTATATGTCCGCGCTAGAACCCGGTTGAAATATTTCTAAAAACCTCGCAGCAATCTTTCAGAAAACCTCGCAGCAACCTTTCATGAAAACCTCACAGCAATATTTCAGGAAATGTAACAGAAACATTTCAAGAAACCTTGCAGCAATCTTTTAGAACACCTCGCCGCAACCTTGCAGGAAACCTCGCAGCAATCTTTCAGGAAATGTAACAGAAACATTTCAAGAAACCTCACAGGAATCTTGCGGGAAAAATAGCAAAAACATTTCAAGCAACCACACAGCAATTTTTCAGAAAATCTCGCCGTGACCTTGCAGAAAACCTCGTAGCAACCTTTTATGAGATATTGCAGCAACATTTATATGTCCGCGCTAGAACCTGGTTGAAATATTTCTAAAAACCTCGCAGCAGCCTTTCATGAAAACCTTGCAGCAACATTTCAAGAAACCTTGCAACAATCTTTCATGAAAGGTTTCTCGTAATGTTTTATGAAATTTTTCCCAAATTTTGCCGCGAACAACGCTCATACCTTTCCGTATGGTTTCCTGCAATATTTTGTAAAATATTTCTTAAATCTTGCCAAAAGCTTGCTGCAGTAATATTTAATAGTAGGCAGGATTTTCTATCCTTGTGTAATAAAGTTTTTCTTATTTGCTTAAGTATCAATCGTTGTATCTATAAATTACTAGTTGAGCGCAATAGTATTATTATCAATATTTGTGCACAAGAAGAAAAAATTCCTCAGCATCGTTTTTGAGAGAAGTAGAGAATATTGTGTTAGAAATATAAATGTATTGGTTCTCATACTCTCTCTGTATTACTGTATGTATGAGTGTGTGCGTGATTAGTACATGGTGGGGAAAGCCGTTAGTTACTTTGAATGTGAGGCGTTAGTCTTGGTCGTGCTTCTCACTGTGCCAGAGCTAGTCGCTCTTCTCTTGCGCATAAGCATACTCTGTAGCAACTCTGTATTTATTAAATAAAGTTCAAACACATTTATATATTATCATAACGCTTTTTATTACTTGTTACATAACTCATTTTCATAGGTTATGGGCCCAGGTAAATGATAATATTAAATGCCGTTAAAGTTTGAATAAGTTGCTACAAAATGAGTGAAGTGAATAATCAGTTTCACCATGCAAACGTGGTTAAGTTTGATGGTACGAATTTCCAGTTGTGGAAGTTTCAGATAGTCCGTGTATTACTATCTCTGAAATTAAAGAAAATCACTTTTGGCGAAGAGATACGCCCGCTTGATAATACAAATGAAGCCCAGGACAAATGGGACGAAAAAGACGCAAACGCCGCAGTAATTTTGTCATCTACAATGACAACCGAACAAATGAGAAATTGTCTTATGTGTGTAACGGCAAATGAAATCTAGAAAAAGTTATGTAGCATACATGAGGAGCACTCGGAAAATAATAAGCTTTTATTGCTTAATAAATTTCACCAATGTAAGTTGGAAACAGGTGAAACCGTTTTGGAGTATACATCGAAGATTGAAAATATTGTGTGTCAGCTCAAGGACATAGGAGAAAATATTTCTGATAGTCAAGTCATGTCCAAAACGTTGAGCGGTCTATCGATGGAATATTCAAATTTTTCTACTGCTTGGGACAGTACCGATCCTGTGCGTCAAACGTTTCAAAATTTGCAGGAAAGATTAATTAAAGAAGAAAAGAAAATGAAGAAGGATAATGATGAGCAAGATTTGAACGTTCTGGCAGTGACGTCACAATGTAGACCTAATGGTCAACGAAGCATGAAATATAATTTGCATCGTAAAAGAAATGAACAAAGAGCTTCACGGGAAAACAGGCAAGGTAATTTTAATTTACGTTATAATTCAAATTTGAGATGCTATAACTGTAACGAATTCGGGCACATAAGCAAATATTGTCCGAAGCCCGATCGTAAACAAAACAATCAAGGTCAAGGTGAGCCGAATAGTAGTAAATATAACTCATCTAATTTTCAAGTAAATTCAACGTTGGCTAGCGCTCTTATCGCTACTGTAAATGATTTTGAAAAGTTGGAATGTAACGCCATCTCTGAAATAAAGGATAAACTACACATTACAGATATAATGGATGTCTGGCTTACCGATAGTGCTTGCACTGTACATATGTCACCGCGACGTGACTGGTTCGTAGATTTTAAGCCGTTAGACAAAGTTAAGGTATATCTTGGTGATAATACACAGTGTGATGCAATGGGTACCGGAACTATACTTATTGCACGGTTAATTGAAGGTAAATGGATAGATGGTAGAATTGAGAATGTACTTTTTGTACCAGCTTTAAAGAAAAATTTATTCTCAACTAATGTCGCAACACGTAAAGGCTTTCGTGTAATTTTTGAGGCCAAAACAGTGAGACTAGAAGATCCGAGAACACATCAAGTTGTAGCAGAAGGTGTTAAAGCATTCAATGATATATGCTGTTTGTTTTTAGAATTATGATGCCTCAAGCCAACGCAGGCAATTTGAAATTAAGTGACCTACACGAAACACTTGGTCATGTGAATCATGCTGAATTAAAGCATATGATTAAGAATAAAGTTGTTGATGGTATTGCAGATGTGACTGGTAAAGAAGCTTTCTGTGAGGGTTGTATTCTTGGTAAGATGCATCGTAAGCCGGATCATGAGCGAACTTATGCTCGAGAGTATCAGGTTGGTGAATCAATTCATGCAGACCTCTGTGGTCCTATGTCTCTATCTGTTGGAGGCAATAGATATTTTTTCCTGATCAAGGATAGAAGGTCGCACTTCAGAAGAGTATTTTTCATCAAGCATAAGAATGAAGCATTTGATTGTTTTAAGCAGTTTTATAGGGAAGCAGTTCGTCAAGGTAAAGTTATCTTAACATTTCGGGTTGATAATGGCACTGAATTTGTCAATAAGAATTTCAAGAAATTTCTCTCTGAAGAAGGCATAAGGTTAGGTACCTCCGTTGCACGTACGCCAAAAAAAAATGGTCGTATAGAAAGAGAGAACCGTACTATTGTTGAGTCAGCCCGGAGCATGATGCATGCAAAGCAGTTACCCAAGGATTTATGGGTCGAAGCTGTTAATACTGCCGTATATTCGTTGAATCGGACAACAAATGCTAACAACAGAAATTTTACACCATTTGAAATGTGGTATGGAAGAAAGCCTGATGTAAGTCACATGCGTCCTTTTGGAAGTGATGCATATTCTTTTGTGCATGAAACCCTCAGAAAGAAGTTTGATGCTAAAGCTGTAAAAATGATTTTAGTAGGTTACCATGAAGATTCAACAAATTGTAAATTGTTTGATCCTGTAAGCAGAAAAGTTGTGATAGCATGTGATGTAAAGTTTAATGTTGCTCATAATGAGTCTACTGTTCCGTTATTAATGTTTTCAAATTTGAATGAGGCTGAGAATAAGGAATTGTCTGATGAGTCAGTTTTGGAAGCTGAACAAGAAGATGAACAAGATTATGCAAGTATGAACAGTACAAATGATATGGAAGAATCTATGGATCTGTCAGAAGAAGAGCCTGTGCAGCAGCATATTCAAGATGTAAATGACAAGCAAAAACGTGGCAAGAAAAGAAATTCAAAAGAGTCTAATATGACTTTACGGGATAGAACCTTGATAAAGAAGCCAAAAAGATATGAAGGCAATGTTGTCGATATTCAGGAGCCGATTAATTTCTCTGATGCCACACTGAGAAAACATTGGCTCGTCTGATGGAAACTCTAAGTACAGCCGCTGCATCGTCGATTCGTGCAGAAGCGCCACAAGATTCGGGGGCCCAGCCGTCCCAAAACGACTAATATACATCAGCTGAGTTTCTCTTTTCGTCCACCAGAGGCGCTTTTCAGATATCGTAGGCGCTTTTTGTATATCATAAGCGCAAGACTAAGACGAATGCTGTACTGTTTCGGGACAACAGCAGCACCAAATCAAAGGACGAATCAATTCATGCGTTTTAGAGTTCTGCTGTACTAGTAAGTGCAGCATTTATACCAATATTCTCTCAGTGCATGAATGGAAGTGATGTTGTGCAGTGGAAGTCGGCTGTGGCAGAGGAGTTGCATTCTCATAAAGTAAATAATACTTGGGACATTGTCGTTCCCCCGGTGGATGCAAACTTACTGGATACGACATGGGTTTTTAAGGTCAAGACTGATTCAGCTGGTAATGTTGATAGATACAAAGCAAGATTGTGCGCTCGTGGTTTTATGCAGCGTCCAGGCATTGATTATTTTGATACCTATGCACCTGTCGCAAGATATGAATCCATCAGAGTTTTATTTGCATTGGCTGCACAGAAGAACTTGGAAATGGTGCAATTTGATATTAAGACTGCATATCTGTATAGTGAATTGAAAGAAGAAATTTATATCAAGATACCAGAGGGTCTTTATGTTCCTGATGCGAAGAACAAAGCGTGTAGATTGAGAAAATCTCTTTATGGACTCAAGTAGGCATCTAAATGTTGGAATACACATTTCTGTGAATTTTTAAATAGATTTGGTTTTGTAAAGTGTGATTCAGAATGGTCTGTTTTTGTATGTAAAAGAGAGAATGAGTCATCTATGTATCTAGCGCTTGTAGTGGATGATGGTATGATTTTTGGTAGTAATATGATGATATACAGAATGTAATTAAAGATTTATGTGATAGTTTTGAAGCAACTGTTGGTCCGGTAGGTATATTCGTGGGAATTCAAATTAATAGGGATTTAGATAAGAAAACGATTTTTATAAATCAGGAATGTTATTGTAAAAAGATTATTAGAAGGTTTAATATGGATACTGCGAATCCCACTGATACGCCTGCTGAACTAGGTTTGATTTTATGTAAACCGTGTAATAATGACAAATATGTTAATTATCCGTATAGAGAGGCTATCGGTTCTTTATTGTTTCTGGCTAATGTTACAAGACCAGATATAGCCTATATTGTAAATACATTGAGTAGATTTGTAAATAATTTTAATGTAACTCATGTTAAATGTTTGAACCGTGTTTTTAGATATTTGATTAAAACGAGTAATGTAGGAATTTTATACAATGGTAATTCTGTTAACATGTCTCCGATTGCATATGCGGATGCAGATTTCGCTGGTTGTTTAGACACAAGAAAGTCTACAAGTGGTTGTGTTATTTTATGTGCTTCAGCACCGGTTATATGGTTTTCGAGAAAACAAAGTATTGTAGCGCAAAGTACGACTGAAGCGGAATACGTTGCTGCGTGTGAGGCATGTAAGGAACTTGTGTGGTTGAAAAGGTTCTTAAGTGAAATGGGAGTTGAATGCGCAAAGGGTTGTGATTTGTTTGTGGATAATAGAAGTGCAATTAAATTATCTAAGCACCCAAGTAATAATAGAGGCACTAAGCATATTGAACTCCGATTTCATTTTATAAGAGAACAAGTAGAAAATGGCACCGTGATTGTTAAGAGTGTTAGTACTAAAGAACAGTTGGCTGACATTCTTACAAAGAGTCTTGCCAAATCGCAATTTAATGTTTTAAAGAGGATGATGAATGTTTTAGAAGAGAGATTATTCGAACAGGGGGAGTGTTAGAAATATAAATGTATTGGTTCTCATACTCTCTCTGTATTACTGTATGTATGAGTGTGTGCGTGATTAGTACATGGTGGGGAAAGCCGTTAGTTACTTTGAATGTGAGGCGTTAGTCTTGGTCGTGCTTCTCACTGTGCCGGAGCTAGTCGCTCTTCTCTTGCGCATAAGCATACTCTGTAGCAACTCTGTATTTATTAAATAAAGTTCAAACACATTTATATATTATCATAACGCTTTTTATTACTTGTTACATAACTCAGTTTAATATATTGAAATAAAAGGTTTTGTTTCTAATATTTATGCGTTCTTTACTTTTTTCAATAACAATCCGATGGATTTTTTTACCCTACGCATAAATATTTATAATAATAGCATACTTATTGCGCTCAACTTCCCGTTTACAATACAACTACAGCAATAAATACTTGAGTAAATAACAGGAAACCAAATATAAGACAAGAACAGCGAATCTGGACTACTCTTAGAATCTTTTATAAAAACTTGCGGAATTATTGCTGAAACTGTTGATGAAAGGTTTGCTGCAATTACATTTTGAAATTATTCATGAAACTTTGCTGATACTTTTTGTGAAACGCTTTTCTGGAATATTTTATAAAGATTGCCAAAAATATGGTAATAACCATTGGCAAAATGTACATAGCAATATTTTTTGTGATATCTTAGAAATCTTGTCAAAAACCTTGCAGAAATCTTACTGCAACTTTTTACAAAATATACCTCGTAATATTTCATAAAATATTCATCAAATTTTGCTGGAAACCTCGTTGAAACCTTTCATAAAAGGTATCTTGCAATATTTCGTAAAATGTTTCTAAAATCTTGCACGAACCTTGCTGCAACCTTTCATCAAAGGTCTCTTGTGATATTTCGTAAAATGTTCCCCAAATCTTGCTAGGAACCTCACTGAAACCTTTCATGAAAGGTTTCTTGCAACATTCCATGAAAAGTTCCCCAATTCTTGCTGGAAAACTCGCTGAAACCTTTCGTGAAAGGTTTCTTCCAATATTTCATGAAATGTTTTTAGAATCTTGCAGAAACCTCGCTGCAACCTTTCACGAAAGGTTTCTTGCAATATTTCATGAAATAATTTCTAAATCGTGCTGAAAACCTCGCTGTAACCTTTCGTGAAAGTTTTCTTGCAATATTTCATGAAATATTTCTAAAATCTTACAGAAACCTCGCTGCAATCTTTCATGAAAGGTTTCTTGCGAAATTTCATGAAATATTTCTAAAATCTTGCAGAAACCTTGCTGCAACCTTTCATGAAAGGTTCCTTGCAATATTTTATAAAATGTTTTCTTAATTTTGCTGGAAACCTTTATGCAACCTTTCATAAAAGGTTTCTTGCAATATTTCATGAAATATTCCTAAAATCTTTCAGAAACCTCGCTGCAACTTTTCATGAAAGGTTTCTTGCAATATTCTATGAAATGTTTTCTAAATCTTGCTGGAAACCTCGCTGAAACATGTCATGAAAGTTTTCTTGCAATATTTCATGAATTGTTTCTAAAATCTTGCAGAAACCTCGCTGCAACCTTTCATGAAAGGTTTCTTGCAATATTTCATGAAATGTTTTATAAAACCTTGCAGAAACCTCGCTGCAATCTTTCATGAAAGGTTCCTTGCAATATTGCTTGAATTATTTTCTGTAACCTTGTAGCAAGTTTGCAGCAATATTACACTGAAATGTTTCATGAAACCTCTTAGCAATGTTAAGACAAGACTGCTGCAATCTTGTGACAATATTTCAGCACAATATTTC
Organism: Anastatus disparis; assembly: GCA_017163975.1. Taxonomy (NCBI): domain Eukaryota; kingdom Metazoa; phylum Arthropoda; class Insecta; order Hymenoptera; family Eupelmidae; genus Anastatus; species Anastatus disparis. Next base: position 95,331 of record JAFFSR010000401.1, on the reverse strand, counting down.
AGTGAAAGTTTCACTGCAATATTTCATGCTGTGTGGGCCATCAATGAATGTGTCGGGATAATTGGGCTGAATAGGCTTACTAGGAATTTGTATTCCATCGACATTTAAAGCAAGATAATTAAGATTAAAATGTTGAAAGTTAAATGGGTTTTCTTTTCTACTACCATTAAACGCACTATTTGACACTAAACCAATTATTATACGTTTAGGTAATTGTCCAAGAATAATATTATCTAAAGTTTCTCCTGTGACTCCTGTATGTAAAGTAAATGACTTAACCTCTACACGTGTTAATGGGTATTTAGCTGTTCCTTTAGATAATGCTTTTGAATGTGCAAGTAAAATTCCTGGATTAATTTTAGCTCTGCGTACACGTAATGATGTATCCATTATACGTACTTTCACATTTTGCGCGTCATGATCTATCAGGCAAAAAGCGTCTTTTGAGCGGATGAGTCGTACTCTCATTTCTACACCATTAAGGAGAAATTTTTCTTGATTAAAAACATCGCAATGTAAGTGGCCTAACAAATCTAAAATTTGTCCACCTTTGACAAAAAGATTACGTTTATCAGCTCCAATATTTTTCGAAAGTACACTGTTATTATCTTTTCTTTTTACCAATGCGTCATCCATTTCACCAGGGGTATCGCCATACCATAATGCTGTAGTTAAATGTGATTTTTTAGCTTCTTCGGAATAATTAAGCAGTGTTTCAATATATGCTCGATAAGCGTAAGCATTGCTAGGTGGTGATACAGCCTTTTGGTTAAAGAATATATCGACTTGATTGAACATACTATGTAAAAAGTTATTTACAGGTGTAACTAACGTATCATCACCTATAACATCTTTTCCTTTTTCAAGACATACGCTAAGACTAAGCATAGTGTGAGCTAAATCAATGTAATCATCTGAATTTCCTGGTACAACAAATTCTAAATACGAATCTTCAGAAATGGTGGTCACAGGTTTGTATTCGACCCATTGTGTTGATTCTATAGCCGTTTGAGTGGATGGAAGAGTAAATAAATCTAATTCTGATTTAGTATATTCCCAAGAATGTGTATGTAAAAATGCCATTTTGAAATTATGCAGGTCCAAAAATATCGGTTACTGAACGTTTCTTATGTTTCTTGTTAATTTTTCTTTTTTTAGTCTGTTTATTTTTATTATTTTTTCTTGTTTTCCTTTTTCTTTTCAAAGCTGATGACGAGATACGTTTCACCCGACGTTTAGCTCCCGAATGATTCTTACGCCTTCTTACACGTTTTTTATAACCAGAACCTTCCATTAAACTTTCTATTTTCTCTTCTGCCTTTCTTTTTAAATTCTTGCCTGATTCACGTGCTCTATTGCGTAGTGCTTCTCTAAAAGGAATATTATGACTACCAACATCATCGATAATGTTAATACCTGCTTTAAGGGCTTCTTTTCCAACAACGCGAGCACAACGTTTTAAAAAAGGAAGTGCTTTACGAAAAAGTCCTCCAAGAAATCGACCTATACCTCCATGTCCTTTTTGATATGGTGATCCAACGTAAACATGTTGAATACCCCTTTGACCAACTTGACTATCATAATGTTCAATATAATGATTCATTTTTATTTTATTTTTGTTATGCAACTTGTCTAAAATGTAGTGTTACAGTCGACGTACCACACTCGAATGGTATGATACGACCGAGATGATCTCTTATATCTATAGTGATTGTTCTGAAACTATTTCTTATGAGGGGTATATAATTTATAGGTGTAAAAATTTGATATTGATTAGAAGCAAATACATAATCCTTGTAGTTTACAGGTACAATACGTAATAAAGTTGTTTGTACGTCACCTACGATACAAGGTTCACATATATCTGAGTAAATAAATAATTGTCTAGGCAATGCGTTAAAAATATTTGCTGGTCGAGTAGCAAAGGGATTGTGTAAATCAATGTTTAAATATCCTTTTATTTCAGCAAAGCCTAAAATATCCCAAACTGCACGGTTCATTTTTATAGAATGCTCATTCATACATTTTTCTGAATCACATGTCTTTTCAACGTATACGTAGGTGTTGTTATGTTCTACTGAAAATTTAAATGATATATGTGTTTCGCTTAATGCATTATTTATTTTTTCTAAAAATTCCGATATACCGGAATATACACCATAAGGAATTGTAACTGTTTTATATTCTATATCGACAAGTTGGTTTACTGAGTTATCCTTTAAGAGAGGTGGTGAAATAGATGAAACTTCAATTTCTCTTTCTTTTTCTCTTAAATGTAAGAATGAGCGTGGAAAATGAATTTCTGTGACACCAACTTCCCAAGATCCTCGTAAATTAATTTCTTGAGGTAATTTTGTAGTATAACAAGATGTAGTGTTGTTAGGAAAAACACTCATACTACTATTACTAGGTAGTATCATATAAAATTGTGTTTTCATGTTTATATATTTTTTATATCTTTAGCTAACACCCAAGAATTAAATTTACTAGGATATCCGACCCAACTTACAAAATATTTTTTTCTACGAGCTGAACCACTTGTTTTTATTATTTTATCAATTTTATATTCGGAATTTCTGATATCTTTTAGAATAACGTTAAGTTCTTCTTCGTAAAAAATACCGTCTATAGATTCACCATCGAGATCTTCTATTTCATACACAGGTGGTTTTCTATGTTTTAAGACTCTAGTTATTTTAAAAATTTCTTCTGACCAATTTGCTAAATAACCTTTCTCGAAGGTACCTTTGGTTCGACTAATTCGAACAAAGTCACCTTCTGAGTATATAGCTTCTCTATCAACTGTTTTATATCTTGAATCCATATTTTTCTTTGCAATATCTGCATTAAATATTGTAACTGCTGCAGGCGCCATCTTTATTGTAGAATGATATGCGTTATTGTAGCTATTTACAAGCTGAGGTAAAATATCTATGTAACGTTTAGAATTTTGATGTGTGAAATATCGCCACATTTTTTCCTTTAAGGTACGGTTAAATCTTTCGACAATAGCTGCTTTTACATCGGGATTACGTGCAACACGATGTATAATATTATTTATTTTTAGAAATTTTTGCATTTTTTGACCGACGAATTTTTTTCCCTTGTCAGTTTGAAACATTTTAGGAATTCGTTCATTTTTATTTAAAATAATTTTTTTAAAAGCGTCAGTGACTTGTGAACATGATTTATCCTTCAAGGGTACTACCCATACGTATTTGCTGAGAACATCGATGACTACTAGTAAGTATGAAAATCCATCATTATAAGATTTTAATGATTCTAAGTCAATTAAATCACCTTCCCATACAGAATCCATTTCAGCAACATTGTAATGAAGACGAGGAAATTTTCTATGAACAGGCTTGTGTAAAGTATAAGCATCTTGTGCTTGCAACCACTTGTGTATATTTTTTTTACCAACTGAATTTTTAGCCTTATTTACAAGGCGGCGTTCTCCAGCATAACCAGCGGGTTCATTAACATTATAATAAATTTTGTTAAGTAATTGCTTATTAAGATCCATGATTTTTATTTATTTATTCATTTATTCAAAATGAAAAACTCAACCAGCCACCGCCCTTTTGCTCTGTTTCTGTATTTCTTTTAACACGTTTCTTTCTGTTCAGAGTAGTCCACGAATCATCGTCCCCACTGATCATTTCTTTATTAATTACTGTAGCATCGTCATATGTATCATTTTCTATTGACAAATTTTTATTTTTATTTTTAGGCATAGGTGTAGAAGTATGTCTTTTTGGATTATGTAATAACGAATTCTTTGTAAAAAGCTAAATTACCAATACATTCTAATGGTATACCTACATCTCGTAAAAACCACGCAAAATGCTCACGACCTGTAGCTTTTACACCTTTTCTACTACGGACAGCATCGTTAATTAAATCTACTATATTAGAACCTTCGAGAACAGCTCCATCTATCGAAACTATACCACGGTCATTCCATGTAATTCTTGAAGAAATATTAGGACTTTTTAAAAATTGAACCATCAATTCAGCCTTACGTCTATATGTTACAGGCACAGATGATATTATTATTTCAAAATCTATTCCATTTTCCAATTCTTGTTCATTTTTACTAACATTATTTAAACTTTTTTTTAAATCATCTAAAAAATATAAATATCGTTGTAAAACTTGTTGATATTTTGACCATTTTGTACGCTCATCAGTTTCTTGCGAGTTTAAGATATCACTCATTTCTATGTCTAATCTTGTAAGATGACTGCCTGGTGTTTGAACAGTATTTTTTTTATCAGGCTCAACATTTTGCGACGAGACCTCGGGAACGTTTGTATGAAGAAGTTTTTGTATACTGTCTTGAGGTACTAGAACCATTTTACGTGCATGCTGCATTTTTATATTAAGAACGAGTGGGGATAAGAGCGGATATTATAGTTCCTAATACAGGTGCAAGTAAAGCTGTTAAGAAACCATCACCTTTCTGTACGATTAGACGTTTCTTGCTTTTCCACGATTTAGACTCCCGATTGCTTAAATTTCTCAGAACTTTTTTATGTTTAACTAACTTTTGTTTTTGAGAAGGTGTTAAATGTACAGTACCTTTTAAAGTATTCAAAGCACACTCACAAATACCTTTAACTATTTTACGATCAGCAAGTTTTAAAATAGCTCTGCGTTGTTCTTTATTTAAATGATAAAGGGCGTGTAAAGCATGTGCTATTTTGGGATCGAGCGATTTTTTTTGATCTTACCACAGCCATTATACACGTAACACTGAAAAATTATCACCCGTGACACCTCTCTTTATATCTCGTGGAACGTACACGTAGTGGTGTGTATCGTCAGGAAATATGTTAGTCCGTACTCTACATGTTTCTGCTGTGCTTTGTTTTAAATCTAACAACAAATAACCATGTGCTACATTTGTAGCATCGTAATAAGACTCTTGTAAAAATTTTGAATTTTCTGGATAAACTTGACGCGCTAAATGTTGTATTTGCGCACGGTCTCTAGGATTTTTAAAAATTACAATATAGTTTGAATTTAATGAAATATCTCGTTGTTTAGGTCCTTGATGAAACAAATTTTGTGTAATAAAAATCACGCTTATATTTTTGTGGTGACTGCCTTTTGTAAATAAATCAGCAACTACGTTATTAGAAGATTCCCGCATCAAATCGTCGATGACAACTAATTTTGGCCGAGGGTCAGACGCAAAATCTTCATTTTGAGGTAAACCTTCATGGAATTCAACATCTTTACCGTATTCTAAATAACCATCTTGCCATTCGGAATAATATAGCATTTTTCGAGCAAAAGTCGTGTCGGACATACTGTCAATAAACCGAAAAAATTTTTTTACGAAATGCGTCTTACCACAACCTGTTGGACCACAAATCATAGAGGTCCATGGGTGTTTCCAAGCTAATGTCATTTTTATTATTATTATTATTATTATTATTATTATTTTTCAAATTAAGTAATCAATTTTAGCGGTGGGGGCCCCGGCGCGCGCTCGCGGTACGTACGAGAATAGCTAATATTCGTACGTACACCCCGGAAGATTTTAGAATAATGAGTTTGGAAATCTAGATTTACATATATATAAGCTAATATACAGCACGCGGTCCGTTGTTAGCTAAATAGTTCATGTCAGCTTATTCGTGCTAGTGTAATTTCAATATGAATTATTATAATTTTAATTTACAAAATTTACTGTTTAACGATACCGTAATTATTATTATTATTCATTTATATTCTGTAAATGTTTCAAAGTAAAGGAATAGGGGGGTGGGGAAGGTTAATAATGATTCAAATTATTATCTTCGGTACATATACATATATATATATATATATATTATTTGAAAAAATTTATTTATTTTAAAAATCAAATACAATTTAATATTAATGTTAAACGCCTATCATACAAATACACATTACAACTTAATACTAGTTGATTTTAAAGCCCTTGTTTTAATAATATCGCTTCCTCACATTGAAATCGTTAGTGGGTAAGAATATATAACAATCGTCGTTAACGTGAACAGGACAAACTGGATTCTCTGTGTAATCCTGGACTTTTCTTAGATTTGAAATTGTGAAACGTAAAGATAGTATTTCTTTATGCAAAAGAAAATCTAAAAGTTTCTCTGCGCTAATGTTCGTGGCTGTGTAAACTTCCTCGTAATTTACTTCTTTAATAATTTTACCCTTATCTTCACATTTAAAATCATCGCAAACTGCACAATTTTCCCTCTTATACAAAAAAAGAATCTGTACAGATAATTGCACTCTACATACTCTTACATATCTTTCTAAAACCTTTTTCATTTTATTAAATTCTTTTTCACTATTTTTGTCTTTTTTTAAAACTAGTAAATCGTGAAACACTCGGTGTAACGCTAATCCTTCTAAAGATTTTTTATAATCGGGGAAAAACTTACAACAGGGAATATTACAATTTTTGCAATTTTTGCATTTTAAAAACCGCTGATGTTCAACGCTCCGTGCTAAACATACTGGAAATAAAAATTAAAATAAAATTAAAACATTGTATTTATTATTATTATTTATTATCAACATAATTTTCTTTACATATTTTTTTGTATCCATACGGATAGGATGTACATTCATTTACGTTTTTTCTTTTAATACTATTAACGCGGCAAGTTTTAGGAACTGTTTTTGTGACGACGTCGTGTAATGCAGTTCGTCGAATAGCTGTAAAAGAATGAACTATTTCATTCTTATTTTTTAAAACCAAAGATTTTATTTGTTTATGATTTATGAGTTTTTCTGTAGAACTGTTGAGGGTTATCCCTTTAACCTTGCAAATCTCATGTATTGTGCCGTCATCCCTTTTTACGATATAAGAATAAAATTTTGGCCCCGCCGAACAAAAAGATGTTATGTAACTATTTTTACCGTAACCCTCCAGCTCGTTTGTTATATCACCTAAGAGTCTTCCAGTGGGAACTTTGTACTCGTTAGGTGTATTTCTGTTAATATTTATACACGAGTCGGTGTCGTAATACAAAACCCGCTCCCCTAATTTTTGCAAGTACGTGTACAATTTTAAGCGCGCTTGAGCTGTAGTATATGCGGCTATAGTTACGTTTGTCATGGTGTTTGGTTTGTATTCGTTTTCTTTGAAACGCCAAGTAATGTAAAAAGCTTCTTGGTTAATTGGCAATATATTTGTCAATTCTTTATCAGAGCTACCAACGATTTCGCTTAATTTTTGACCGTTATTAATAATTTCCGTAGTACCTAAGTTATCTCGCTGCCCAAATTTACCCCAAAATGAATTTAAGCAAAGTTTCGCGAGAAAACGTAACCCTGGATTTTTTTTAATTTTATCCTTATCCAGCACTATGTTTTCTTTTTCTTCATATTCTTCAATATACGCGGCACGTGCTTGTTCGTTTTCGCAATTGGAAGGCCAACCGCTAGCCTGTTGTTTTATTTTCAAAAAAGTATTAATATACTCCGCGAAAAGACCCCCTTGTTTATCTTTCGAATTATATTGAACCGTTTTATACTGCCATATTTCGTAAATAGCAGTTATTCGATAACCTAATTCAACGGCTTTTTTTAACTTCGTCCGATACCCAAGTACCCGTGAACTCTCTATCCGCGATATTTTCATGTTGACAGTCGTTACTGTTTAATTCTTCGCAGCATGCTCGACATAGAGGAAACATTAACCTTTTATGCATACGGACAGGTAACACTGGTAAATATAATGACCGAGGAGGGAGAATCCGACATTTGATAAGACCCTCTACATTATCAATATTAAATAATTTCCCAGTCAGCATATGACATTTTTCACCGACATAAATTTCAGGATGCCCAACCGGAAATTTTCCAATTTTACAAACGTAGGGGTATAATGAACAAATATCTACATAATCTATCGTTTCTCCCTCTTTAATTTCTACAAAAGAAACAGTGTTTTCTGTCCGTACACCGTAAAAAGCATCTCGAGGGTTCAAAACGTCATTTAATAACAAAGGGTTATTAATTATACTTTGATTTAATTCTATATTATCACGTTTTAATTTTAGAAATTGACAGCCCCAAATTTCAGTCAAAACATAACCTCGTTCTCTTATAAGTTCCGATACTTTAACAGTATTTTGGTAACGTTTCTCATGAGTATCATTGTAAGCTTCTAATTTTTTAACCCGTTTCTCGCCCTGATAGCACATTAAGCAACCATGCCAAAAACACCCGTGATACTGGTAAACATATTTAACTCTATTTTCAACATCTTCGAAATAACCGTCAACTAAAATATTTTCCGGTAATCTAAATTCCGCGCCTTTACCAACGTGAATTATATCATGACCTGTTTCTATTTCTTTAGAAATCAGCCATTCTAACGCTTCACGCGAGTGTGTATTTTTTTTACGATACCCACCGGGTGGTATTATACCGATTACATCAGGTTTTAAGAAATTTTTCCTAAAAATACGCGAACAAGCACTAGCAATCGTGGTAGCTTCATTAAAAGGACATATATCCCCAACTTCCAAAAAACTTTTTCTAAATAAGGAGCAAGCCATTCTTAAAATGTCAACATCGCTCTTACAATATTTTAAAATTTCCTCCTCAAAATTGAATACGAAATTCTGTAAAGTCATAGACTCATGCCATTCGTAAAATTTTTTCTTATCAGAAACACTCATTATTTCGGGCATATAAAATTCTACGGCTGGCATGGGACCTATGTACTTTTCATTTTCTTTCGTATTGAATAAATGAGGAAAAGTACCTTTTATTACACTAGCCGCGAAACCGAAAACATTTGGTAAATCCGAGAGCCGCATATGAAAATAATTTAAACTATCTATAAACTTTACGCGATTATTGAGGTTCATAAGCATTATGCTTGTACCACTCATGACAACTTGCGGCGTTATCTTTGTATTCTCTACTAAATATTTTAAAATAAATTGACCATCATAACTCTTGCTATTATGTGCGATACAAATTAGCGTTTTAATACTTTTAGGTCTCGTCCGGTCATGTTTTAATATAAAATCTACAAAATCTTTCACAACGTTATTTTTAAAAATCAATGTCTCCCCACCACCACAAAATAAACACGGTGTATCCATTGACGAATCAATACATCTTTCACAACACAATTGTGCAACACACAAATTGACTTCATGCATGAATGTATCATTCTTACTACCTACTTGTTTATTTTGTGTGGCCTCAAAATCGTAAAATAAAAATGCGTAATTAGGATTTTCGTTAGACTCTGATTTTTTTTTTTTTTTTAACAACCGACATAAAACAATTATGGTTATAAGGACGCGTACATACACAAGTAGCACAGTAATAATTACCACATGTATGCTTCCCATATTCTACAGAAATAATTTTTTCGCACGAACTGCATTTTTTTACAGCGTCACAGACGGCTAAATTCTTTTTATATGAATCTTTTTTCTTATGGTTCTCAAAGCATGTTTGTCCATAAAAAGTAAATAAACATTGAGAACACTTAACTAAATCGACATTTTTATCACAAATACCAATAACTTTACATTTTTCGCATTTTGACGGACATTTGTCGAGTCCCAAACGTTTGGTACCTTTGTTACACGGTACACAAAAATAATCGCACATTGCTACACCTGTTATGTTAGTTATCGTGTCAAAATGACTTTCTTCCGGGTTATACAAAATATTTAACGTACGTGAAATTTTAATTTTCTTCTCTATTAATATTTTATAACCGTTAAAAATTGGCTTTTCACCGGTACCGACGCGATCTTGTTTGTAAACAACAACGGCTGTACCATCTTTTTCACCAAGATAATTTTGAAATTGTGTAATTTCGTTGATACCGCAACCAATTTCCGGATTTATTTGTACTTTAGCGTTTTTAATTAATTTGTCGGCTAAATCTAATTGTGATTTACTATTGGGTTTTCTCACGTTTTCCCAAAGCTTTTTAACTTCTTCCGTACAGGCTTCACCACTTGCCATTTTTTCCGCGTGAACAAGACCTACTACTAACGCTCGCGGTAAACATTTGGAATCTTCATTGATTATTCTAATAACTGAGCGAGATTTAAAAGAGTCAAATTGAAGTGTTTTAGTGCGTCCTCTACCGGTAGGTTCGCGATAATTTTTGATCTGTATAAGAAAGGTACCGTCTATACGGAACTCGCGCGCGCTCTGAGCAATTCTGCTAATAATTTCCCATAGATTTTCAAAAGTATAATCATGCATGCGCTTGAAAACATTAATCGCGCCATTTGGTAGGGAATCGCTGGATATTGAAATAATAACATAATCATTTCTCTTGTATTCGCGTGTTATGTATTCAAATAAATTTCTAATACCCGTTTCTAAAGCTATAACGTTAATTTCGCTATCGGTACGAAATTTCAAACATACTTCACGGATGCTGGTATTAAACCTCGCGTAAACTGATTCATTTTCCCATAATTTTATGAAACACTCACCATTCAGAGTACGAGGTGTTGAATTCTCTACGTCATTTTGTCTAGAAGGATCAGGAACGCTTTCGTTTAGAACGACGAGACCGTCATCGTCACCCGCATCATCAATCTGCTCTAAGTTTCCAAACCCATTTTGAATATTAGCAGGCTCATCGGTTGAATTTTGTTCATTTATGCTGATTTGCGATAAATTTTGAACCAGCATTTCAGGATCATGAGTATCAGGATTATGTACTTCAGCTATTATAACTTGAATATCTGCAAACGTATGAACAGAAATATATTAATATAAAAAAAGAAAAATTTAGGAAAATAAATACGTGTTCGTATATATATATATATATATATATATATATATATTATAATATTATTACTAAAAGAAATATATTAATATAAAAAAGAAAAATTTAGGAAAATAAATACGCGTTCGTATATATATATATATATATATATATATATATATATATATATATATATATAATATTATTACTAAAAATAAAGAAAAACTTACTGTTGGCGAGATGCGTTTCATTTTCGACGATCATCATATTTTCAGATGGTGCATGATCAAATGGTTGTTGGTTTTCTAAAAGTTTAAAAATTATTATTAAATATATGTAGGAAAATATATTAAGTTTATTATAAAATTCATAATATTTGTATTTTAGAAAAACAAAATTAATCTTACGATTTGTCTGGTGTGTTTCGTCTCCTTCGATAATCATGTCTGCGAGTAGTGCGTCATCATCTGTTTGTTCGGGATCTAAAAATATACAGAAAATTGTTACTAAATAGAAGTAAGGAAATATGATTTCAAATTCATAATTTTACACCTAAATACGCTACAAAATACATATATAGGAAAATATATTAAGTTTATTATAAAATTCATAATATTTGTATTTTAGAAAAACAAAATTAATCTTACGATTTGTCTGGTGTGTTTCGTCTCTTTCGATAATCATGTCTGCTAGTAGTGCGTCATCATCTGTTTGTTCAGGATCTAAAAATGTACAGAAATTGTTACTAAATAGAAGTAAGGAAATATGATTTCAAATTCATAATTTTACACATAAATACGCTACAAAATACATATATGAATAAATGTATTGGTGTACGCAAATATATATGTATACACACATGTCCATATATATATATATATATATATACACGTATGAATGAAAGGAAAAATTATTTATGTAAATAAAAGCTGTTCCTAATTTAAAACTCACCGTAAAACGAAATACTGTCATCTATATTAGAAGATGCATTGGCTTCTTGAGGATGAGGTGTCTTCGGTAATAGATTTTCTGAAAATATTTATCACGTTAAACTTTTTTCTTTTAATATTTTTAGAAATTCAAAGTAAGAAAAATAAATTAAAAATACTAGGAACTATTTTTTAGTTGTGTATAAAAACTTACCGTCGATTATTTTTTCATACATCTCCATGATAGCTCGAGCACTTTCATCGTGTTGTGCATTTCTTCTCTTTATTTCACTAACCAAAACTCTTAATAATCTTAAATTTTGTTCAAAATTTGATTTGTGTGTGTAATATAATTTTGTTAAAAATCGTAAATTCCTAGTTTTTAGAAATTCAGCAAACCGTTGTGTAGCTATGTTTATTAAATTACGTTTACGTTTATTAAAAGACAATTTTTCTTCTTCTTTTTTTGCATTGGCGAAAAGCTCAATTTGTTCAGCAAATCTATCCAAACGAGCCGCTTCATTTTCTAGATAAGCTACCCTTTCCTTATGCTTACGGTCTTCAAATTTTGCTATGCTCAATGCAGATTTATAAACTACGTAAATACAGGAATCTACAAATGCCATTTTTTACTCAATTTAAAAAGAAAAACACTAAACAACGATAATAATTAAAACAAAATTATTTTATTTTCAGTTAAGTAAAAATATATCGACGTTTAAATTTTTAGTTGTATACTTTTAGAAAACTCAAAATAAGTACACCATACAAAAGTATCTTTAAAAAAAAGAAAAATACTAAACAATAATAATTAAAACAATATTATTTTATTTTTAATCGAGTAAAATATATCTGTATTTAAAATTTATATTTGTATAGTTTTAGAAAACTCAAAATAAGTACACCGTACAAAAGTAGCTATATGATGCACTTGAAAGAAGTCTAAACTCAAAGTGTCTAATGATTTCTCATTTAGTTTCTCTAATATTACGATTTTTCACTTAGTTTTCCTCCTATAGAATTACCTGGAGACTAATAAAATTAAAGAATTAACAAATAAGGGGGGAGGGTCTTTCGAAAAGAAATTACCGAAACGCTTTGTAACTACCTGCGACCTTTTTCAGTACACTCAAAGGTATTAAGTTTATCACTACATTAAGCTGTATAACAAAATCTTTTGTTATGAGCAGAAATTTTACTTATGCATTCAAAGTATTAATATATGTTTAGGAATTTTTGAACACATAACGAAAACTTTCTTAGATAATAATAACGAAAGATAAAATTTTTCAATCCTTTCAAGTGCCTTAATTACCCTTTTTATTTTACATTTGTGAAGTATTTACTCAAACTGTGACTCAGTCTGATAAAAATGTCATTAACTTATACTCACAAATAGCATATGATTTCATTTGTGGAAATTAATAGATTTTACTAATAGTTTTCTTCTATAGTTTTCACTAATTACTAACAAACTTTCACTCATCTTATTCACTAACCCTTCTACTACACACATAACTGTATATAACTAAAGTATTTAAACTCGTGTATTTCGTTTACTTGTGTCATAAAGTCAAAAGATTTCATTTAAGAAACATACTATTTTTCTGTCATATTGTGATTTTTCAGTATCGAATTTTTATTTAAAGAATTGTTTTAAATGACTAGTGAAAATCATAGTTCACAACTTAATAAGCGCATTAAAATGGCATCTTATAATTCAAGAGAAGAAGCTACAAATCATCTATTACATTCAAGTGTTTACCCCTTGAACGCTTCGTATACTAAAAAAATTGTTATCGGTCTCGCACCACAAAAAAATGAAAGTTTTGAGTGTGTAATTAAAATAATTAACCAAACATTTTTTGGTATTACATTTTCTTTGGAAGCTTGGGAAAAATTTAAATCGTATTTTGAAAATATGAATTCTTATTTGAGTAACGAAGATTTTACAACTCAAAACGAAAAAATTTCTTTTAATGGAATAACTCTATCATTTACCACAGCGTATAACTCCAGGGCTATAATTTTGGATAAGGAAGATACAGAAAATATACCGAACTCTTCAGAAAATCATCAACATGAAACAGGAACTGTAAAAAAGAAGAAACTCTATACTCCAGCGATAGTTATGCAAAAGACTTCTTTTGAAGGCATTCTTCGTTTGACAACCTGCATTGACGAGTGTATACGCATAAATGAAAATATTAAAGGTGCAGTATCAGTGTGTAACCAAACTATTGTCAAAGAATTGTGCAGTGTTTTTGATGAAAATTCTGTTTTTCCTAAAACTGATATTTTCATCAAACATTACATAAACTCTGAATCTGAACAATTGAAAAGTAAAATATTACCTGTATTGAAAAATGATTTTATTAAAAATTATTTCAATATTATTTATAATGAATTAATTGTTTTGCACTTTAACTCCATATCTTCGAGTGTTTTATTTAAAATTTTAGCGTAATAAATATTTTATATTAATGAAATATTGTACTTCGTTAAATTTATAAAAATGTAAAATTTATGCAAATATAACATAATACATTTATAAAATAATTCGTTTTATTCATCCTTTTAATCCTTTATTCCTAATCCCTCTAATATATTAAAGAGTATAAATATTAAATTGTATATTTCTATATAAAATATAAGGATTATGTAACTCCACCCACATAGTTAATATATTTTAATTAATCCTAATACTTAAGTAAATGCTAGAGTTAAATTCACGTATTTAGCGCATAATCTTTAAACTATATCTGTTCTTTTTTGAAATTAACTTTAACACGTAAACACATTAACCAATATTTAATAATTTCGGAGAAAACCACCCCAACATTCATGTAGATGTTATAGCTAACGTCATAGGATTAACACATAATCTTTAAGTTATACCTGTTTTAAAATTAACTTTTAACACGTAAACACATTAACTAATATTAAATAATTACGGAGTCATTCATTGAAATATTCATTTACTTAAATATATTTTTTACACGTACCTATAGCTAATGTACTTAAACTACCTGAACGCTTGACCGTACCGTGTATATGTAACACAAACCGACGCGGTGCGGTAGACTTAATGGCGGATAGCCCTAATTGTCAACGTCGCGGTAAGGTAGACTTGAAGACGTCATTTCCCTATAATTTTTCAGACACTGGCAGACTTCCCTATATTCCCCCATATACTACTATCATCAACTCCAAAAAGGCAACAACAGTATCAGATATATCTTCAACACCTATAGAAACACTAGGCACTGTAGAATTAGAAATACTCGGATTTATCCATGTATTTCACGTCTTACCACCTACAACATCATTCTCACAACATGCCATACTGGGCTTACCATATTTCGAAAAGGAACGTCCCGCGATTTGCTACAGATCTAGAACTCTCATAATAAATAGCAGTCCGATTGATCCAATACCTTTCCTCGAAGGAACCAATTACAGTTTGATGACAAGCGCATGAGAGAAATTAAAAACCGAAATTCTTGTGTAACACAAACTGACACCGATACCAAACGAAGAAAGGTAAAGATAATAAAACCACAAATAAATTTTACGCACGAATCCCAATTGAATTATGAAGACATAGAAACTTTCTGCAATTGTTCTGATTCAAAAGAACAGAAAGCCCTGACATATTATTCAGAAAAACTAAAGAATTATAAGGTAATCAACAAAAAATCAGCTAATTTATTAAACGATACATTTATAGTAAAGTCTGCACAAGAATCTCAGATACAATATGAAACAACGGAAATATTTTATGTATCTGATCGTGATTTTGAACGTATAGAAAACATTACTGAAACAGAAGATCTGAAGAGCGCAGAAGTACATTACGCGAATATTGTTGATGATACTACTATCCAATTCATGCAACCTCAAACATTAGAAAAATTAAAAATTTCAAATAATTCAAAATTTAGCGCATGCTTAAAAGTTGGTCTGAAAACTCATAATGAATTAAAAAAATTTTTTAAATACAAAGATGTCAACCAAAAATTTCCGACCAGAATTATAAAATCTTTTACTATTAAAAGAATAATTAAAACTAAAAATAAACTTAATAAAATTAAAATTTTATCAAAAAACGTTCATAAGCGCAATATAATTAATTGTCGGTTAAATTTACTAAAATTGAAGAGTTTACTTAAGGACCGAAGAACCAATTACGTGAGTTCAAAACCAGTCTATAAGGAAAAATGTACCAGGTCCGGTCAAGCCGAACCCACGGCCTCTGAAAGATTATCAGACTCCTTGGAAACATCAAACTCAGGCCACGAAATATCAAAATTTTCATATATGAGTCAAAAAAATGGTTTTAAAACCTATTTAGAATTTTACCGAAAACCTGAGGGGGAAGGCAGAGAATACGAAATTGAACACTCCGAATGGAATAACTATCAACTCGCCTTCATCGATTCAACAGACAACAAGATAAAATACAAGCTTTACCTGACGCTGAAAGAAACAAATAGTACTATACATTTCGAAAACCCTCAAGAAAATACTTCTCTCTTTTTAAAAAAAAATGTCAACGAAGTAGAGTCTCTTGAGATGCAAGGTAAAGAAAAATACAGGAGGGTATTAAAAACTTGCCCAACACTAACGGGATTAACAAAAATACTACCATACATCTCATTTGTAAAATACAACATTAATCGTATGGCCTGTGATTGGAGAATAGCCATCTCACTCATTTATTAACCTTTTATTAATACGTTGAACCTCAAATTGCATAATTTCATTTTTTTCCATTTTTTTTTATTTTAAATTTATTATTTATTCGTAATTTTGAAACGTCTAATTTTATTTTATATTATGTTTTGAGAATATACAAAAATCACTTTAGCATAGATTTTATTCTGAATAACGTGAAGTTTTTTATAATCTCTATTATTTTTACTAAAATAATTCTTTTATATTTTTGATGGTATACTTAACAAAGATTTTATGCATATAAACATAAAATTATATATATAAAGTCTTTGTATGTGAGATATACATAATTACTTATGGGTATAAACAAAGGGTTAAACATAGATTACAAATAATTTTTCCCTCCCCTATGATTAAAATATTACACTCTTAAGACTAACGCTTCATCATCAACACTACTATTTTATACTAAGGTTATGGTCATATATTTTAAATTTAATTTTAATCTACTTATTAAATTATTTGAGAAATCAATGTTTTTCTTAACATAATAAGAGTATATTCATCAATTTTTTTTTCCTATTGGACGTAAACAAAAGCAGACAATAGATTGCAGTCAAGGAGTTCGATTTTTAATAGCACAATCTACTGCATCGACAATTAATTTCTTAATAAAAATAATTCATTTGACATGCTTTTTTTTTTTTTTTTTCATAAAATCTAACACTGTACATATACGTATATACCTTCACTTGTACATACATGAGATAGTCATATAAAATAGATATTCATTTAAGGTAATGTAATACGATGTATGTTAAATACATGTTACCGACATTGCAGTTTCCCAAATTTTTAATCTTTATTAAAAAATTTTCTGAAATATCTCTATATTATGCTTTTTATTAATTAAAATAGAAGGCTATAATTTAGAGATATTTTTAAAAAATTTTGATTTAGAATAAAAAATTTAGAAAACTGTAATGTTGGTAATTTACATCCCCTTAATATGATTGTTGCAAAATATAATATATTTAAATAAAATTTTTAAATTCAAAAATTATTAAGTCTAATATAATGAAAGTTAGATTTAATTATTTTATTGCAAATTTTAATAAAAATTAATTGTGTAAAATTTATGATTTTCTTTTCCAGAACTCTTTTTGTTTTAAAATTCTTTATTTTATGTTGTTGTTGGACATAAGTAGAAATGAAATTTAATAAAATAGAATTTTTAATCATAAATCGTAAACTTGTTTTATCATGTTGAAGAGTAATTTCTTGATGCAAAACTCATATCTTTGTATTATCCTTATTTGTTATCCTTACTATTAATCATCAATATACAGATTTTAACAAATTATTGGTTTGATATAAAATATATGAATATTTGCATGATTCATTAACTAACAATAGTAAGTAATTATTTACTCAATGACATCCTAAATTTTCTTTTCTTATTTTTACAATAGTACTAGTATGACTTTAATTTTACTTAATTTCAAGTAATTTGTTGAATAATTGACAGTTAATTTTACAAAAATTAACTTGTCAAAATCAATCTGATACTTAGCTCAAAACACAATTTTATTATATAAATATATATAGTAGAAAAGAATTTTGTAATTTTAATAGTTACTTTTAAAGTAAATATGCTAAATTTTTATTATTTATTATTTTCATTCTAGTAAATAATAAATTATTATTCTAAGATTTTTATTTTTCAAGTCAAAATAAATTGAAACATTAGGACAATAATTTTCCTTCGATTAAAACAAATACTGAACTAAATCTTTTGTGTATTGATTAAACTAAATTTACTCATAGCTCAAGTTGAGATTAACTAGATGATCATCAAACTTAACAAATTTAATTGTTTTAATAAAACAACAATTTTTTTTTATTATTGCTGAAGAAATGGAATACAATATACATGCGTATACATTTAAACGCACATATATGTATATGTTTATATATACGAGTAAACTTGTACAATTAACAACATTTTAGAACGAGTCTTTATAATAATAAACTAATTATTATCATAAGGATTAAACAAATAGTAATTCGAATAAGAAAACACTCCTATGCTTTCCTGATATCTTCACCTTCAAACACCCCAACTTGTGAATACCTTCTTAACACAATCCAAGGAATTAGATTCAGAAACCACTATTGAATTGAAGAAATTAACACAAAATAACGACATAATTTCACTAAAGGAAATAGAAACAAAATTTAAAGAAATAGCCACACGCCACCACGAACGGAACCGTACTTACACATACATAGCCACAGGATCTTTTTTACAAATTTAATAATAGGAACATCAATATTCATTCTCATCTGGAAATGTAAATCCTTGAAATGTAAACAATGAACTAAACACAATCGAAAAATAAATAGTATAGAATTGCAAGAATATTCTTTAAAACAACCAGAATCAAATCGCCATACTACTTACGTGACCTTACAACCTCTTCAACAAAACCACTCCAACCATCAGATACTGGAAATCTCCGAATTTTCTAACCTGTGCAATCAAAACACAGAGGTCACACCTCACGAAAATCGAACTCTAGAATGATCTTTCTCTGCAGCCTCCCTGGATGCTGATTTAATACTGCAAAACATCACCTACGCCTGACCTTAATAGAAGCAGCCACGTAACGATTCAATCATCACTTTTCAAAAAAGATTTCAAATAAACATTCAAGAACTTAAATCATTAACTTGAAACATTAAATTTAATATTTTATATACTATAACAATATTTCTTTTTTAGTTTAACTCACATGAAGTTTTGTAATATTATAAGCACCGATACTATATACATTCCAAAACCTTACAAATTAACGATAATCTAAAATCAAAATAATTATAAAATAATTGAATGGTATATTTTCTTGTAATTAATAGTGTATTTCTTCCAGTGACCTATACAAACAAAAAAAAAAAAATTTTTTTCGCAATTATTACATTTATTTGAAAATTTTCTCATCTTTAATTTACTTCTTCTTTTCTATATATCTTCTCCCTCTCTTCCTGGAATATTGAATCGTAAGAAAATTATTATATTTAATAAATAACAAAATGTGTATTAATTATTAAATTAAAAAAATAAAAAAAAGAAAACACAAAAGGAGAATTCAATTTGAATAATTAAAACTTAATATTAACTTTTATAAAAATTTGGTTATTCTAAAACTAAATTAGAATTTAATTTTAATAAATATTTTGTTCAAAGGTGACAGGTAAGTCGTGGGACTACAAACTAGTTCCCAATAAAAAAAAATTTATTTCTTTTTGTGAACTCAACGACCGAAACAAATCCGGTCGTAACAATTACAATGGATGATAGTTGAATGAAAATTCTTACATTAAGAATGATAACGTTGAAATTTATTTTGATGAAAATGTTATTCGATTGACATTTTCAGTTGTGTTTTAATACTTAATAATTTTCCTTCGCGTTTTAATAATTTTTTGTTAATATTTAGGATTCATTCATAAATTATAATAACAATGATATGGAAATAAAAAAACAAATATAAAATTAAATATAATATAAACTTACTTGTGATACATACACTTCGTAATATTTATATTTCATTAAGAATTTACATTTGATGCAAATAAAATTGTTGGTTAATTGCAAGTAGTCGATTTATTATTTTGTAATATTCGAATTTCAAAATAACCAAAATATTTTATTTTAATCTTATAATCATGTATTTAAATTCAGTATTCCGTATGTATAAAATACATATGTGAAGATATTATAATTAGAAATAAACACGAAATTGGTTTTTAAGTATGCTTCACGTAAAAAGGTGTATTTTTAATTTAATTGTTCAAAATAATAGTCATATATTAAGGTCAAGAATCTAAACATAAGAGCTGTTTTTCAGTGATATTACACGTTACACGTAACTCTTTACACGTTTCAAAATTTTGTTATCTGATGTCAACTGAATTCAATATCCAAACGATACTTAAGTTCGGAATAATACGAGATACTCACGGTTACCTATGAAGTCGAGCTTAATTTTCGACTTTTGTGAATTATGCCTTACAATTTACATACGATTTAGGACATTCTTTACTTTTTTTCCTAGGTAAAAAATATACTATTCAATGTGAAATATTCTTGGAAATGAAGCGTATTTTATTTTTTTTTAAGTTCCTGGTCCTATTCGATCATTTTATATTATTTAGTTTCACTGATTTTTAATATAAAGTAAATCTTCATTCGAAATTTATTTGTTGTAGTCGTTTTTGATATTTTTATTTTAAATATTTAACTACACATATTTTCTCTTTATATAAAATCGGTGAAGTTAATTATATGCATGTAATCGAACAGAACTACATGATATTCCATATATGACATATTTAAACTTAGCCTTATATGGTTATGTAATAAACTTAAGCTTTCCTTTAATATTTATTTACATAAACAATAACGTATATTCAAATTTAATATTCTAAAGTTAATTTACTTTTTAGTGAATTTTAAATATTATTGTAATTAAAATATTTACCACCTTTTTCTACGTATCTCCGGTTCTTCGGATTCGCGTATTTTTTAGGTATGTACTTCGAATATATATACGTGGA
Source organism: Anastatus disparis (assembly GCA_017163975.1). NCBI lineage: Eukaryota > Metazoa > Arthropoda > Insecta > Hymenoptera > Eupelmidae > Anastatus > Anastatus disparis. The sequence goes on along the minus strand of JAFFSR010000401.1, from coordinate 74,352 downwards.
GATCGCATGTTATATGGTAAATTAGTGGATATTTTAACGATGATATGAGAAAGAAAGAAAATAAATACTTAAATACTGTCTCTCTGGTGCAGCGCTTACGGGAGCGTTACGTGAGAGAGATAGGATTTAAGTTAATATCTTCTTTTTCTCTACCTAAAGTTGCCACCACTTTTTACACGGCATGCTTTCTCCATAGTATATAAGCTCTAAGGGTATGTTTAATTATTCTTGTAATAAGATTTTCTTTTTATATTGTTTCCTATATAATTAGTAGTTATTATATATTAAAGTAAAACTACCTTTTTCTACAGTTCTTAGCTCAGATCTGCGCATTTTATCGTAATAAAAATAGCAATTTTAGTGAGTCCTATGTAATGAGTAGTTATCATATACAAGCACTTTTTAGGGCCCCATTTTCGGGTCTTATGTGGGCTTTAGTATATGTATTTCTCTCTTCATCTATGTTTAACTATATTTTGTTTTATTATCTTTTTTCACTCTCTATTCTTTCTTCCTTTATTTTTCTTTTACTCTCTCCATCTTCAGCTAAATTTCTTAATTTTCTCTTTTCTTTAAAGTATAGATTTTAATAATGATATAATATTAGAGTCTACACTTAATTAGCTTCTATGAAAAAGAGAAAATGTCTTGTCGACAGGGCATCTCTAAATGCAGGTGAATTGAACTTAATCAGCTAATTTTTGACTGACGTTTTGTCAATTTTTACCTAAATTTTGTATAATTGAACAGACTTTATAAATAAATTCAGCTAATTTGAAGGCAAATTTATCCTGCTTCTGCTAAATTTTAACTAAATTTTATCTATTTTTTATACAACTTTCAGCTATTTTTCAACTAACTTTTAGCTAACTTGTTACTCTTATTTTAATGAAATTTCAACTAATTGGGTCCACGATTGATTATTATACACGGTGGCAGCGTCGATAACGATGGCAGAAAACTTTTTATAATATTATAAGATAGATATCTTTCTATATAAAATAGTTTTTAAAAAATTTTAGTTTTTGGGCCTTTATATCTTACCTATAGAACTCTTATTTTCCACTCTTTTATATGATAAAACCTATTTTCTACTCATCTTACACCCATTTTCCACTTTTTTCAACTCTACACCCCACCCAACAAAAATAACTGCTGATACCCACGTAAAGATACTCGAGTTCCAAGTTCTACTCAATACTGAAATCACGTTTATGAATTCGAACCTTATAGACGAATCTCAATCTTGTGAATACTGAAGATTATCAAATCCCAACCTTAATCTTGAATTTGTACATGCGCACACAGAGAAAGGAAAATACCTAAAACAAATGTACTAACTTGAGTCAGTAGTCAAAAAAACGTTACCAGTCGTTTTTTGATACTCAGTACATAAATTAAGAGAACCTATATTAGTACATCTTTCAACGCGTCTTAACCCAAAAATTATTTGGTATAGTACTGAATTTTTTCGTACTACGGAACTTAATTATCTTATACTAACATATTACCTATATAATGCGCACTGCGGCGCTGCTAAGTATAAAACTTAAATATAATTAATACTCAATAACATAAAAACCATTAAATTGTAAAACAATTTTCAACAGTTGATAAATATAATGTAAATCATATAATATATAACAATTTTGAATCACTTATAATTAATTTTAAACTCAAAAGCTAACTATTTTAAAACGAAGTATAGCAGATGAACATGTATCGTCCTATTCCTTAAATATCACGAATTAGAAAATTAATTATTAGTAAATCAAAAGTGTTATATATTATAATAATAATTCCATATTTATCAATTTTTAATTTTAGTAACAGAAAAAGCCGCACCAAAAGAGAACAACAATTACATTTTCTGGAAAATATTGCCCTTGAATTATGTAGGTGAAATGTCAGTCTTAGTACTGGAAAAAAAGACACTAAGCATCGAAAATTTTTGCTCATGCCTAATAATATAATAGTACCAACATTAGTCCCTAAAATTCAAGCTATGTATTAATTGAAATTATATTGTCACTCTCATTGCAAATACCTAAGTACATAAATTAAATATACTAGATTTAATACCTATTTCAAGAGTACCAATGAATATAGACGCTTATAGAAGCGTACTCTTAAATGGTAAATTTCTGCTAAAAATAAGTTACCCAGCTACTGAGGGCGCCACTAGATCCCACGTATTTTTATATTTATATATATCAAATTTTTCATATGTATAGATATATAAACAATGTTAAAGTGTTACCCAGGCTTTCGGACGAAAAATTTAACCCAGAAGCATCCTTTTATAAGCGTCTATCTTCTTTGACAGTACTTTCCTTTCTCCGTGTAGTTGTTGATTCTAGGAAACGTCAAATACTGTTTTCGATTATTTCATGGTTCGTGATTGAAACACGTAATTAAAAAGAATGAATTCCTATCATATTGTTTTATTGATTTAGGTGCAATCTAGTAAAATAATTGTAACATTAATTCATTTTTTTTTTAAAATATAAAATTTTAATTTAGTACGAAACTTTAATATCAAAATTCATAAGTTCAATTCTTTTTCATTTTAAAATTCGCTAATTTATACATAATAATATAATATATGAAAATTTAACCGAGCGACGTTAGGAGCGAAGTAAATTAAGCTAGTCTTTTTATTAATTGCAAATACTATCAAATTAAAATAAAAAAATATAATAATAAAAATCCTTCAACTTCATTATAATATTTTCTAAAAAGAAAAATTACAATAAACGACAAACTAACTAAAACGTTAACATAAACGAAAAGATGATAAGAAAAATCTTTCTTTTGAATAACTCAATTATTAATAATAAACAAGCAATATGAGTGTCACTAAATAATTTCTTTAACCGCGCGTGCAATGTGAATAAAATAAAATTACTTGGGAATAATAATGAACTGAATATGTGAAAAAGAAACAATTAAGTAGCGTTGGTGAAAAAACAATCGTGAAATACAATGAATAATAAAATGAAATATGAAAAGATAAACGTATTATATGTAAGGGAAGGGACATTCGATTATATAAGACGTCTTGACAGATGGTTAAGATTTAGATGAGCTTTTGGGTTCTGCATAGTCCACGATGAAGGACATAGATTAAGCCAGTCTTGCATAAAAGGATGTAGTTTTCGAGGAAAACTGATTAAAAAAATTAACTACGAATAAAAAGATTAAAAGTCATTACGCGAAGTGAAATAAAAATATTGCACCCCTGGATCTTGTAGCATGATTATTTCACTTTTGATGAGGGGATACAACAGTAATTTTAACGCGAGAGAGAAATAATTTGGAGTGTGCATGCAGCACCCCTAGATCTTGTAGCGCGCATTCCTGTTATGTTTCTCCATGGGCAGGTCAAGATAAAAATACGAGTGTTGCACCCCTGGATCTGGTGGCACGATTTTTATCTTTCATAGAGGGGTACTGTATATTTTATTCTTCGATTAAGGGATTGATAAAAAAAAGAAAAATAAAGAAGATAAGATAAATAGATAAAAAAATTATTACAAGTGGAAATGTTTATTTAAAAAAATTTTTTTTATGCAGGAACACTCATGCAATTAACAAAAAAATACCTTTAAAAAAAAAATAATGTGTGAAGACATTAATAAAACTATAATTAAAATTTAAGACAGATAAATTTATGAATATTAAATTTATGAACAATTTTAAATAATGAAATAACAAGTGAAAACAATTACGAAAACCATCCAATATATTTAAAAAAAACAAGATTCTGCTAATAATCTGGTAAAACAGAAATAAAAAAATTGTGAATCAGCAAAGAAACGCTGTACGGGACACCTGACCTAACCTAAGAATGGGATTCCAAAAAGAAGGGAGAAAAAGAGGAGACAACCATACCCATTATAAGAAACTCTAGAATACGACAAGGTATAACACAGCGATGCATATCATTGCGGACATCATTTTGTGTCCGGAAGTTCATCAAGAAACATTTATAAGTTTTAATTTAATAATTATAGTGAACTAAAAAAAAATAGTAGTAAAGTAATATTGAGCAGTTGTACAGCATTCGTTATTAACCTCGACCTGAAGCTCGTAACAAAACATAGGTAATGATGAAATAACAAATATTTTATAATTTTTAATTTTAAACTTAGAATTTCTTGATCCTGATGATAATAAATTTTTATAACGGTTAACTCGACATAAATTCTTTTAATGGTACTATAAGCTTATAATGAGAAAAAAAACTTATCGTGTTTTATGCCATCAAGTTATGGAATATGGAGTTACTTTGATAAAATTAGAAATTTTATCAAAGTAACTCAAACTAGTAAATCACTTCCAAAAAATCAATCGATTTAATCAGTGAATTAAATTTACAATTCATAAGAAAACCAAAAAACACCATTAAGAGAATGTAATTATACAACTTTATTTCATATTTTTCCAGTCAATATAATAATATTAAAAAAATATTTTAAATTATTTAAAAAAAAAAAATTTTTTTTCTTTCTTTTTGTTTTTATAATTTTTTATAATTATGAAAATAATTTATGACTATATTCTAAACTGCTATAAAACCCAAATCGTCTATACTTTCATGATACTTTCACTAATCATTTTGTTTATCAATTTTCATTATTAAAACAAAATGGTTAGAGCCATCTTAATAAATATTTTAAATTCTTTACAGTTTCACCGCAATTCACAAATAAAATATCATCTGTTTCATCTAACAAGGAGAGCACCTCACCTCCGGGAAACGGATTTGGCTGAAACTGCAGGATATGATTTTTTGATAAAAAAAATGAACCCGTGTTTCTTCTTTTCGTCGAATAGGCCCCCTAGACAAGGATATAGACATTTTTTTAGAAATATGGCTAATAATAGCCTTTATAAGAACTTGAATAACCAAAGAACTAAGACTCTTACAAAAAAATGCATGGAAGATAAAATAAAGCACGAATTGAATGCTTGAATTTAAGCTTTGTTGCATTAAAAAATCTTTAGCGGTTCAAAAGTTGCAGGTGATTAAAATATGTTGATAAAATAACGTGAAAATTGATCATATTTTAGATGCTAAAACTATTCAGTAAATACGTGGTAATATTTAATTAAGAATAACTTTCGGACAACAGAAGCTTTTTCAATGCAACAAAGCTTAAATTCAAGCATTCAATTCGTGCTTCATTTTATCTTTTATGCATTTTTCTTTGGTTATTTAAGTTCTTATGTAGACTCTTATTCACCATATTTTTGAAAAAATATCTATATCCTTGTCTAGAGGGCCTATTCGACGAAAAAAAACACAGGTTCATTTTTTTTCATCAAAAAATCATATCCTCCAGTTTCAGGCGAATCCGTTTCCCGGAGGTGGAGTGCTCTCCTTGTAAGTGTATAAATAAAAATTGCAAATTAAAATATCACTTAAATACTTCAGCTAATTTGTTTCTATTAAAGATTGAACTAACATTAAATAAAAATTCCTTATAAATCCTATATTATATTAAAGTGGAACCACTTTTTTTCCATTTCTCCGGTTCTCCAGTTCTCCAGTTCTCCGGTTCTCCGCATTTGTTAAATGTATCTAATCTTTTGGTAATGAGAGTAGCAATTTTTTATTGGGCCCTATATAATTAGTCCTCATTAGTCATAAGCATCTTTTTGGGTCATATTTTTTTTTGAGTATATTTTCTTGGGCTCCTCACACAGCATGAAATATTGCAGTGAAACTTTCACTGAAATATTGTGCTGAAATATTGTCACAAGATTGCAGCAATCTTGTCTTACTATTGCTAAGAGGTTTCATGAAACATTTTAGTGTGATATTGCTGCAAACTTGCTACAAGGTTACAGAAAATAATTCAAGCAATATTACAAGGAACCTTTCATGAAAGGTTGCAGCGAGGTTTCTGCAAGGTTTTATAAAACATTTAATGAAATATTGCAAGAAACCTTTCATGAAAGGTTGCAGCGAGCTTTCTGCAAGATTTCAGAAACATTTTATAAAATATTGCAAGAAACCTTTTACGAAAGGTTGCAGCGAGGTTTCTGCAAGATTTTAGAAATATTTCATGAAATATTGCAAGAAAACTTTTATTACATGTTTCAGCGGGATTTTCAGCAAGATTTAGACAATATTTTGATGGAATATTGCATCGAACTTTCTATGAAAGATTGCAGCAAGCTTTCTGCAAGATTTTAGAAACATTTTATAAAATATTGCAAGAAACCTTTCACAAAAGGTTGCTGCAAGGTTTCTGCAAGGTTCTAAAAACATTTCATAAAATATTGCAAGAAACCTTTCACGAAAGGTTTCAGCGAGGTTTCTGTAAGATTTTAGAAATATTTCATGAAATATTGCAAGAAAACTTTCACGAAAGGTTGCAGCGAGGTTTCTGTAAGATTTTAGAAATATTTCATGGAATATTGCAAGAAATCTTTCATGAAAGGTTGCAGCGCGGTTCCTGTAAGACTTTAAAAACATTTCATGAAATATTGCAAGAAAACTTTTATTACATGTTTCAGCGGGATTTTCAGCAAGATTTAGACAATATTTTGATGGAATATTGCATCGAACTTTCTATGAAAGATTGCAGCGAGCTTTCTGCAAGATTTTAGAAACATTTTATAAAATATTGCAAGAAACCTTTCACGAAAGGTTGCAGCGAGGTTTCTGCAAGGTTCTAAAAACATTTCATGAAATATTACAAGAAACCTTTCACGAAAGGTTTCAGCGAGTTTTCCAGCAAGATTTGAGAAACTTTTCATGGAATATTGCAAGAAACCTTTCATGAAAGATTGCAGCGAGGTTCCTATCTTTTGCTAAAAGTTGCAGTAAGATTTCTGCAAGGTTTTTGACAAGATTTCTAAGATATCACAAAAGATATTGCTATGTACATTTCTTACAGTCAATTTAAAATCTATATAATAAAGTAATTAAATAAATATGGACAGTCAGACTGCCCTTGTTTATAATCACCCCCGTAGAATAACCTGAAATAAAAACTTAAAAATTAACTGGAAAGAAACCTGAAAATAAATAAAATTAGTAAAGCACAATCTGACTGTCCCCCACTACCAAAAAACCTTTCTTCGATTGTGATCCTGTATAATGTCCAACGTTTCGAGCACGCTACTGCTCATCCTCAAGGACTGAACTCCTCTCGCCGCATGACTCCCAATTTATACCTAAAAAATTATTTGAATATCCCCTCCACCATCAAAAACACCAATATAAGTTAATATACCTCCACAACTTTAATTCTATATTATGTTAGAAAACGATGATTAATACTATTTAATTTACTTGATTCTAACATTAAATTTACATTATTTTTATTCTGAAAAATGTGAATATTCTCAAAACTCTCCCTTTTAAATTTATTTTTAATATTATTTTCTAAAATTTTAATATTCACAAAATCAAAAGAATGAACGGAATTCAAACAATGTTGCTTCAAACCCGACACAACATTTGGACTTCTTAAACTTTATTTATGTTCATAAATTCGTTTCTTTAAATATCTACTTGTCTGTCCAATATAATATTTATCACAATCATTACAATTGATCTTGTAATCGACTCCCGATTTTTCATCCTTTTCATCCTTATCTTTACAATTATTAAAAAATCTACCTAAATTATTATTATTTCTAAAGAAAACTTGAATTTTATGTTTTTTGAATTCATTTCTAATTCTTTCTGACAAACCTCTAACATACGGCAAAACAAAATACAAGCTTCTAGTTTCTACATCAATTTTTTTTTTTAAATTACTATTATAAATTGCATTTACCCTCTCCTCAATCATTCTATTAACAAATTCGATTGGATAACTATTACTAACAAAAGCCTTTCTAACAATGTTCAAATTTTCTTTTCTGAAATCTATATATGATAACTTAATAGCGCGATCAATCACACCCTTCAAAGTACCAATTTTGTTTCCGAACTGGTGATGTGAATTAAAATTCAAAAATCTACCAGACCAAGTTGGCTTCCTATACCAATTTAGTTTAACTTTATTATTACTGTCTCTAATTACTTTAATATCCAAAAAACTCAACTGATTATCTGACTCTATTTCTTTAGTAAATTTAATTCTATCATGAACAGAATTAAAAACATCAACCATTTCATCCACAAAACAATCTGGCACCACAGCAAAGATGTCATCAACATATCTTTTATAAATTATTGGCTCAAAACTCAATTTCGACAAAGCAACACCCTCCAATTTTTCCATCACCAAATTAGCTATCACAGGTGACAATGGTGATCCCATCGGACAACCATACCTCTGCTCATAAAAAATTTTATCAAAAGAAAAAACTGTATTATTAAAAACTAATTGGACTGCTTTAATCATTTCACTCTGAGTTAAACTAGTATACAAACTGATATTAGACCACCTCTCGCAAATGATCTCATGGACAGTCAGACTGTCCATATTTATTTAATTATTTTATTATATAGATTTTAAATTGACTGTAAGACCGATGGAAATATTTATCATCCTATTTATTATTCAGTCGACATAAGTATTGTTTTTATTTTGAATTAAAGGTCTATTGGGTGGTTATTATGTTTTATTTTAGACATATAAATTTAAAATATGGGAGGGTAGTAAAAGATTATTGTTCAAAATGGGTTAAGGATGTTGTTCGAATTTTAATTTTGAGGGAACAATTGACTTTTCTTTTAAGATGTAGGAAATCAAATAACTTTCCAAAGCATATTGATAATAGGTTTGATGGTGGATATTTTTATCAATTTAGCAACAAAAGAGTTTCTCATGATTTAGAAAAAAACATTTTCTTTTTTAAAAATAAATTATTAAATTTAGAGATTAAAAATGTTAATTTTGATATTAATGGTTTGAATGGATATTTGTTGGGTCTTGAATCATATTTATATAGAGTTATGAATTACAATGATTTACATGAATTGTTTCATAATCAGGAGAGGCACTTTAATAAAGTAAAATATATGAAAAGGAAAAATTTAAAAAGAAAATTTGAATATTTTGTTCGGAAAAAACACTGTCAAACCAATCATTATAATGGTAATGATGGTTGGTTCAGAAATCTGACTGATAGAGTAATACCTAATGAAGTGGTGAATGTTATGTCAAGGGGAGCAGGGTTTGCTTTACCATACTTAAACAATGATCTTCCGATTAAAGAAATTATTGCAGATGTGGAAAGTAGTGTTGTTGGTTTTAATGATGAATTGAAGAAAGATTGTAGGGGATCATTGGTTAAGATTATAGGGAATTTTAAAAGGGAGAATAGATTTAATAATTTTATTTATGGGAACTTGTGTCATGATTTAAAGGTAACAAAAAAATTTTTGAGGGATAATGTAGACATAATTTTTCAAAGGGCTGATAAGGGTAATGTAACAGTAGCTTCATTTAAGGGGGAATACATGAATCATTTAAAGCTTCTTTTGGATGATGACACCACTTATAAGAAAATTAGGAATCCACATATAAATAAGTTACAAGATAGTTTGAAGGATTTATTGTTATAATGGAAAAAGAAGGATTTTATAGATGATAAAGTTTTTAAATTTCTAAAATGTGAAAATGGTACAGTTGCAAAGTGTTATGGGCTTCCTAAGATTCATAAAGAACAGCTGACATATAGAATAATAATATCGTCAATTAATTTTCCTACGTATAAATTTGCACGGTTTTTGTCTGATATTTTAATTAATGTAGTTGGAAAAACTAATTCTTTTGTTAAAGATAGTTGGAGTTTTTATGATATTATAAAAGATATTGTTATTCCGAATGATCATAAAATGATTTCGTTGGACGTTGTATCTCTGTTTATGAATGTACCTCTGGAGATGGTCAATGAGATCCTTTGCGAGAGGTGGTCTAATATCAGTTTGTATACTAGTTTAACTCAGAGTGAAATGATTAAAGCACTTCAATTAGTTTTTAATAATACAGTTTTTTCTTTTGATAAAATTTTTTATGAGCAGAGGTATGGTTGTCCGATGGGATCACCATTGTCACCTGTGATAGCTAATTTGGTGATGGAAAAATTGGAGGGTGTTGCTTTGTCGAAATTGAGTTTTGAGCCAATAATTTATAAAAGATATGTTGATGACATCTTTGCTGTGGTGCCAGATTGTTTTGTGAATGAAATGGTTGATGTTCTTAATTCTGTTCATGATAGAATTAAATTTACTAAAGAAATAGAGTCAGATAATCAGTTGAGTTTTTTGGATATTAAAGTAATTAGAGACAGTAATAATAAAGTTAAACTAAATTGGTATAGGAAGCCAACTTGGTCTGGTAGATTTTTAAATTTTAATTCACATCACCAGTTCGGAAACAAAATTGGTACTTTGAAGGGTGTGATTGATCGCGCTATTAAGTTATCACATATAGATTTCAGAAAAGAAAATTTGAACATTGTTAGAAAGGCTTTTGTTAGTAATAGTTATCCAATCGAATTTGTTAATAGAATGATTGAGGAGAGGGTGAATGAAATTTATTATAGTAATTTAAAAAAAAAAATTGATGTAGAAACTAGAAGCTTGTATTTTGTTTTACCGTATGTTAGAGGTTTGTCAGAAAGAATTAGAAATGAATTCGAAAAACATAAAATTCAAGTTTTCTTTAGAAATAATAATAATTTAGGTAGATTTTTTAATAATTGTAAAGATAAGGATGAAAAGGATGAAAAATCGGGAGTCGTTTACAAGATCAATTGTAATGATTGGTATAAATATTATATTGGACAGACAAGTAGATATTTAAAGAAACGAATTTATGAACATAAATATAGTTTGAGAAGTCCAATTGTTGTGTCGGGTTTGAAGCAACATTGTTTGAATTCCGTTCATTCTTTTGATTTTGTGAATGTTGAAATTTTAGAAAATAATATTAAAAATAAATTTAAAAGGGAGAGTTTTGAGAATATTCACATTTTTCAGAATAAAAATAATGTAAATTTAATGTTAGAATCAAGTAAATTAAATAGTATTTATCATCCTTTTCTAACATAATATAGAATTAAAGTTGTGGAGGTATATTAACTTATATTGGTGTTTTTGATGGTGGAGGGGATATTCAAATAATTTTTTAGGTATAAATTGGGAGTCATGCGGCGAGAGGAGTTCAGTCCTTGAGGATGAGCAGTAGCGTGCTCGAAACGTTGGACATTATACAGGATCACAATCGAAGAAAGGTTTTTTGGTAGTGGGGGACAGTCAGATTGTGCTTTACTAATTTTATTTATTTTCAGGTTTCTTTCCAGTTAATTTTTAAGTTTTTATTTCAGGTTATTCTACGGGGGTGATTATAAACAAGGGCAGTCTGACTGTCCATATTTATTTAATTACTTTATTATATAGATTTGAAATTGACTGTAAGACCGATGCAAATATTTATCATCCTATTTATTATTCAGTCGACATAAGTATTGTTTTTATTATGTACATTTCGCCAATGGTTATTACTGTAAGTATGCTATTATTATAAATATTTATGCGTAGGGTGAAAAAATCCATCGAATTGTCATTGAAAAAAGTAAAGAACGCATAAATATTAGAAACAAAACCTTTTATTTCAATATTCTTTACTTTTCTCAAAAACGATGCTGAGGAATTTTTTCTTCTTGTGTACAAATATTTATAATAATACTATTGCGCTCAACTAGTAATTTATAGATAGAACGATTGATACTTAAGCAAATAAGAAATACTTTATTACACAAGGATAGAAAATCCTGCCTACTAGTAAATATTACTGCAGCAAACTTTTGGCAAGATTTAAGAAATATTTTACAAAATATTGTAGAAAACCATACGGAAAGGTATGAGCGTTGTTCGCGGCAAAATTTGGGAAAAATTTCATGAAATATTACGAGAAACCTTTCATGAAAGATTGCTGCAAGGTTTCTTGAAATGTTGCTGCGAGGTTTTTAGAAATATTTCAACCGGGTTCTAGCGCGGACATACAAATGTTGCTGCAATATCTCATAAAAGGTTGCTACGAGGTTTTCTGCAAGGTTACGGCGAGATTTTCTGAAAAATTGCTGTGTGGTTGCTTGAAGTGTTTTTGCTATTTTTCCCGCAACATTCCTGTGAGGTTTCTTGGAATGTTTCTGTTACATTTCCTGAAAGATTGCTGCGAGGTTTCCTGCAAGGTTGCGGCGAGGTGTTCTAAAAGATTGCTGCAAGGTTTCTTGAAATGCTTCTGTTACGTTTCCTGAAATATTGCTGTGAGGATTTCATGAAAGGTTGCTGCGAGGTTTTCTGAAAGATTGCTGCGAGGTCTTTAGAAATATTTCAACCGGGTTCTAGCGCGGACATATAAATGTTGCTGCAATCTTTCATGAAAGGTTGCTGCGAAGTTTCAAAACTTTCATGAAACCTTGCAGCAACCTTGCAGCAATCTTTCATGCTGTGTGGGTCTATATTTTTTGGGCCCAATATTTTTTCGATTTTTATACATTAATGGGCTTTATATTTTCTTAGGACCAATATTTTTTTGGGCCCAATATTTTTTCGAAATTAATATTTTTTTGGGGACTATATTTTACTTAGCTCTATTTTTCTGGGCCTTATATTTTTAAGGCCCTACATTTTTTTGAGTCCTATTTTCATTGAGCCTCATATTTTTTTCGGGCCTTACATTTTCTTGGGTTCTATATATTTGTGGGCCCAATATTTTTTCGATTCTTATGTATTCCTGGGCTCTATATTTTTTGGGCCAAATATTTATTCAATACTTATATATTCCTTTGCTCTATATTTTTTGGCCCAATATTTCTTTTAAATATATATTTTCTTGAGTTCTATAATTTTTTTGGGTCCTATATTTAATTTAGCTCTATATTTTTCTGGGCCTTATATTTTTTTGGGCCCAATACTTTTTCGATTTTTATATATTATTGGGCTTTATATTTTCTTAGGAGCAATATTTTTTTGGGCCCAATATTTTTTCGAAATTAATATTTTTTTGGGTGCTATATTTTATTTAGCTCTATTTTTCTGGGCCTCATATTTTTCAAGCCCTACATTTTTTTAGTCCTATTTTCTTTGGGCTTCATATTTTTTTGGACCTTATATTTTCTCGGGTTCTATATTTTTTTGAGTACTATATTTTATTTAGCTCTATTTTTCTGGGCCTTATATTCTTCAGGCCCTACATTTTTTTGAGTCCTATTTTCTTTGGACCTTACATTTTCTTGGGTTCTATATTTTTTTGGGTCCAATATTTTTTCGATTCTTATGTATTCCTGGGCTGTATATTTTTTTTGGGCCTAATATTTATTCAATTTTATATATTCCTGTGCTCTATATTTCTGGGCCCAATATTTTTTTGAAATTTATGTTTTCTTGGGTCTAATTTTTTTTTTGGGTCTTATATTTTATTTGGCTCTATATTTTTCTGGGCCTTATACTTTTCGGGCCCTACTTTTTTTTCGTGCTATTTTCTTTGGGCCTTATATTGTCTTGGGTTCTAATTTTTTAGGGCCAAATATTTTTTCAATTCTTATATATTCTCTGGTTCTATATTTTTTGGGCCCAATATTTTTTTGAGATTTATATTTTGATGGGTTATTTAATTTTTTTGAGTCTTATATTTTATTTAGCTCTATATTTTTCTGGGCCTTATATTTTTTAGCCTCTACAGTTTTTTAAGTCTTATTTTCTTTGGGCCTCATTTTTTTCGGCCTTTTATTTTTTAGCTTCCATATTTTTTTTGGTCCTACATTTCTCTAGGCCTTATATTTTTTTGGACCTACTTTTTTTCGAGTCCTATTTTCTTTGGGCCTCTAATTTTTTTGGGCCATTTGTTTTTCTGGGCCTTATTGTTTTTTAACTTTTTTTTGGATTTATATTTTTTTTAATCTTATATTTTTCTGGGCGCAATATTTTTTTATTATTACATTTTCTTGGTCTCTATATTTTTTGGGCACAATATTTGTCTGATTCTTTTATTGTTTTGATTCTTATTATGCTTGAGCTCTATATTTTTTTGATTCTTATATTTTCTTGAGCTCTATATTTTTTTGGGCCCAATATTATTTTGAATCTTATATTTTTTTGATTCTTATGTATTCTCGGCTCTATATTATTTGAAGCCGAATATTTTTTCAAAACAAATTTTTGGGCCTAATATTATTTTTATAATTATATTTCCTTGGCCTCTATATTTTTTTAAGCCCAATATTTTTTTGATTCCTATATTTACTTTGGCTCTATATTTTGGGCTCTGAATTCTGTTATAATAAACTCAATTCAACTGAATTTTTAGTAATATTCATACGGCTTCCATGTAGTACAATTGGTAGTGTTTGCCTGAAATCTCCTGATGCAATTACAGTTTTACCACCGAGAGGTTGGTTCACATCGCATAAATCTTGAAAAAGAAAATCAACTGCTTTAAAAGCAAATTTTGAAGTCACGGATATTTTATCCCAAACAATTATTTGTGTTTCCTTTGTTTGCTTTCTGCAGAATTAGGCTTAACATTACAAGTTGTACAATCTGTTATATTTAAGAGGACGTTGTATCTCTTTATCCTTTTCTAATAAAAAAAATGTAGGTTTTTAAAAAAAACTAGTAGTTATTACCAGAAATCAATAGTTGTCCGCAACTTGTAAAGTAAAAAACAATATTTTTTCTAATGAGGACAGATTAATTCTCTAGCCTCATTTATGATTTTGTAAGTATGTCAAACTTTTCTTGAAAACAAAGCATCAAAATTAATTTTATTATTAATTAATTAATATAATTCAGCGGCCTCTTAACGGTAGTTTAAATGTTGTATGCACGGTTTTTCCATCAACTGATCAATTCGCTGCTATAGCTGTCCAAGCTGCACATAAATAATGTATAGTATGATATTTAAAATAAACTATTAAAACGTTAAGTAAATAACTTTTTCCTTTTTCTACCTGGTCCATCTATAAAAATATATTTTTCTTTACTTTGGTTGTTTAAACTCTTTATAGTAGAATTAAATATTTGTCTTTGTTCATCATTTACAGAATTTATTCTCATTTCTCATTCATTAAGAATATTATTATTATGATTTAAAATTGTTTGATTATCTTCTTCTATAAAGGTGCTTATGTTAGGTAAATTGAAATCGTTTCAAGAAAATCCATTGACTTGTAAATTATTTTCAATAACATTCAATGCAAGACTTTTACCTATATTTTTTACGTATTTAGGATAGTATAACTTATCTTTATATTTTTTATATAAATCTCGTGCATTTATAGGATTATGGAAAACGCAAATGAAAGCAAATAATTCATAAAGAATATAAAGAAATTTTGTTGAAGATGCTTCTTCCAAACATCTATCCCATTCTTTATCTTCATTAATTAATTGTTTTGCCTTAGCTGCCTCATAAAACGAATTGTACAATACATCATCAACAGTACGCAAAGCTTCAAAAGATGTGGCTTCTTCAACATGTATTTGCAGAGATTAGTAGAGATTGCCAATGCCGTGTTAATGAAACGTGCCGAATTCGATCATGACGATCCTTGCGGCGCTTCTGGAACTATACGCGCAAAGCCCCTCCACGTCTACACGCGCGTAGAGAAGCAAGCGAGAGGGGAGGAGACAAACACACGAAACACGAGGCTTCCAGTGGCGTAGATAAACTTACGGCAAACCCGCTTTAGCTTGTTTTCACCGCGATACTTTAAAACCTGGAGCATAAGAAATTTTTTAAATTTTTTCTGCATTTTATATGCATAAATAAATGAAATAAATCAATTGAATTTATTTGAAATAAATTATGAATTTAATTAATTATAAATATTTAAATACTTTGAATTTCAAATAGTGAGAATAAAGAGCAAATCAAAAGAGATTCTTATCCAAGTGTAAGCACGCACACACATATTTAGATGTATTAGTTTGTTAAAATATAATATAATGATTAATTTCCACTAAGAGAATTTCCATCCAAGTTTAAATCAAATTTAAACACTTTGAAAGTGAAATCAAAGCAAATATAAATCAATATAAAGCTGTATTGAATTATAAAAAAAGGATTTCTCCTCATTTTTTTATTATTCTTTAATAAATTTATAATTAAATTTAAAATGTCGAAAAGAAGGTCAATCCTGATATTACACGAAAAGACATCTGAAGAGCTTCTCAATGAGATGGATCAGCTCTCAAATGCCAGCTCTGATGAGGCTATAAGGAAATCTGGCTCACGGAGAAAAGCAGTAGCAGAGGAATTAAAATGCCTCGATAAAAATCAAGATGGCTTGGAAACTGGGATAGTAAACATTGAAGGAGATGTAACAAATCAAAATATTTTGCAAAATAACATGCAAATAAGCCAAGATTCTCCAAAGGAATCATTCAAACTTTTAGAAGATTTAATGAATAAAAAATTAGAAGAAGCTAAATTTAATTGGCAAAAAGAGATGAAAGAAACTAAAACAAAACGGTTTAGTGAAATTCAAACTTTGAAAAATGAAAATGAGAATTTCAAAAAAGATATAAATGTTCTTAAGAGGAGGTAGGAACCATTTGCCGCTTGGCGGCGCTGCGGTCAGGTGAGAGATAAATATAAAATATTTTTTACATAGCGATTTACATTTTACCGAAACAGTAATATACTTCTAATATTGTCAAAGGCACTAGCCATATATATGTAGAATAATTATTGATGATAATCTTGTTTGAAAAGTCTAAGCTATTGTTATAAAACTAAAAATGCGGTGCGAAGTAGAGCCGGCGTGAGCATGTATATACGTCGTTCTTTAATATTACTTTCTCTGTCGCACTTAGAAAAAATACCCATATGTTTACATCGGTTCCACCACGCGCCGCATTTTTCGTTTTATGATAATATTTTAGACTTTTCAAACAATATTAGCATCAATAATAATTCTACATATATATGGTTAGTGCCTTTGACAACGTCAGAAGTATATTATTGTCTCGGTAAATTATAAATCACTGAATAAAAAATATTTTCTATATTTCTCTCACCTGACCGCAGCGCCACCCTATATAGAGCGGCGAATGGTTACGACCTCCTCTTAAAACTGAAGTCCAAGAATTAACGATAAAAAATTAAACATTAACCAAATTGGTTTCGGAAAATGAAGATATCATTGCTGTACTTGGACATCAAGAGATAGCTGAACTCGATGATGCACTAAGAAAGAATGAAGATATCATGCGAAAGTTACAAGAACAGATGAAGAGTGTACCAAATCATACCTATAATGGAAATCCAATTGCATCTACTGATGCAATTAAAAAATTACAGTTAAAAATACTGAAATTTAAAAGGACTTCGGAGGAAAGACCCATCAAGTTTTTAAGTGACTTGAAAAGATGCATAGAGGTTACAAATCTTGATGAAAAGGAGATAAAGTATATATTTTCTCAAGCTTTAGAAGAAATTGCTCAAAGTGGGTTTCATATCAATGAAAATGAAATTACAACTTTTGAGGAATTTGAAGAAAGATTCAAGCTGCAATTCTGGAATAAAAATACTCAGAGAGCAGTTAAAAGGAAAATCGAATTTGGGGAATTCATTCCTTAAAAGAATCCAAATAGATCTGCGTATGCAATGGAACTAATTAATCTAGCGCAGAACTAGATGGATATCGAGATGATTGTGAAATAATTACTCAATTAAGTAGTTACTTTGATAGAAAAATTAGAAGTGGGATACGTATGCAAAGTATCAAAGATGAAACTGCATTCTTTGCACTTTTATTTGACATTGCATATTTATTCTTCATTGTCGCTGAAGAAGCTTGTACAGTTGCTTGATATTTTTACTAAAAAAAAGTTTAAATAATTCTAAATATTTATTTAATATGTCGTTAAATTTCATTGTCGCTAAAAGAAGCTTACAAATTTATGTTTCATTACAAGCTTACATATTTATTTTTTATTGTTGTTAAAAAAACTTATACATTAATTTTTTTTGTAGTAAATTAATATTATCTTATATTTTGTATTTGAACTATCATCAATTTGTTTTTCTGTAACCTTGAAAGATATTCATTTTATTTTAAGAATATTGTATTTATTAATGTTATGAAATAAAAATATTAAATTATTTAATTTACCTTCGTTAAAATTATTTCATTTGCTAATATAAGTTCTCCTTACTCCATGTTTTCATCATTTAATACTTTAGTAAATTCCAATCTTTTTACTTTTAATATGGCTGATTCCATTTCAAATCGAACAGTATACACTCAAGTCACCAATTACTGCGCTAATGGAGTATGTTATTCTACCCTAAAAATAAAGGTATACGTATTTTTTTATTTTGCTGAAATATCAAAATTGCATCAGATATGCACTTTTGAAAATTGCATACAAAAACTAAATGTTAAAACTGAAAATGTTGAGAATAACTTTAGAGGGCTATCGTTTTACCAATTTGCAATGAATTTTGGTAAACCTTATTTTGTTTTATTATGTTTTAAGCCCTCTTTAATTCAGTGCAAGCAATTTCAAAAAAGACTAAAAAATGACTAAGATATGGGCATTTTACCAAAAAATGCACTTTTTATGCATATGCATTTTTCTCGAAAAACCCATTTTTTTTGCTGAAATTTTTTGTGTTCATAGAGGACCAAATTACCTATCTAATGGTACATGGTTGATCCCGTACTTATTTGTTTGAAGCGAGAAAAAAAATTCACAAATTTTATTGGTGAAAAATTTTTGTGTATACGTTCGGAAATTTTAAGCAATGTAGATTTAAACACTATCCTTCTTTTAGCATTACCCAGGAACAACGACAAGGACATAGAAGGTTTCTGTTCCCTTCGAGGTGCTTTTTTAAAATGAGTTCCCCTTGCCTCTCACTGTTGAGATGTGTCAAAAATATAATTATAAATAATTACTTTTTTTTATTTTTGCACTTATTATTTTTAGTTCTAAGTGTAGCCTTACGACGTTTGACTTTTTTTTTCTTGTCTTTCACTTCAGTCAGTGCATGTATAGCTGTTCTGCCAACAAATATATGCGATTTCAATTCCCCAAGTTGTTTTAACCACATGACTTTTTTGAATCCCATTATATTTAGGAACTGTACTTCATTCAATATTTTTTTCTTTTCTAAATTTTTCAATCTCATTTATTGGTAATGATATGATTTCGATTGCACTGGTGTACTTTTTAACCCAATTTATAAAATCGTCAGCATTTTGTATCGATTTTTCATGAACTCTTTTTAAGTTATGTGAAGTAGCATAATGCTTTAGAAGCCCACCTATTCCATCAACGGCTCCTTTCCCATGACCAGTCGCAGAAAATAACCATTTCATTTGATAAGAAAAATGTATGAATTCATGTAGCTGAAAACGATTTTTAAATTGGCTTGCAGCTCCATCTGATATAATAGTGACTTTAGTAACTAATTCATTTTTCATAAGATCGATAATTTTATTTATTGCTAATAGCGCATATGCAGTATCATGCTTTTTGTCGTCACTAACGGTCGCAAAGCTTTGCGTTATCTCTTCTTGGTAACAGACTGCAGTGAAAATAGAAATTTGGTTATTTACCCAATGATTTCCCTGAACCGCTTTATTATTTATTACAGACCAATTTTCTGCAAAATCAACGTGGATAATTAACTTAGTAGGATCAGCTTTACCTTCTTCTTTTTCTTTTTTTATAGCTTCACGTTGAATATTTTTTATGTATACGTGAGTACTTGCTTTTAGTGCGCAGATTGAAAATTTTTCTTTAAAAACTGATAAGCTTACTGTTTGTTTGATAAGATTACCATTATCCCACAAAGCCAACGTAATTTCATCTTCACAATTTTCTTTCAGTTTTAACAATTTTAATATGATACCCTCACTACCGGGGCAATAATTGCATTCTTGCAAGAAACACGAATCAGATGGTTCAGAACACAACATTGCGTTAGTTATTTCTGAACGAATTAAATCTAATTCAGAATTATTATCGCCTCTAAAACGAATTAAACTTGTAAGAAACAGTTCAAAATTTTCGCAATGTACACAAAGACAAGTTTCCTTCACAGGGCTTGTTAAGACGAAACTTGGTCTTAGACTATAGAATTTCGATTTTCCTATTTGTAAATTTGGATTTTCTTGTCTTAATCGACTATATGTTTCTTTTAAGCTTCGAGTAAAAAACCGTTTAACTTTTTTAGTTTTTGTATTATTAACTTTAACAGTAACAACATCAGATTTATTTGGACTTTGTCTACTACAATTAAAATCATCATTAAAAAAATATTCCATAGCGATATTTTTTGTATTTTCATCAATAAGATGACCAGTATATGAATCTGGCTCCGAATAAACTCCTTTATTTTTCACGAGATTTCTTGATTTATTTATCATATACTCGCTTATATTCGGGAATAGTGAGCAAATTTTTATTTTGCTTAATTTTGAAGGTAGTAGAGTTAGAAGTTTTATTTTCTCCGAAACAGAAGAACATTTTTCTAAAGTCGATTTAAAATTTTCTACAAATTTGTTCCAATAGTTTTCAGTCGAACTTTTGTCCGATTCTATTGATTCAACTGAAATGCTATACGCATCTTTTAATTTACTTCCGACAGTAGCAGAAAAAGCTGAAATTAAAGATTTTTTCTTTTTAGATACGTAATTTTCTGTTAAATTTTTAGGTATTGCAGTTTTTCTTTTTAGCGGCGAGACGCATTGAGGTAAAATTGTATTAATACTTTCGTTTAATTCCTGTATTCGTTCGGGTGTCTTGGGGATAAAATCATCATGTTTTCCGCTAAAAAGTTCAGTGATTTCATTTTCAGATGTAGATTCAAGATCACTTAAAATCATTTTTGATATGCGTTTATGGCAATTTTTGCATACATTAGTAGAGTGCAGTATCTTTAAATCTGGATAAAGCTGTGCCAAATTAATGGCCAAATCTTCCAACAGTCTAAAACGTAAACTTCTGCTTTTATAAACTACCTTCTTATGCATTTGAAAAAAATCGGGACATCAAATTCTTGTAGAAGAGTGAATTTCGGACATCGTAATTGCAGAGTTTTGTTTACATTTTTACTAGTCCAAAAAGTACCTTTCAAAGCAGACGTAAGAATAACTAGCTTGTATATAACAATTCTAATATGCTGTTTTGGTTACGCGAGGTATTTGTCCGCGAATGAGCCTCCTATTGTCTGTACATCGAAACATACATAATATAGATATACACGAATAGAATTATTATTTTCCATTTTTTAATATTTATTTTTATATTACGAATTTTTATATATATATATATATATCACTATTGATGATATATACATACATACAAAGACAAACAAATAATGAGCGAAGCATGCGACAGCGTTGGAATGAACATTGCTTAAGACTTTCGAACGTATATACAAAAATTTTTTACCAATAAAATATGTGAATTTTTTTTCTTGCTTCAAACAAATAAGTACGGGATCAACCAAGTACCATTAGATAGGTAATTTGGTCCTCTATGAGCACGAAAAATTTCAGCAAAAAAAAAAATGGGTTTTTCGAGAAAAATGCATGTGCATGAAAAGTGCATTTTTTTGGTAAAATGCACATATCTTAGTCATTTTTTAGTCTTTTTTGAAATTTCTTGCACTGAATTAAAGAGGGCTTAAAACATAATAAAACAAAATAAGGTTTACCAAAGTTCATTGAAAATTGGTAAAACGATAGCCCTCTAAAGTTATTCTCAACATTTTCAGTTTTAACATTTAGTTTTTGTATGCAATTTTCAAAAGTGCATATCTGATGCAATTTTGATATTTCAGCAAAATAAAAAAATACGTATACCCTTATTTTTAGGGTAGAATAACATACTTCATTAGCGCAGTAATTGGTGACTTAAGTGTATACTGACTTCGATTTGAAATGGAACAGCCATATATATCTAATATCTATAAAATTTTTAAATATATATATATATATATATATATATATATATATATATATATATATATATATGAATATTTTCATAAGTGTATATGCATCTAATATATTATTATAATTGTTTTTACTATTTTATTCTATTTTTCCAATAATTTCTAGTTTTGTTCCTCTTACCCAATTCACATATTCATTTTCTAATTTATTACATAAAATGTCTAATTTATATTGTCCATCCGCTATTGTTCCGATGTATTCTGATTCATTTTTTTTATGTTTTTGTGCAAAAGAATTTTTTAAATACTTTTGTATTTCTGAAAAATAAGAAATTATTTATATTATTATATTTTTTTTCAATAATATTTAATTACTTATTAATCCAGGTCTTAATTTTATTTTTTCGAAATTTATTTTAATTGGTTTGTTATTTTTAAATGTATTGTATTCGCCTAAATAAATAATATTCAAATAATATTTTAATGTTAAGTCATATATATTATTTCCTTTATTGTATCCTTTTGCTTTTAATACATTAACATTTTCTAATAATATTTTCTGAAATATTAAAAAAATGTTTAATATTATGTTGTAATTGATAATATTGTATATTATAAAAATTTACTTCGTTTAATTTTAGATTTTTCTTGAATTTTTTAATATTTTTATCATAAATATTGCATTGAATTCTGAATCCTTCAGAATCATTTATTATGAATTTCAAAATCCTGAAATCAGTTTGTTTTTGTTTGTTAACAAAAGTTTGCCCTTCGGGAATTTCTTCAATATATGCAACCAGAGATTTATTATATGTAATCAAAAATATTCATAACATATATTATATTTTTGATTTTTTTAATAAAGTTTTTAATACATACGTTGATTGATCTCCTATTACAATTTTAGTTTTTAAAAATTCCGTTGACGAAAACGGTATTTTTTTTTCTTTTTCTGAAATAGATAGATATAGATAGATAGATATTATTTTATTTTGTAAAAGAGCACAAAAACGTGTAATACAATTTGTAAATATAACAACGATAAATATTGCACAAAATGTTATAGAAAAATGTAAATATATACATAAATGTAAGTATTGCACAATTAATATCACAGTCAGTCACTAAATCTAGTAATACTAAATAAGTTAGTCATAAACAAAAATAAATAAAAGTGATATCACAGAGTAATCATACAATACACGCAATAAAAATAAAAATAATCATATAAATAAAAATCAGTCATACAACATCTATCAGTCACAATATTAAATTTAAAAGAATTAAATTGAATACATAATAAAATAAAATAACAAGCGTAAGCAATAGCATGAAACGCAGTCAAAAATAAAATCAAATAAAAACTCTCACTCACCAACCCTTCAGCCAACACTCATACAATAAATACACTCACACCTAAAGCCTATATACA
This sequence comes from Anastatus disparis, assembly GCA_017163975.1. NCBI lineage: Eukaryota > Metazoa > Arthropoda > Insecta > Hymenoptera > Eupelmidae > Anastatus > Anastatus disparis. Next base: position 51,027 of record JAFFSR010000401.1, on the reverse strand, counting down.
GGTCGTTACAAAAATAAATTAAATAAATTAACATAAATTGATAGTAAAAAATATTAATCTAGGTCAAGCAAGTACCCTCTCATCGCTGCTTTTACCCTGCTGAGAGATGGAATATGTTTTATCTCAGCAGGCAGGGAGTTCCTAAAATGCGCACCTTGAACTTGGAAGGAATTCCTGCCAACCTCAGTACGCATAAAGGGCACCATCAGATCCCTGATTTCTCCCCTAGTAGCCACCCTGGGTACACGTCTAGTGAAGAGACTCATTAGAAGCTCCGGAGCATTCATGCGCACGATCTTGTACATAAATACAGCCAAAAAATACTGTCTCCTCAAATTAGTACGCAGCCAACTAGAGAAAGGAATGCTGACACCTCCCTAAAAGTCAATCGTCCGTGGCGCCTCAGCATAAAATGAATTGATAAAACGATTACTGCCAAAGACGATTGCCTTAGTCTTGCTAGCATTTAAAGTGAGTGAGGTACCAGCCGCCCACTCCGACACCGCATTGACCGCCCTCTGTAAGATTAGAATACCTGCATCCACATTCTCACGAGGAACGTGCGTATAAATCTGTAGGTCATCTACATACAGTAGGTGCTGAACACAACCAGAGCCCAGAGCGTTACGTACGTTATTGATGTAAAGGCAAAACAACAAAGGCCTCAGTACCGATTCCTGTGAAACCTCTAGGTTGGTTGTTAGCCAACCTGATTCTCCTTGTAAGTGTGTTGAAACCATTTGTTTCCTTTCTGAAACATAAGAGTTAATCGACACGAGAGCGGACCTGGAAAACCCCATCGATCTAAGCCTTGCAAGTAATTTAGAAGGAGAGATCGTGTCGAATGCCTTACTAAAGTCAAAAAGTAAAAGTAACGTGACGAGTTTTTTGTCAAGACCTGACCTTATATTTTCTGTTAATTTAAGCAAAGCTGTCTGCGTAGAGTGATTTTTTCTGTAACCAGTCTGCATGGGATCAAGTATCTTATTTGTAGTGATATATTCCTGCAATTGGTCGTGGGTGATCTTCTCCAGTACCTTCGAAAAAAAAACACAAAATCGCAACTGGCCTGAAATCTTAAGGCGACTTAGGTGCAGAACACTTTTTTAATGGCACAATACGTGCCTGCTCCCAAAGGCCAGGGAAGACCCCCCGCGCAAAAGAAGAGTTGAACAGAGTCACAAGATGTTCACCAATAAATAGTTAGGCTATAATTATCACGCTTTGAGGAATGCTATTCTCGCCACGAGCCTGCGATGAAAAATGGGAAATCGCAAGAACAACATCATTGATATTAATTGGTTCAAAAGCAAAACCATCTTCACTACATTTAGTAAGAACCCTCTTGCGAAGCTCATCATCATCATGAGGCGAGACCGACACCCCAGCAAAGTGCGCGTTAAGCTCATTAGGAGTGAATCCATTCAAGTCCCTTGTGGTCCGGTTAAGAGTCCCAGGTCTCACAGCTCCTTCCAGGCATTACAATTCGCATGTGCTTTGAACAGTCTATTATGATAGTATGTGGTCTTTGCAAGTTCAGTCTATTCATCAACCGTTTTACGTAAATGCAGAAACTCAGTCAGGTATTGCGTTTCGTTCGTCCGTTTATATCTTCTGTAAGTAGCATCTTGCTTGCGCCGCATCTGCGATAATTCTTTATTTAACCATGGTGGGCTATTCTTCGTATGCTTGAGTGTTTTCACTGGTGCTAAACTCTCTATGACAGAAGTAAAATTTCAACAAATACGGTTAAGTGCAGACTCTGGGTCGACAGTACCAGCTGTTAATGATGGCCAATCATAGCCGGCTAGTTTCTCTAGTAATTCATTTTGACAAATGCTTAGTTTCTGTATCTAATCGACTTGTGATCTATACTGCACGTATTATAAGCAATAGAAACATCAATTAAGTTGTGCCGACTATGAAAATTCGCAGGTAAGTTACGTGCGTCAAGTACATTGTCATTGTCATCCACAAGAATCAGGTCAATCCATGTGTGAGAAGATGCAGTTATATTCGTGGCACCATGCTGGACCAACTGAAGCGAAAGCTCCGTTGTTAGTTTACTAAGAAACCTCGCATCACTGCTTTCTCGCAGGAGATCGGCATTCAGATCTCCCATTATAATTTCATGTGAAAAATCATAAGATCAATCTTTTAAAGAATTTAACAAATCAGAATTTTTCGTAAATGAAATGGCAGGAAGGCGATAAATGACAGAAACCAGCACAGGTTCAGAGTCGCCATCCTTAATCGAACAAAAAATATATTCTGGCACTTCAGGTTTACCGCTGCTAGTTGTTTCTATTACGTATCCTCTATTCGGCAGTCTCTTTTCTACTCATCTGACTGTACCCGTACATATTTTTTTTTTAGGGTAAATCGTATAAATGATGACATGTATTGAATTGTATGTTTAATTATAACAGTAAGCATCCATCTTTTTCAAATTTCATTCTTTATCTAAATTATATTACATACAAATTTTATACATTTTAAAATTTATTTATTTAATTTTATAATTTAGAAATAGTAAATCATTATTGTAATCTGGAAACAAATAAAAGATTTGACAATTTTAATATATCTTTTAGTAAAGTTTTTGAGAATTACTTGTCAATGTAAATACCAAACCTAGTAATATAATTTTTGCAAAAAAATTATTCAATATTGGAAGATGATTTAAGAAGTTTAAGAGGCGGTCGGAACCAAATCGGTGACTTAGTTCGGTGCTTGTAATAAATGCTTATAATAATTTATTCATTTATTAATATGGTAAAAATATAGTTATTTCCTCTAGTCATGTATATAAAGAATAATTTAAAATAGTGAAAGCCACAAAAATATACAAAATATTGTTATAACGCAAAAAATCTCACCTAACAATCGACACGACAGTTTTTTGCATGCGGTATATGTCAAGTCAGTGTGATATTTGCAATAAATGCTTATAATAATTTATTTACTTATTCATATAATAAAAATATAGTCATTTCTCCTAGTCATGTACATAAAGAATAATTTGAAATAGTTGAAGCCATAAAAATATACAAAATGATATCGTAAAGCGAAAAATGCTGACTTGACATATACCACAAGTTACCAATTTGGTTCCGACCGCCTCTTAAGCTAAGTTTATTAATTTCTTTTATAAAATTGTAGGAGTATTTGAAGACTGCACAAAAATTAAAATAATGATATTGTGTTTAAATACCTAAAAAAGTAGAATTAAATAAGTTTCTTGTATCCAATTCTGTTAAAACATTGTCAGTTCACGAAAAATAAATTGCATAAAATCGATGGTAACAATGTAAATTTAAAAGTTGATTTCTATAAAAATACTTTTTTTTTACTTAGTTTTTCATATTTCTTTTTTATTTGTGAAAGTTAAGATGATTGTACAAAATATCTGCCTGGAATATCACCTGTAATAATTTGTATTGATCAAGTTTCAACAGAAATAGAAATTTTAAATATATAATTTTTAATTAATTTCATCGATAAAAATACTTCAAAAACGTAATTGGATAGGAGGTTTTCTGTTTTTATAAAAATATATGTCAACAGGCAATATGACATGACATAAAAGTTTTATAATTAATTACTAATAATTGAATAATAGTGTTTTTTTAAGAATTAAAAATCAAGTACAAAGTATTGATATTGTTAGATGAGATCAAAGAAAATATATATTTCAAAAGAATGATAAATATTTTAAAAAGATGTCAAGTAGAATTATCGAGAGATTGGAATCAAATTACAGATGTAAGATGCATAAAAATATATTTCAAATTTTTAAGAAATATAATTATTTGAAAATAAAATTCATATAGTTTCCTTAGATCTTAAGACAGCCTTTGATGCATTGGGTAAGAATAGCTACATTTGAATCACATTAAAAAAAATAAAAGCAATTAAAATATTGAACAATGTAAACTAATCAACTGCTTATATTTAAAAAAAAAATGAAAATATATAAGATGTGATGTAGTTTTTTATGTAATAAAGCATATAATATAGATCTGTACGCTTCAGCAACAATAATAAATGAATTTTTAAGCTTTTTTAGCGACAATAAACAATAAATTTGTACGCTTTTTTCAGCGACAATAAGATATAAATTTGTAAGTTTCTTTTAGCGATTATGAAAAATAAATTTGTAAGCTTTTTTTAGCAACAACAAACAATATATTTGTATGCTTATATGAAGTTTTTTTAGCGACAACAAACCATAAATCTGTATGATTTTTATAAGCTTTTTTAGCGACAACAAATAATAAATCTGTACGCTTTAATAAGCTTTTTTTTAGCGATAACAAATAATAGATCTGTATGCTTCAGCGACAATAAGAAATGAATTTGTAAGCTTTTAAAGCTTTTAATGCAGCCACATATTTTTATGCTTGTCTCAAGCCCAGAAATCTTTTAAAAAGATAAATATGTAAATATCTTATTTCTAGTTTAAAAAAAACATGTTTTATTTAAATACAAGTGTTAATAAAGTACCTATGGATATTAAGCTAAATTTATTTTGTAATTTATAATTTACTTTTGTAATTAGTAAATTTTTTCAATAATAAAAATAAAAATACAATATATAGAAATAAAAATTTTATATATTTATCTGAATAAAGGAAATGCAGAGAGAAAGCTTTGTATTATCAATTAGTTATGTTTGCAATTATATTAATGAAATATTAATAATAATAATTTTTTTGTTATTATTGAAATTCAATATTAGAATATAAATGAAATGCAGTGAAAAAACTTTTTATTATTAATTAGTCACAGTTACAATCATAATAATAAAATATTACTAATTACTTAAAATTGTTATTATAATAATAGAATATTATTAATAATAAAAATATTTTTTTATTACTGAATACTAAAACATAATATCATAGTGAGGGAAGGGCATAATGAGGGGGGCTATAAAGAGTGAGGGAGAGGGGGCATATTGAGGGGGCTGAGGGGGCCTCAGTTGCGTTAATTTTGAAATAGCTATTTATAAGAGAAATTGCAACGTAATTTTAGGGGGCTGTACCGACAGACATTTCAGGGGGCTGAGGGGAGGGGGTTCGTTGAATATTGTCTTACGACTATATATAGATATATATATATATATATATATATATATATATATATATATATATATATATATATATATATATATATTTTCCCTGCTGCAGTTTCCCCTTGCTCGCTTCGTTCGCCAACCCCCCAGTTTAACATTATATCATGTTTATTATATTTTAATAAAAATTATCATACATGAAAATTCATATCATTCAATTATTTTTTATTTATAGCTGATTTTTCATTTCGGTTGTACCACCATTACATTTACTGGTACACACCTACAAATGTCCGTTTAATCATCAAAGGCTCCTCCTAACTTATAACCATTTAAATGTACCCCAATAGAACTTTTAATTTGTTGCAGCTCATACATTCACGGCATTCCTTAAACTATCATGTATAATGTGGAATATTTTTATGAATAAAATTACTGCTATTTAAAAATTTTTCCTTCAAATCACTTATTTTTACTGCTATAAAGTTATATAATTTTATTTTCACTTTTTTGAATTCCCTTTTCATGTTATTATTTTGTATAACTATATAGTTATTTTTGCGAAAAAATTTAAAATATATTTATGTATATATTGCAATCGTAAGAATACAAACAAATTAAGCCGAAAATTGGCTAAATTTACTATATTTTTAAGCTGAAAGTTTGCTAAATTGAACTTAATTTTAGCTGAACGTTAGCTTAATTTAACTTAGCTGACCTTTTCTAAGACTTTCTTTTATCACGTGGATATTGCTAAAATTAACTAAAATTAAGGTGAATTTAACTAACTTTTAGCTCAAATTTAGCTAATTTTAACTCTATTTCAGCTAAAAATTAGCTTAATTTACCTTAATTTTAGCTGAAAATCGGCCAAAATTTACCTGAAATCGCTTGAAATTGATATAATTTAGCTAATTTTTAGCTAATATCCACCCAAAATCTCTATAAATATAGCTAACTTTTATATTAAAATTAGCTATTTTTTTATTTAATGTAGCTAACTCTTGTGTAATTTTATCTAATTTCAGCTAACTTTTAGCCAATTTTTAGCTAGAATTCAACTGGAATTTAGTTAAAATTCAGATAGAATTTGGCCAACTTTCAGCTAACTTTTAACTGGAATTAAGCTAGAATTCAGCTAGGATTAAGCTTACTTTTAGCCAACTTTCAGCTGGATTTCAGAAAAATTCTAAAAGTAAATTCTAGTTAACTGGGGACCCATTCAATTCTTATACACGGCGGTGTTGGCGTTGGCGACGAAAATATATCTTTATTATATATATATATATATATATATATATAATTAATTCTTTGGCGAAACGCCTGACCAAAATTTTTTTCCCATAAAATTATTTTACATATTTTTTCATATAAATAAATTTCTTTATTTATTTATAGACATCTTTCCATATTATTATTTAATATAAAATATCAGCTATATCAATCTTTTAAAAGGTTATTTCTGCATTTGATGTCCAAGCTGCAAAGACCGTCCAAATATTCTAAGACATTATTAACATAATACAGCATGCATTTTGTCATTACAAATATGCTTTATGAGTTATCGACAAATTTTAAAAGGACGCATGTGCACATGACGTCCACCTTATGAATAACAGATGGATACGGTTAAACATCTTCTACGAGAACATAAATATAATTCATAAATGATTGGCTACATATTAAAGGTTCTTTCTATAGAAGCTGTATAGGCTGCTGCGATTACCAGGGTACTATAACATTCGGAACATGAAAATGTAAATATGCTCCATAAACAGAGCGCTCAATACTAAAGGTTCCTCCTATAGATGTTGTGCAGATTGCCATGATCATACAAATATTAAAGATACCATCTATAAGAACAAAAGTAATTTATTTGCCATGCTAGAAATTTCAAAGATTGTTTATGCGAATTATGTCCAAGTTACTAAAATGACTCGAATGAAAAACCAGGAGAAAATCAATGTTATTGATCAACCATGCAAATTATTTTAAAGATTCTTTCTCTGAAAAGTGGATATTTTAAATGGAACAGGACGGTTGTCAGAATGTGCATGTGTATATGTGTGCAGGTGTATAAACATCATCGTCATCGTCATCATCGTCGTCATTATCAATCATCATCTTCTAAAGAAAAATATTTTCTTCATAATAACAAGTAAAATAGCAAAGAAACTAAAAATAATTATTCTAAACAATTAAGGAACATGAATGATTACCTTCTCGTAAATGCCTAAAGTCAGACCTAGCGGACGTCAAGTAAGATTTATTGAGTCAAGTGGGTATTCAGAGTCCATAAACACTTTGATTTTTAATATTATAAATATAGGATCTTAAGCAATCGACTGACAGTTAAGGTGCTGGCTGGAAATAGTGCCTGAGAATATTCCAGCTCCGCAAGGAGTAATTGTTGATGTTCATATACCTCCCTAAGGAGTCAGTTTAGACGTTTGCTCGCTTTTACAAGTGTCTCGATTGAACATTTAACCTTTTTCATTAGAAAATTACGTGGACGGTCGTATGAAACCACATAACCAAGCGGTTGATAGGATACAAAATTAATGTTCAAATAATAGCATATTTCCCAATGGAAGAAATAAGTATTGAAGTAATTAATTTGGGATAAGAAAAATTATAGATAATACTTTTTATAGTAATATTCTTTAGTGTAAATATTTTTTCGCATAAATACTACATTGTATTGTAATTAAGTAATACAAATTATAATTCTTAAAATTTTTCGCCTTCATTAGTTAATCCTTTCTTTATCTTAAACTTTTATTATTAAAATCTTGAGTTGTTATAATTTTATTTAATATTTAAATTGAAATTTGAATTATGGAAAACATAAGCATTTATTAAGTAAAAGATTTCATTACTCTTCATTATATACTAAATTATTATAAATGATTCCATATTGATATTTATTAAAAATTTTGTTAAACATATACATACACTTATATAATACATACGCTCATACATATGGGAAATTGCACACCAACTAGAAGAGCAAAAAAATAGATATCGTTAAAATTTTAAGAATATATTCTTTTTGTTACCCAAAAAATTGAAAAAAAAAATTCTAAGAATCTAGATCAAAAAGATAAAAAGTTATGGATTCATGGAATTTTAAAATTTTTAAAGTTTTCTGGAAAAGTCTCAACTTTAACACTTTTTTTCTGGAAATCCTGAGGTTTTACAGAGAAATTCATGAGGACACTTTTTGTTGAAAATGATGTAGACAACTAGCATAATCTTGAACAGACCTAAATTTTGGAGTTCCTGATTGGTTATATATGCATTACATTGTACTTGCAATCACTCATTCTTTGACACCTTGAAAATTACTTTTTAAAGGCTACTTTTTTCTTGAGCTATCGCAAACTCAATTAATTACACAGGCCCACAAAAAAAAGATGTCTGCACTTTTGACAAGACCTACTTTTTCTTACGTATTTTTTGACGCTGAATCTTAATCTGCTATAAAAAAATAGCCTTTTGCAAGATATTTTGAGGATGATGAGAAAAAACCCCATTTTTTGAGGTTTTTTTGAGGGTTTTAGGAAATTATAAAATAAAAAGAATGGAAATAAAATCATTCTGACTTTAGAATTGAATTGGGCAGGAAAAAATACGTTGAGAACCATGTCTTGGATATTTTTTACAACTATTTTGTAACTCCTCATACGGAATTAAAAAGACTAAGAAACAAAAAAAGCCTACATTCAATCTAAATTTGATTCAAAATCGATTTAAATTTGATTTTGTAACTTTAAAACAGTTAGTAAGCATTATAAATAGTATTCTGGGGGTTTTCGAGGTCGCTGATCATGAATTTGATATCAGATTTTTCAAAAGACCACTCCCAAGAGATGTTAACAAGTAACATATGGTATAAATTTAATAATTTTCTAGAAAATCTTTGTTTCAAATACCATTTTGACGGTTTTCTGTGACGTGGTATATGGAAACAAGATTAACTTGAAATGTTGTGTGTAAATTGGACTCAAAATTGATCATCAGTGACACTAGTGAGCCCCGGTGAGGTAATTTTAGTTAATTTTAAAATATTGTCGTATTTCATTGAATTTCGCTCACGTACACGTTTTTCATTGAAACATCGATATAAAGGGTTTCTAGCACGTTTTTGTCCCCTTTTGAAAGTTGTATCTTTTTTTATCATCCAGCAGTAATCTGCCAACATATTTATGTCCCACCTTCTTTGAAATCTGCGTTCAAATTCTTTTAAGTCTTGGTGAAACCTTTCACCTTGCTCTTCACTAAATTCACCGCTATTTTTAGGAAATTGATCAATATAAGAATCAAGAAAATGAAGTTTTAAGCTCATTAGGCAGCCTAATTTTTGAAAATTACGTACCATTCTTTTTACAATATTTATAAATTCCACATCTTTTGTGTTACTTAAAATTTTGTTGACACCCCTTTAAAGCTTGACCATGCTGCTTTCTCCACATCATTCATACTTTTGTCAAAGTTTTCATCTCTAAATAAAGGACGGATTTCAGGACCGTCAAAGTAGACTGGAACATCAAGGAATGAGAGTTTGCTATTTTATTTTATTTCCATAGTGAATTTAATATTGGGATGTTGTTTATTTCAGTGTTCTAGGGATTTGTGGAGTCCATTTTGACCGTGTGAGCAGATGACAAAGGTATCATCGACACATTCTAGACAAGGTAAAGGTTTATTGGAAGTTGTGTTAAGGGCTTGAGTTTCAAAACGTATATGCCTTGGTAGGGCAGTGCCCTTTTACAGGTAAGAGGTGCAGAGGTAAATTTGGAAAGTTTTTTATGATGTTTATAGTATCACTGGAATTAATAATTTCATGAAAGGTGATACTACATTAAAACTGGCTAGAATGGCACCTGGTTCTTGTTGCATATTCAGAAGTTCATTGATAAAATCATAAGAGTTTTCGACGTAGGAGGATGAACGTCTTGTAAAAAGTGTGAGTTTTCCTGTGGAGTATCGTGCTAGATTGTACGAAGAAGGCGCTCACTATTAGTCTTAAAGAGATATAAGATTTGGGAATCAAGGCCATAGGATTTAGAAAATTTCTCAGAGTTATTTTCTTTTCTAATTATTGTTATCGCATCTAAAAAATTCAATTCTGTCATATGGTCCATTTTCGCGTCCTTGTTAAGTTGCGCATGTAACAGATATTAAAAAGTAACTAGTTACGAAGTTTTGGGAAATTTACTCTGCTTTGTAATCAATTTGGAAATTTTTAATTTTATCAATTCTTAAAAAAGTTACAGTTGATTGATTAAAATTAAAAATTCCGAAAAATTCAAAAATTTAAAATCATTAAAAAAACTGGAGTCAGTTCAGTGCCAGCGTCGAAACTATTATCATCTGCAGGCCTTACAATTGTTTACGGGTACATGTATACCTAGATGTGTATATACATGCATACATGTGTAGAAAATATAGGGACTCGCCATCAAACATATTATAAAGGAAGAAAGAAAGAAAAAAAATATGTGCAACGCAAGCCGTTGTTGCTTTCTTTACCCATTCAGATATAAATTATATATAGTACACATATCTGCCCGTTTGGAATCAAGTTAGTCCCTCCCGTTTTTTCTTCATATGTATCTACTACCTTGATTTGCCTTCAAGGCGCGAGCGTGCCACCTATACAGGGTGACCCATTTTTAATGCCCCACCCAAATATTTAAAATAGACAGCATTTTTGAGAAAAACTTTTTAGAAAAAATTTGTAAGGTTTGGGAGGGGTCATCTTTTGGTGACCATGACCATGATCATCACGGTCAGCATCGGTAAAGTTAATTTTCTCGAATGGGAACCCCTAACTTTGACTCCAGAAATAAAAAGAGCGAAAAAATTTACGTCCAAGTATGTCCTTAATTATGACCATGACCATGATCATCATGGTCAGCATGGGTCAAGTTAATTTTTTCAAATGGAAACCCCTAACTTTGACTCCGGAAATGGAAAAAGTGGAAAATTTTACGTCCAAGTATAACCCTGAATAAGACCATTACCATGACTATCATGGTCAGTATGGGTCAAGTTCATTTTCTCTAATGGAAAAGCCTAGTTTTGACCCTGAAAAAGAGCGGTATCTTCTACGTCCGTATATGACCTTGACCGTGAACTTGAAGGTCATTCAAGTATAAATCAAATTTTCAATCAGGAGCTCCTAATTTTGATCTTGTAAATGAATGATAATAAACTAAAGTTTATCTAAACTTAAATAAAAAATGTTGATTGGTTGCAAAGTTATTCTCGTTAATTTTTGTATAAACTAATATTTGATAGTTCTACGATATTTCAACGACAAACTTTGCACACTTGTTTGTCTACCTAAAAAAATAATTTCCTCAATATTTCAGTTCATTAGACTAAAAATTGCGTACACTAAGAGTGTTTCAATTTTTCGCTTTTTTTCAATTTTTTTTTTACTTTTTCTTTATTTTTTCTATAGGAACAAAATAAAAAATGTCTGAAAAATATTCCAATACATGTACAATACGGAGCGTCGAAAAAAATTAGTCCATAAAATTTACTGCCAAAAAAAAGTTTCAAATTAAAAGAAGAAAAAAATTGGGTTCTTCATATATGCGGCGAAAATAATTGTTCTTATACATTATTAAATCATCATTTTTTCCCCGCAGTTTTATGAAAATTATATTTTTGACGCAGTTATAAGAATAAAACATTTTTTGTGGCGAATGTTTTACTATAATTGTTTTCGCTAGCAGCAATGATATAACATCACAATACGAGAACGTCAATTATTTTTATTCCAGAGAATACTTCACAATATTCTTTCTTCGTTTATTTTATTGACTCTTTGTATATCGGTTTACAAATATAATGCCTCATTATACAAGAAGCGAAATTGTAGATATCTTATTAATTCTGGGAGAATGCAGAATAAATTATCGTACAGCTGCACGATTATATCAGGAGCGGTTCTCCGATAGAAATCATGACGAAGAACTTTTACGATCGAGAGGAATGGCCCTCGAGTACTTGTAGTACTTGCTTTGGTTGATTTAAACCCCAACATTTCAACTAGAAAAATTGCTGTACAATCTGGAATTCCAAGAGAAACTGTAAAAAGAATTTTAAAACTGCATCGGTTTCATATATACCACATAACTTCGCATCAAAAGTTAATGGAACATGATTTTAAGAGAAGGCTACAATTTTGTAAATGACCACGGGAAAGATTGTAAAATGATCAACATTCGAAAAAATTAACTTAACCCATGCTGTCCATGATGATCATGCATATGGTCGTGGTCATGGTCATAGTTAAGGACATACTCAGACTATATTCACAAAAAGAGCGTGCAATGCAATAAAATTACAAATAAAGTTACTTGAAATAGCCTTGCATATATAAAATTAAAATAGTACAGTATGATATTACAGTCATGAAACATAATAGAGATGATAATACTGTAATAGTATGTCAATAAATTAAATAAAAGTGATAGCATAGATACAAAATAGAACACGAATTAATACACGCAAAGAGTTTAAATAATATAATTAAAAATCAGTCTTAAATATCTATCAGTCAAGAGAATTACAGTAGCAGCAATTAGTATACAGTAAATTAAAATCACAGAACAAGGTTGAATGTACAGTTATATACAAGTTGAGTTGATAAAAATATAATTATTCACTTTATCTACACACACATCCTACAATCATGCTTTAAGTCTATAAAAGGTACATCACATAATAAATTAATACATACGATATAGTCCGAAAATAATACTGTTTAATCGTGGTCGAGTAAATACCTTCTCAGAGTGGCTTTAAACCTGCTGATTGATAGGAGATTTTTAATATCAACAGGTAGGGAGTTCCAAAAATGCGCACCTTGAACTTGGAAGGAATTTCTCCAAGTTTCAGTGCGCATGAAGGGCATCGCAAGATCTTTAATTTCATTCCTAGTGGTCGCTCTGGGTATATACCTAGTGAAGAGACCCACTAGATATTCGGGAGTATTCATACGTACGATTTCGTATATAAGTACAGCCATAAAATACTGTCTCCTCGAATCAGTACGTAGTCAACCCAAAGCATGTCTATGGGCAGAGATATGATCACCCAACCTCACGCTTAATACATATCTCATATGTGAATTTCGCATTGTCTGTAGCCGTCTTCGTAACTTCTGAAGCATTGAGCAAAACCACTAAGCAGTAATCAAGATATGGGAACAGCAGGGTGGTTGCGAGTTGTTTACACAGAGCCTCAGTGGCATACCGGCGGAAAACCCGCAGGCTACAAGACACCGCCCTGGCCGCCCTATGTAAAATACGAATCCCCTCATCTACATCATCATAAGGGACCTGTGTACAAATTTGAAGATTATCCACATACAGCAAATGCCCGACGCAACCAGAGTCCAGTGCGTCACGTGCATCATTTATGTAAAGGCAAAACAACAGAGGCCCCAGCACCAAACCCTGAGGTACTCCTAGATTGGTTGTTAGCCAATTCGATTTCTGCTTTAAATGCGTGGGAACCATTAGTTTTCTACCTGATAAATAGGAGTTAATCCATCCGAGTGCGGCCCTGGAGAACCCCATCGATCTAAGCCTCGCAAGAAGTTTGGTTGGAGAGATCGTGTCGAATACCTTACTAAAGTCAAAAAGTAGTAGTAACGTAACAAGTTTCCTGTCTAGACCTGACCTTATATCGTCTGTAAACTTAAGTACAGCAGTCTGCGTAGAATGGTTTTTCCTGAAGCCCGTCTGCATAGGATCGAGCAATTTTTTGGATGAAATGTACTCCTGCAGTTGTTTATGGGCGATCTTCTCAAGAACCTTTGAAAGAAAACATAAGATGGCTATAGGCCTAAAATCTTTTGGCTGCTTAGGTGCAGCACACTTTTTTAATGGTATTATACGTGCTTGCTTCCAACGGCAAGGAAAGACCCCCGTGCAAAAGAGGAATTTAACAGAGTCACAAGATGTTCACCAGTAAATGGTTAAGCTTTAACTATCACGCTTTGCAGAATGCCATCCTCATTACAAGCCTGTGAGGAAAAGTGTGAAATTGCAAGAACAACATCATTAAAACTAATTGGTTTAAAGCTAAATCCATTTTCATTGCATTAAGAAAGAATTCTCAATTGCTTTTCACTATCCTCTTGCGGCGAGACTGATACCCCAACAAAGTGTGCATTAAGCTCATCCGGAGTGAATCCATTCAAATCCCCTTGAGATCCGGATAGCAGTCCCAGGTCTCTCAACTTCTTCCAAACATCGCCACCCGCAAGAGCATCAAACAGTCTATTGTAACTATAAGAAGTTTGAGCATGGTCCGTTCGTCTACCACCCTACGCAATTGCAGAAACTCAAGGAGATACTGCTCATCCTCTGTCCGTTTGTATCTACGGTATGTAGCATCTCTGTTACGCCGCATCTGTGATAATTCCTCATCCATCCATGGAAACTTATTCTTATTAGGCTTGAACGCTTTCAACGGCATCAAATTCTCGATTGCAGTAGTGAGATTGTCACAGAGGCAACCAAGTGCAGATTTAGGGTCAACTGTATCATTCAGAAGCAGCGACCAATCACAGCCGGCAAGTTTCTCTCCCAATGCAGTTGGACAAATATTTTTATAGTTTCTATACATGATAGGTTTTTTATCTAAAGCTATAGTGTTGTAAGGCAAACAAACGTCAATCAAATTATGCCGACTGTGAAAGCTCGCCGGTAGGTTCCGTACATCAAGCACCACGTCGTCGTCATCGACAAAGATCAGGTCAATCCACGTGTGAGACGTCGATGTATGATGCGTAGCACCGTGCTGGACCAATTGTAACAAAAGCTCAGCCGACAGCTTACTAAGAAACTTGGCATCACTCCTCTCTTTAAGGAGATCGGCTTGTAAGTCCCTCATTATAATTTTATGGAAATAGACCGAACAAAAATTTCTTAAATCATTTAACAAGTTAAAGTTTCTAATAAACGAAACAGCAGGAGGACGTTAAATAACAAAAACTAGCATAGGCTCGGAGCCGCCAACTTGCACAGAACAGAAAATATATTCCGACAGCTTCGGCTTACCACTACTGTTACTAGTTTGCGTCTCCAAAGTGGCCAAAATAGTACATTTTATGCCATGATCATGGTTCTTTATGTCATGATCATGGTTCTGGTCTCGTTTAAAGACATACTTGGACGTTAAATTTTCTACTCTTTCTATTTCCAAAGTCAAAGTTAATGGTTCCCATCTAAAAAAATTAACTTAATCCATGCTGACCATGATGATCATGGTCATGGTCAAGGTCATGGTCATGGTTAAGGACATATTTAGACGTAAAATTTTTCGCCCTTTTTATTTTCGGTGTTGAAGTTAGGGATTTCCATTTTAAAAAATTAACTTGACCTATGCTTACCATGATTATCATGGTCATGATCATGATCATGGATAAGGACATACTTAGACGTAAAATTTTTTGCTTTTATTATTTCTGGGGTCAAAATTAGGGATTCTTATTCGAAAAAATCGATTTGACCAATGCCGAATATGATGATCATGGTCATGGTCATGATCATCGTTATCGTTATGGTTAAGGACATACTTAAACGTAAAATTTCCCACTCTTTTTATTTTCGGTGTCAAAGTTAGGGGTCCCTATTTGAATAAATTAACTTGACCTATGCTGATCATAATGATTATGGTCATGGTCATGGTTAAGGACATACTTGGACGTAAAATTTTTTGCTTGTACTATTTTTGGAGTTAAAATTAGGGGTCCTTATTTGAAAAAATCGATTTGACCAATGCTGACCGTCATGATCATGGTTATGGTCACGAATGGATGACCCCTCTCAAACCTTACAACTTTTGTCTGAAAAGTTTTTTTCAGAAATGCTTTCTATTTGAAATATTTCAGTCGGGCATTTAAAATGGGTCACCCTGTGTGTATATATATATACTTCCTTTCATCATTCCGTTGCATGTACCATTACGGAATCAATTCACTCGCGTATAATTTTTTTTCATGACTTTTATAGAAGCTGTATACTGACGGTAAAGAAGTTTCATTTTGAAATTAAGTTTGGAAAGAGTTTGAAATATTCTACAGCTTATGGAAAGATTCTATTTTGTTTGCTCTTTAGAACGTCACCCGATTTTTCTAAATTTATTAATGCGTTTTTGAGATATCACGATTTGAATTCCAGTCTGTAAAATAAAACTCTTTTCGAATTTTTGAGTGGTATTGTATGTATGTAATTATATGCGCAACATGTCGATTTTCAGATGAAAGATAGCGAATCGTAAAATAATGTTTTTAATCTATCAAATATATTTTGCAAGTGCAAAACCATTATAAAAAAATCATCGAAATGTGACGATACAGTAGAAAATAATTAAAAATTTTATTCTATTTATTTCAAAATTTCATCAAAAAATAATCTAATTTTTCTCATAGTTTTTTTATACGTTTGCTTTATCCTATCACTTCAACATAGTGTCTATCTTTTAAACATAAATAATATACATTGTTTACAATATGAAAGTATTAGTTTTTTTTATTGTTATATGGATGTGCGAGTCCTTAAAAGCATTTTGCTTTCTTATAGAAAATGTATTGGATCAATAAAATTTTTTTTTTTAATTAGTGTGTGTGTGTATGCGTGTATGTATGTATTCTTTACGCTAATCAAATTTCGAAAACTATTCAATGATTTTGCTTCCAGTTTTACATTTAATTTATTTTTCTGTCTAAAATAAAAATCAGTCTAAATTCTAAAATTCTAAAATTTTAAGTTCTCGAAATAAGTAAATGCAGAGGACTTTTTAAAGCTTCTAAAACAGTATAGATGGAGTACTGACTATTTAAAAAAAGACTTGTTAAAAGTGCTACACTGCATATTCTTAGAAGGGGCAAGTCACTAATAAAAGCATTAAAGTGACAATATATTCCTGCTATGGCCTAAGAGGATATTTTGATGAGTTAAAAGCTAAAGTTTAGTTCTGTTTCAAGTATATTTTGGATTATTTCAGTCGTCCAATATCACCATGGAGATAAGTTAAGACAACTTAATATACGATTTTAATGATTTAAAGGAATATGGACTTTGATAAGACAAACAAAAAAAATTAAGTCAAAAATATATTCTACTTTTAACAACAAAAATTCAAGAATCTCTGGTGCAGCTTATTATCGAGAGATAAGTGCAAAAATGGCAGGTAGCAATGAAGATATAAGTGAGAGAATGAAAGAAAAAGACGTGGGTGGTATATCAACAGTGAAAACAAAAACTTTAAAATCAACACCTCCGAAAACCAATGAGGGTGTAGAAAGAGGATTTGTATTTTATTGAACTAACCAGTCCAAGATTATGATCGCAGACATAGATTTAGATAATGAGCCTTAACCTACAACGTCAGTATTACGAGAAATAAAATGATATCAAATTATATTTTTATTGAACTAACCAGTCCGAAATTATGATCGCAGACATAGATTTAGATAATGAGCCTTAACCTACAACGTCAGTATTACGAGAAATAAAATAATATCAAATTATATTTAAACAAGGCCGTAAGAAACCAATAACCAATGGTTGTCAAGATCAGGGGAATAATAAATCAAAACCAATATAGAAAAGAGCCTTCAAACAAAATAGATTTGTTGACTTTCTTCAGGGAATGTTATGTATACCATACTTTTGGACATACATTCTTAGTGTGCTAAACATACATGCTATTCATGCGTTCATGTGGATCATTCTTAATTCAAATGTCCAAACTGAATCAATCGTTCTTTACGGCCCAAAGCGATCAAGTCAATAACATAGAAGAGAAAACTCAAAAGAGTAGACCTAACAGGAATAGAGATGAGATACCTGAACTAAGAGATACAGAGAAGAAGCGCGAGAGAGAAAAAATTTCACCCTAAGCTACCTTTCTTTCTCTTTTTTTTTTTCTTATACTTTTTGGCTTTGCATGCTCCCTCCAGGTATATATGAGGGATCGCGTGGAAGAAAGGCCTAACTCTAAAAGTATAGTTTTTAGTAATTAAAAAACAAATTATTTAACTTGATATCAGCTTTATAAAATATTGTGATGTTTTACAATGTTATAGTAAATACTTTAATAAAAAAGGTCCAAGTGGTATTTTCGAGTTCAATATTGTTATTAAAAAAATGTTGAAGATTCAAAAATTCGAGTTAGGCCCTTTTTGCCAATTTAGTATGAATAATTAAGGCATTGTGATGAATAAATCATAAGAAAATCATTTGATTATTTGGAATACATTTATTATTAACTTTTACTAACATAATACAAGATATAACAAAACATTCAGTTTTTGAATCCTCATTTTCATTCACGAAGGGAAAAATATTTTCATTGTACTAATTTTGCGCAATGTTGATAAAAATTCCATTAAAGATTTTAAATCTGTAAGTTTTGCCTTTTTTATTCCAACATTATTGATGTTTGTTAACTTGTTTGTAGCTTTCATATGATTTTTTCGGGAAATTTGAAATAATGAAAATGTATCATTTAAACATACAGAGACACGTTTTTATTCTTCTACATTTTATAAACATATAAAGAATATCTCCTAGATACATTTTCAATCGTAATTTCAAAAAGGGCCTAACTCGAGTTAAATCCTTATTCCATGCGATCCCTTATATGCTCTAAGGTAAGCCCACAATCATTCGATGAACCTTTGTACGTGTAAGCTCTTGACCGTAAGGTTTAACCCATGGATGGATTTAACTTTTCTAAATGGTTTTGGCTTCAATATAAGTATCATTCTTGCATGAATGAAGGAATTTCTATACTGCTAAATTTTTCCCTTTTCAACAAAAAATATCAATTTATTTTGATAAATATTAATATTTTTACCTTATTTTTGGATTTTTAACCACTTTTCGTCATTCGATTTTAAAATTCTCCATTCATGCGAGAATGATGCTAATACTGAAGCCACAATCGTTTAGAAAAGTCAAATCCACCCATGGGTCCAGCTTAAATTATACGGCCCAGGACCTAAAATTTTAAAAATTCATTATTCGAGAAAAATAGTTTTAGTTATTATTAATGATATACTAATTTAAAATTAATAATGATATACTGATTATATATAATAAAAAATTATTACTGATATACTAATTATACTCGGTCAAAAAAGGTTAGCTATAAAATATAGCTAAAAAAATAGTTAAATATATAGCTATATCGAGCTGTATTTACAGCTATATCGATGTGTTTTTTTAGCTGTTTTTTATAGTTAAAAATGTACTTAATTTTATAGTTAATAATTTCATTATCTACCGAAAATATTAATAGCTACTTTTGCAACTATATTTTAAAGCTATTATTAGAGTTAAAAAAAACACTTAATTTTTTAGTGTATTTATACCCGGTCAAAAAAGGTTAGCTGTAAAATATAGCTAAAAAAATAGTTAAATATATAGCTGTATCGTGCTCGTTTTACAGCTATATCGATGTGTTTTTTAGCTGTTTTTTACAGTTAAGAATGTACTTAATTTTATAGTTGATAATTTCGTATTATTATAGTTAAAAATAATACCTAAATTTTTAGTGTATTTATTACAATATATTAATAGCTAGATATTTAACTATACTTTATAGCTGAAAATAAATGGTTTTTTAGATATTCTTTATAGTTGAAAATATAACTAAATTTTTAGTTGATAATTTGGTTATTACTCATAGATACTTAGCTGAAAAAACATGAATATTGCTATAATATAAATGAATATAGCTGTATTTTACTTATATTTTTAGCTGTTTTTATAGATGTTTTTTTTTTGACCGAGAACAGCTCAAAATATGACTGTAATTTCAGCTGTATTTTTAGCTGTTTTTTAGCTATATTTTTAACAATTTTTTTTAGGTAAACGTTATTAGAGTAGCTTTCAGATATACTCGAATTTATTTATATTGTCCTTCGCTACCTTCGCTGTGAATTGATTAACCTATACATACCCTGTTGAAAATAATGACGTCTTTCCAGTACGTCTTTGAAAGATGTCTTTGAAGACGTCTTTGGTCGTGTCTTAGATTGGAACAAAATAAGACGTAATTTTTTTAATGTTCAGGAAATATAGTAACCGAATTACGTCTTTTTTATAAGTAAAATAATTTCAACAACGTATTTTTCCAATAAATACTAATAGTAAAAGACGTAAATTTTCAAAAAAAAATTTTTTTTCTAAACGAATGACGTCTTCCCCGTTGAAAATAATGACGTCCTTCTAAGACATCTTTGAAAGACATCTTTGAAAGACATCTTTGAAAGACGTCTTTGGTCGTGTCTTAAATTGAAACCAAAAAAGACGTCATTTTTTCAATGTTTAGAGAAGTTGTTCAACAAATGACGTCTTTTTATTATTTCAAAGAAGTATTTTTTTTAATAAAAATGACGTCTTTTCTTACGAATTTTTATTTAAAAAATACGTCTTTGAAATTATAAAAAGACGTTATTTGTTAAATAGCTTTTCTAAACATTGGGAAAATGACGTCTTTTTTGTTCCAATTTAAGACACAACCAAAGACGTCTTCAAAAACGTCATTTTCTCCAAATTTAGGGAAAAATAACGTCATTTTTCATGAATTATGTCATTGAAAAATGACTTTACATGATAATCATTTTCCATTTAAAGGAAAAAACAAAAACGAGGTTAACCTCGTAGTTTCAACTCTTCGAAAAACGAAGAGCATTTGCGATTGAACTGAGAGCGTTCTGGCTTTATATATCTGCGTCTTTGGAATTTGTATAAGGGATTTTTATAAGGGATCGCAAAACTTGAAAATCGCCACCCAGTGACTTACAGTCGAATTGATGGTTGATTGCGTCAATTTAATATTAACTCACCAGGTGGCGATTTTCAAGTTTTGCGATCCCTTATACAAATTTCAAAGACGCAGATATATAAAACCAGAATGCTCTCAGTTCAATCGCAAATGCTCTTCGTTTTTCGAAGAGTTGAAACTACGAGGTTAACCTCGTTTTTGTTTTTTCCTTTAAATGAAAAATGATTATCATGTAAAGTCATTTTTCAATGACATAATTCATGAAAAATGACGTTATTTTTCCCTAAATTTGAAGAAAATTACGTTTTTGAAGACGTCTTTGGTTGTGTCTTAAATGGGAACAAAAAAGACGTCATTTTCCCAATGTTTAGAAAAACTATTTAACAAATAACGTCTTTTTATAATTTGAAAGACGTATTTTTTAAATAAAAATTCGTAAGAAAAGACGTCATTTTTATTAAAAAAAATACGTTTTTGAAATAATAAAAAGACGTCATTTGTTGAACAATTCCTCTAAACATTGGAAAAATGACGTCTTTTTTGGTTTCAATTTAAGACACGACCAAAGACGTTTTTCAAAGATGTCTTTCAAAGATGTCTTTCAAAGATGTCTTAGAAGATATCATTATTTTCAACAAGGAAGACGTCATTCGTTTAAAAAAAAGAATTTTTTTTTGAAAATTTACGTCTTTTACTATGAGTATTTATTGGAAAAATACGTCTTTGAAATTATTTTACTTATAAAAAAGACGTAATTTGGTTACTATATTTCCGGAACATTAAAAAAATTACGTCTTATTTTGTTCCAATCTAAGACACGACCAAAAACGTCTTCAAAGACGTCTTCAAAGACGTCTTCAAAGACATCTTTCAAAGTCGTACTGGAAAGACGTCATTATTTTCAACAGGGTACATTAAATCTAAGTAATAATGTCCCTGGGGTCGCTAGAAAACACGCGCGCATTTTTTAGTAACGGTAAGATGGATCGGTCTTATATACAAAGTGTACTTAACTCTCACCACTTGCGGGAGTTGGACACAAATTTCAACGAGTCAAAACAGCTATATTTTAAGCTTAATTTTTAGCTAATTTTTTTAGCTTAACGTTTTTGACGCGTTGAAATTTGTGTCCAACTCCCGCAAGTGGTGAGAGTTGAGTACACTTTGTATATAAGACCGATCCATCTTACCGTTACTAAAAAATGCGCGCGTGTTTTTTAGCGACCCCTGCGAGTTATTACTTAGATTTAGTGTATGTATAGGTTAATCAATTTACAGCGAAGGTAGGGAAGGACAATATGAATAAACTCGAGTATATCTGAAAGCTACTCTAATAAAATTTAGCTAAAAAAAATTGTTAAAAATATAGCTAAGAAACAGCTAAAAATACACTTGAAATTACAGTTATATTTTCAGCTGTTCTCGGTAAAAAAAAAACATCTATAAAAACAGCTAATAATATAAGTAAAATACAGCTATATTTATTTATATTATAGCAATATTCATGTTTTTTCAGCTAAATATCTATGAGTAATAAACAAATTATCAACTAAAAATTTAGGTATATTTTCAACTATAAAGGATATCTAAAAAACCATTTATTTTCAGCTATAAAGTATAGTTGAATATCTAGCTATTGATATATTGTAATCCCGGTCAAAAGCAAAAAACACCTAGTACACTAAAAATTTAAGTGTTTTTTTAACTATAATAATAGCTATAAAATATAGTTGAAATGGTAGCTATTAATATTTTCGGTATAACGAAATTATTAACTATAAAATTAAGTACATTTTTAACTATGAAAAACAGCTAAAAAAACACATCGATATAGCTGTAAATACAGCTCGATACAGCTATATATTTAACTATTTTTTTAGCTATATTTTATAGCTAACCTTTTTTGACCGGGTATATAACTTAAAATTATTGATGATATACTAATCTTTTGTAGAATAATTTTTTCCTGATATCTCCTGTTCATATTATCCTTTAATATAAAAAAGCGATACCATGCAACCAAAATCTGTTATGGACCAGATAAAGCTAAAATACATAAAAATAGAAATTAGTAAAATAAGCAATATTTATAATTTATCTTGTTATATAATATTTTATTAATACTCATCTTTTTTTCATCGTAGCTATAAAACTTTGTATTTGTTGTGACAGTCTTAACCTTAACTGTCACACTGCTGATTGTTTGATTGACTCCAATTCACCTTGAATTAGCCGGAAACTAAAGAATAATATGTAATATCAAGTAATAATTTGAAATTTTATTTTAAAATTCACATTTGAAATTTAGCGATACAATTTACTTTTAAAATTAATATTTAAAATTATATACTAAATTATATCTTTAAAAAGGTAAATTAGGGCAAGTAAGCTTTAAAAAAAATCTTTCACACTATATCAGAAATAAAAAATATTTTGTCAAAAATTTAAATTAATTTAATATAATCAACTATAAAAAAAATCTATTATAATATCTCTAAAAAAAGGCTCATTAGAGATAATAAAAAGTGGGAATTCAATTACAACAAAAATACATTTGAAAAAATGTGTGCTCAAGTTCTAATATGATTTAAAATAATACTTACAAATGATATTGTACCTATATTTTGATGATAATAATGAATCAATAAAAAATTACTTTGTTAAAAATAAAGTATAAAAAAGCCATATGAAATGTTATTGTAAATATAAAACTATCTTCAACAAAATTTTAAAAAATAAAACTTTAATTTAAATAATTACGGGAAAGTAAGAATAATAGTAATATTACAACTATAAACTTGCCAGACCCACCCTTTAAAAGTTGTATTTTTCGGTGAACACACATCCATTTAGAACATTTTTTAGGATTGACTTTTTAGAATCCTGAAAGGAAATTTAAAATGTATATTAATTTTCACAATTTAGTATTCAATGAACAAATAATCTAATTTTATAACATTAATGATATATTTAACTTTCGTAGAGTGGGCCTGACAAGTTTATAGCTGTAATATTACTTTTATTCTTACTTTTCCGTTAGTTATTTAAATTAAAGTTTTATTTTTTTTAATTTTGTTGAAGATAGTTTTATATTTTTAATAACATTTCATATGGCTTTTTTATACTTTATTTTTAACAAAGTAATTTTTTATTAATTCATTATTATCATCAAAATATAGGTACAATATCATTTGTAAGTATCATTTCAAATCATATTGAAAACTTGACCACACATTATTGATTTTAGTATTTTTTCAAGTCTATTTTTGTTATAGGCTGATTCCATTTCAAATTGAACAGCCTGTATACACTTAAGTCACCAATCACTGCACTGATGGAGTATGTTATTCTACTCTGAAAATAAGGAGACACGTATTTTTTCTTTTTGCTGAAATATCAAAATTGCATAAGATATGCATACTTGAAAATTGCATACAAAAACTAAATGTTCAAACTGAAAAAGTTGACAATAACTTTATAGAACTATCGTTTTACCAATTCTTAATGAAGTTTGGTAATCCTTTTTTTGTTTTATTCTGTTTTAAAACTTCTTAAATTTAGTGCAAAAAATTTAAAAAAAAACTGAAAAATGACTGAGATATATGCATTTTACCAGAAAATGCACTTCTTATACACATGTATTTTTCTCAATAAGACCATTTTTTTTTTGCTGAAATTTTTGGGGCTAATAGAGGACTAAATTACCTATCTAATGGTACCTGTTTGATCCCATATTTTTTGTTTGAAGCGAGAAAACAATTTACAATTTTATTGTTGAAAAATGCTTGTATGTACGTTCGGAAGTCTTAAGCAATCTACATTCAAACGCTGTCGCATGCTTCGTTCATCATTTGTATGTATATTTATACTATCAATAGTGATATATATATATATATATATATATATATATATATATATATATATATATATATATATATATATATACTGTGTGTGTACAAGTAAATTCGTAATATAAAAATAAATACTTAAAAATAAAAAAAATAATTCTATTCGTGTATATCTATATTATGTATGTTTCGATACACAAACAAAAGAACAAATACATCGCGTAACCAAAAAAGCATATTGGAACTGTTATATAGAAGCTAGTTATTTTTACGACTGATTTGAAAGATACTTCTCGAGCTTGTGAAAAAAGTAAACAAAACTGTGCAATTGCGATGTTCGAAATTTACTCTTCTAAAAGAATTTCATGGCCCGATTTTTTTTAAATGCATAAGAAGGTGGTTTATAAGAGCAGTGACTTACATTTTAGACCGTTCGAAGATCTAGCCATTAATTTGGCACGTAATTTTTCCTCAAATTTTCAGGTATTACAGTTTTTTTTTTTAGGGGTAAGACGCATACAGGTAAAACTGTATTAAAACGTTCATTTCATTCCTCTATTCGTTTAGGTGGCTTTGAAATAAAATTATCATTTTTTTCACTAAAAAGTTCAGTGATTTCATTTTCAGATGTAGACTTGCGATCACTTAAAATTATTTTTGATATGCGTCCATAACAATTCATGCATACATTAGTAGATAGCAGTATTCTTAAAACTGAATAAAGTCGTGCCAAATTAATGGCTAAATCTTCCAACGGTCGTAAGTTACTGCTCTTATAAACTACCTTCTTATGCATTTCAAAAAAATTGGGACATGAAATTCTTTTAGAAGAGTAAGTTTCGGACATTACAATAGCACAGTTTTGTTTATTTTTGCACAAGCCCGAAAAGTACCTTTCAAATCAGTCGTAAAAATAACTAGTTTCTATATAACAGTTCCAATATGCTGTTTTGTTTATGCGATGTATTTGTCCGCGAGTTGGCCTCCTATTGTTTGTGCATCGAAACATACATTATATAGATATACACGAATAGAATTATTTTTTTCCATTTTTAAGTATTTATTTTTGTATTACGAATTTACATACATATATATGAGTAATGTCAATACATTTCGCCAAATTTCGTTTTGGGAGGTCCTAGGATTTCACCAAATTATAGTATGTTGTTGTGCTTTATGAAAAAACGTTACGGTAAAATTTGAGCCCTCTGGTAATCTTAGGGCCAGAGCTATGATCTCTTCAATATCAAAAAATGGTCCATTTTTGCATCTATTTTGAGAGCTTACATCTCGACTCCCTGTTAACCGATTTTAATTTACCAATTTTCATTTTTTTTCTATAATGTCTGATATATTTCATGATTTTTTCATATTCTTAAATATTAATCTTCATTTATAGCAACCAAATTTCAACAAAAGAAATTTAAAATTACACACACACACACACACACACGCACGCACGCACGCACGCACGCACGCACACACACACACACACATACACACACACATATGCATACACACATTTTCTAGAAAACACTTTTTTCGACTTCTTGAGTCTAAATATGTACAAATTAATGAAAAAATAGAAATTGAAAAAATTTTTTTTGACACTCCGTGCGAGAAGCTCGATTTCACGCACGCTGTACAAAGTGACACGTGCGAAAATGGAGCTTCTCACACGTCGTGTCAAAAAATAGTGTTCGATACTCGTGCGAGAAAGTGATTTCTTACTCGTGTAACCTTTTCACCCTCGCTTCGCTCGGGCGCAGACCGCCACATGAGTAAAAAATCACTTTATCGCACTAGTACCGAAATATACTATTATATCGATACAATGCTTTCTCTATCAGAAAGCAAAAGTAATATTTGCATATTTTAAAACATTCTTAAGTAATTAATTAGTTTTTCATACGATATTTAGTGACAGAATAAGTTTCATAATAGTTGATTAATTTGAATGTGTAGAAGAAAATAGAATTGAAATTTTTTTGAAAACTATAATAATAAATATATAAAAGTTAAGTTGATACAATTAGCTATAAAACTAGGCACATACAGGCACACACGTGTGTGTGTGCATGTATGTCTGTATGATGTCAGTTAGTAATTGTATCTCAAAAACCACTCGATGGATTTGCTTCTAATTTTGCATAAAATTTATTTTTTTGTCCAACTCGCTGGAGAGCTATTGATAATTGGTTCTTCTAGCGTAGTTTTAACTTTTGAGTCGTTTATAAATAAAAAGAAAAAATTTTGATTTTTCATTTTTCTGGATTGTTTTGTTTACTACTTGATAAATTTGCTTCAAAATTTACATGGAGATTATTTGCGATTGCTCAAATAAAATGAACCTCTAAAAACTGATTTTTTTAGCTTAGTTATAGTTTTAGAGCATTTCGAAATTTTTGAAAAAAATATTTATATTTATTAAGCCAATAAAATCTTAAAACTACTGGATGGATTTATTTTAAATTTTTCATACAATTCAATTTTTTGATTAGTTGGTGCGGAAGCTATTGAGAATTGGTTTTCTTAGCGTAGTTTTAATATTATAGCCATTTTAGTAATTTAAAAAAAATTTCGATTCATCATTTTTTTTGTATTTTACGTAAACTACTCGTAGCATTTGCTTGAAAATTTGTATAGAACTTATTTTCGACTGCCAAAAAAAGAAAGACTTTTGAAACTGATATTCTTAGCGTGCTTTTAATTTAAGAGCATTTTTAAAATTTTTTTAGAAATTTTTATTTTTAATTTTTTTTCTATTTCACGAAAACCATTCGATAGATTTGTTCCAAAATTTGTATGCAAGTTATTCGCTACTATTTGAAGGAAACAAGCTTTGGAAAACTAATTTCCTCAGTGCAGTTTTAATTTTAGAGCATTGTAAAAATTTTCAAAAATATTTTTAATTTTCATTTATTTTCTATTTTGCGTAAATCATACTATAAATTTTCTCCATAATTTTTTTTCAATCAATTCGCTATTGTTAAGAGAAAATAAGCTTTTGAAAACTAATTTTCTTAGCGTGGTTACAATTTTAGAAAATTAAAAAATATTTAAAAAAAAATTTTGATCCTTCTTTTCTTATTTTTTTTTATTTTACGTAAAGTACTTGATAGATTTGTTCTAAAATTTGCAAGGAAATTATTTGCGACTGCCAAAAGAAGGGAAATCTTCAAAAATTGATTTTTATAGCATAGTTTTAATTTTAGAGCATTTTTAAAATTTTAAAAAAGAAATTTTTTAAAGAAAATGTTATTTATTTAGCTAATTAAATCTCGAAAATGACTCGATGAATTCGCTTCAAATTTTGCATACTATCTATGTTTTTGTATAAGTATACGGGAAGCTATCAAAATTGGTGTTCATAGTGTAGTTCTTTTTATAGAGCCATTTTAAGAATTTAAAAAAAATTTTCGATTTTTTATTTATTTTGTATTTTACGTAAATTACTTGATGAATTTGCTTTGAGATTTGCATGGGAATTATTTGCAATTACCAGAAGAAGGATAACTTTTAAAACCGATTCCCTTAGCGTAGTTTTGATTTCAAAAAATTTTGTTAATTTTCTTAAAAAATTTTCATTTTTTCCTCATTTTACGGAAAGTACTCGATAGATTTTCTCTAAAATTCGTATACAAGTTATTTGCTACTGCCTTTATAAAACAAGTTTTAAAAAAATAATTTTCTTAGAGTAGCTTTTTGATCACTTTTTTTTATTTCTGATTTAACACTTCCACTAACTCTTTTCTTGCTTCCTCACTTCCTCTCTGTCCTTCTATCTTAGATTAATCCTTATTTTTTCCCTATTTTCATCGATCCTTACCCCTCCCTTCCTATTTCCCAATCACTCTCTCACATTCACTAATTTTTTTTGAATAGAGATTGTATTCTACATTAAAATTACATTAAAAAAAATAAAATCGAATTACTCTTATTCAATGAACTTTATGAGAAAGCATTGTGCCAAAGCACTTGGCTGCATTTTTTATGTGTTGTTGTTTTCATTTTTAAATACCAAATCGGTATTACCGACTTTTGAATTTCGCCGCTTTCAACTGGTGAATTTTATGTACGGGACGTTTTACTGCGCATGCGCGAACTGATCACATGAATGCCCATGATTTCTCGGTAGCTCGTCAGCTTTTGAACGAGACACCAAATTCTCATATTGCTTATTTACGCGATCTTTATACATATCGGTCTTTATACATTTAGCATGTTCGCAACCCTTGCAGAAACTGTTTTCAACTGCAACATCATTCACTTTTCCTGTTTGATTTCCAATAATGCTTGCTAATCCTTGTAATGAAGAAAATCATCTTTTTCTCCAAGAACCATCACCAGAAATAAGTCTAAAAAACAAGTCTAGCATTATTTGGCGAAGTCGAATGAAGTTCTTGCATAACAGCTCCAGACATGGATTCTTCTGCTACTTGTTCGCATACTTTACTTACAAGGAGAGTGTTTGACCTCCGGGAACCGGATCTAGCTTAAACTGTAGGATATAATTTTTTGATAACAAAAATTTTGATAAGAAAATTCGTGCTTCATTTTATTTCCTATGCATTTTTTCGTAAGAGTCTTAGTTCTTTGGTTATTCAAATTTTTATAAAGGCTCTTATTCACCATATTTTTGAAAAAATGTCTATATCCTGGTCTCGGGGGCCTATTTGATAAAAAAAAGGACACGGGTTTATTTTTATCCATCAAAAAATCATATTCTACAGTTCTAGCCAGATCCGTTTCCCGGAGGTCAAACACTCTTCTTGTTAGTTAATTAATAGTATTAAAAGTTGACTGAGCAACTGCTTTTAGAAAATCCATGATTTTGCAATAAGTGGATAAGCCAGCAAGTTCACAGCCAAGTGCACGAGCAGCAAGCACACTATGTCTCTTTACTTCATAAGTATTTTCCATAACACCTACTCTTTTGCTAGAACTTACAGCTGCTAGTTCACCACACAAGTTAGAATTTCCATTAACTTTAAATCCCAATCCTTGAAAAGATGATTCACTAAATTTTATTCTGTTATGACACGCACCACAACAGATAATTTTTCCTGATTCAGAAAATAGAATGTTAATGACAACAATTCTATTTTGTGTATTCTACAATAAATTTCCTTTAAAAAAAGCCAAAACCCCAAATTTGATAGTAGGATCGATTTTAAAAGTGTTTTGTGCACTCAAGTAAAAGGTTAAACAGTGCTCAAGACGTACGTCACCATGTAAATTTTAAATGACATAAGAAGAAGTAAAAAGAATGCTAGAGCAAAATATTATAAAAAAATCAGCAAATGAACGGAGCCCTGGACCAGTAATTATTAAGAAACTTAATAGAAAGTACAGACTTTTGAGATGTAAGTGAAGTCATCAAATCTGATGCTAGTCCAATGGATTTCATTTTAGATAAATTAAGAAAAACAGGATATGTTTTACAGAAAGATCTTGTAACGGCGATGGGGATCAGGTGACCGTACAAGAGTAGCTAAATGTATAGCTAGATCTATATTATTATTGATTGAACTATAAACTACAAATACACAAAAAAAAAGAAATAAACTGAAAGGTACAACTTATAGATTTTATTTAAATACGAGTTCTAATCATGCAAAGAAAAGGGCACCAGTCGCGTGATACGGACGCGACTCCATGGATAATTTTAATCGTACTAATATAAATCAACGCGGCGAAAAGAGAGCCAACGATGCGCTTGATTAATTTATCGGGGTATTTTATCCAAAAGCTACACAGCGATTTAGCTCGAACGAAAGCTAAAAAGTAAAAACGGACGCACTAGTTAATACCGCGTACGTGGTTACCAACACACACGCGCACAGAGCTATGAAAAATAATGATATATCTTTATCGTCAAAGATTAACAGAAATCGAGGTTAGAACAAAGCAGTTATGCTTTTACTACTCACACACACTAATTACTCTTCTTTTCACACAAAAAAACGCAAGCACGAGAGGTATATACGAATTGCTTCGCCTTGTACAATCTGCTGTGTAAGTACGAGAAAAACGTCAAGTCGACCGACTTGCATGCGAACGGCAGAAGGAATGAGCATCTCAAGATAGATGCTTTTCCTTCTTCATGCGGTACGCTATGCGCGCCACTTTATATTCTTGCCTTTTCCGTCTACTTGACTGCTAAAGTCATGCTATACGTAGACTAGACACGTTGGTTAAGCTTTACTGTATATCAATGGTATCGTGATGTGCTGTGCACGCGTGTATGGTTGGTGGCTTGGGGTTGGCTTCAGCTCGACTAGCGTTGTATCTCTCTTAACCACGCGCGAATTTAACATCTTCCTTCGGCCGCATATATTATCGTATTATAAAAGCAAGGTTTAAGTAACATGGCCAATTTGCCATGTTACAATCTAGAGCAATTATATTTTAAGATAATACAGAGTAAAGAATGTCAGGAAAATACAACATTTGTAGTGTCCGTAATGGGGCTATTTGTATTTAAACAACTCTTATTTGACCTACAAAATGCTCTAATAACCTTGCAGAGGCTTATCAATGCCTTAAAGCCACACATCTTTAAGTACCTGGATGACATCATCACCGTAACAGAAATATTAAAAGAACATCATAAAAATAGTTTAAGCTTCTATAGAAGAGGTGAAATAGATAAAAAGGGGAAATAACTTTTTCATTATGGTTACCAATTCTTGATCGAAAGTTGATAGGGCAGAAAAAAAGAGAAAAAAGAGGCTGAGATTATGACCTGAAAGACCGTGATGACTATTATTGAGTTTTGGGGAAGAGAGAGACCGAGAAGGCAGAAAAAAAGTTGAAGAATGTTCTCAAATAACATGATTACCGTTATCTACCCTTACAAAGCGTTGTGGAGTACCTGTCAGGGGACTAATGAGAGGAGGATATAAGTCTAGTGCAAGATCTGGGTCTTTAAACAACACCGTTGAAGACTTGTATAGACTCTCAACATAGTAATCTATCAAAGTCCTTACCACTGTGAATGAACTCACCGATCCACCTCTCATGAGAATGACACCGAAAAGAATTGGCTTGATAAGGTCGTCTAGTTTGCCGAGCAGATTCTGACATTACCTTAAGATCTATAGGAGGCTTTGCATATGATAGTAGCTCCTAGTTCATTTAAGAGAAGTCACCAGAATGACGCTATTAAAAAAGATTGTTTAATTTGAGAGAAACAGAAACGTAAAAAGAAACAATAGATCGAGAGGAGATAGAAATCGAAATAGGATATTACATCAAGAGAAATTAAAATCGAAAGAAGAGATGTCATAGATATCCAGAGAATTGCTTTATTTTTTATTTTTTTTAATTTTGAATAATCATTAATATCATTGCTCATCACATTTTTAATCCAATCCCTGTCTTTAAGTGCAAATGAAGATAATAAAGCGGAATAGTAAACATTAGTGTTTAAGTCACTCTATGCATTCAGCAAAATAAAAAACGCAACACTTTTTTGGCTAAAAAGTTAGTAACTAAAATAATTTGAAATGAAAATTTTCGAATACTGTTCGAAAAATATAGTAATGTGCTAAGTCGAGAGAAGTTATTTTTCTGAGAAAAAGTATAAGATAATTTAGCGAGACCTTACACTACTAGGATGCCTTGCCTAATAGGTTCGAGTCTGCACGGTAAGACATTTTGCTGAAAATAAAGATAAGATTAGGAAAGAGGAAAAAAGATCATAGTAATCATTTGTCTCTTATATCATTTATCACGCGTTAGTTTACTTTATTTGGGCATCTTTTAATTTACTTACAACTGCTTTCGATTCTTTTTACATGAAAATATATAAAAATATATGGTTATGAATGCTCAATAGGTTCAAAGCTAGATCATATAAAAGCAATAATTACATGGAGTATAATCAACATTATCATGATCTACGTATTGAAAATGATATAATCCATATCCCATATTATAGCGGATAATTATGATACATTTTTAATATTCATTTTTTAATATTGATAATGTTTAAACAAATTAATATTGTTCTCATTTATAGTTCGTTGATACAATGATAATTTTGATTATGTTTCATAAAATTATTGGCTATAATATCATCTAACTTCTAACCTGTTGAGCTTTTGTGACTAGTATTACTCTAGCATTAAAAATATTTTCATGAAAGAAAACATCTTTTGTATCTTCAGAGAAATCGACGATCCAGAGTTGCGATACTCTTCTAGTTATAATTGTTTTTCAAAAAACATGAATATTTCGAGAATTAATGTGCAATATTTGCAATGTATAAAAGTAAAATATTAAATTAAATAAATAATAAATACATATGATATTGTAATTTTTTAATCATTTAAGTAATACCATTTAAACATAGATCAAAATAATTTAATTGTATTTTACACATTTTTTTGTTTTTTACCTCTACACGGTGGTCCTCAAATGATTTTGATCATAAAGTTTTTGCACCTTAGATTTTCGTTTTGGATATGATTCTAGACACATTCGGGATCAAATTTCAATAAAAACTAAAATCAAAGAATAAACACTTTTCTGTTTATTCAAATTTAATTTTTTTTATATTTGTTTTTTTTACAAAAAAAATTTTTTATTTATAATTTATGAGCTCAATTTTTAGAATGCCGTTTTAAAATAGTGTTATAAATTATTTACACATTTTAAGCGAATATTATTGTCAATATATTCAGGGAAATCTAATGTGTTGTAACAATATGAGCGTGGCGTTAAAATTGCAATTTTATTGTAAAACATTATAATTATAAAGATTATAAGAAATGATACATTTTTAAATTATTCAAACGTCATTTGAAGTAATTGTAATTAGAAAATACTGTGCATTTATATTCTATAAGAACATTGTATGTACTTTTGGTATTTCAGTAACACCAAAAATACATTTTCCATGTTTGGATTCAAAGTTTTCACGGTAAATGTTAGACATTGTTAGAGAATTTTTTTCAGATTTTGATCGTGTAAGTTGTGGTTTAGGATACCAACAGTTGTAATGTTCACAAAACGTCGATATCTGAAACCACAACTTATACGGTCAAAATCCGAAAAAAAACTCTAGCAATGTCTACATTTTCTATATAAAAGATTGTATTGAAGAAAATCAAGACCTAGGTTTTTACAGCAAACAGGCTTTGGATGCGGTCTATTTTGATTTTTTTGCAACATAGGCCAATACAAATCATCGTAGAATGATTCTCCTTATGCAGATAGATTATTAAGAGCGAATATAATTCAATGTACGTTATTTTAGTAAAAACTATGTATATATATATATATATATATATATATATATATATATATATATATATATATATCGTCCATTCTCTGTCAAATCGAAGGACGAAAAATTGGTAAAATGGTTCTTTTCCATATTATGAACCACGCAGAATTTTTTTAGATTCCTTTAGTACATATTTTTAGAGTTACAAAGCTTCCAAGTTAAGCCAAAACAATATTTTTGACATTTTTAACTAATTTTAAGCTTAAAATACTCAGTTGGGTTGCGTTTTAAGAATTTATTACTGAATAACTTTTTTCTTCAAAATATTATGAATTTAAGAAAAAATGTATTTAAAAGTCCCTGTCTGGTCGCTCTTTCGCTGCCGTCGGTTGACACCACGTTAAATAAGATGTCACTAAAAGATTACACTAAAAAATTTGTATAAAATAGGCTAATGAATGGAGCTTGCTTCGTAGATAATTAATAAAAAAAAAGTGCTCATGTAGTCATTTGCTGAGCTAAAGTAGTATAAAGTATTAAAATACCACTTTTCAAGGTTTCAAACCATGATTCCATGTCCAAGAAAATCATCGAAGTAGGTGATATATGTATAAATATAGCCTATGAATTTCAGAGTGATGCAAAATGACGATCCCTTTTAGAAAATTTAAATGTAATTAAAAATAATGAAAAATCTGATTTTTAGCTACATTTACTCATTTTAATGTCAACTTGTACTCATCGGTTGCTGATGTCCCTTCGCAAACATTCATGAAAATAGTTGTGTACTTCACGGATATTAAAATATATTAAAAAATATCTTCTGAAAGATTTAAAGTAAACCAAACCTTGAGATTTTTTTAACAAATCATGTGCCTCCGTCGCACATAAAAAATATACTAAAATACTGATTTAAAAAAAATTTTTGTTCATTTCATAGTTTAAGTTTATATAATACTGCTAATATTTCCAATAACACATGGTGACAGGTAACTATATGTAAAATTCTTTTCTTATAAGATTCAGAATGGATTTTTTTATTAGAAAAAAATTAAATGTCATTGAATTTCTTGAAAATTATGATTGGTAACTAAAATATCTTTTTTTTATTTGACTGAAAAAATTTCAAAAATTATATTTGCTATATTTCCTTCATAATTTAAACATAATCTATCTCAAGATACAATAACACTTTAAAGGATGATTAATTTAATTTTAAGTCAAGAAATAATTCTACATAATGAATAATGTTAACACTCGAATAGATAATAAGACACGATCCACTTCGTACTGATAATTCATCATATTTGTTATTGCATTTTTACAGTAAAAGTAACTCAAATTTATAACTAACTAATATCTGAATTAAATTTCTTATACACTCAATACAAAATTTATATGCATTTACCTTTTTCTTAGATGTATCAGTTACAAGATAAAAAACTAAAAATGCACTTCTACTTATATGTTAGAACTTTTTGTGTTAATTCATGAGAATATTGTTAATTATTTTTCAATTTAAATTCAACTTATTTCATCCACTAGGATATTGATTTACAAATTTGCTTATACTGATCTTCGACGTACAGAGAAAGAGACATGAGTTCAGTAATATATTACTACCCTGTTAAAAATAATCAGGTGATAAATCACCTGATTCGTTTCACCAGGGTGACTGTAAAAAAAAGTAAATTAAATATTGATGTATATCAATCTCAATTATATGTTGATTGTGATTATTTATTTAAATTAATTTTAAGTTTTTATATATAATTACATATAATTATTGCTTTCACATCATTAAAAACAATGACAAATTTTCAAAAAATTCAAGTTACGACAACCAGTTTCCATAGAATTATAATGTTTATTACTAATTTTAAAATAATCAAATACATTTAAAGAATATGACAAGAATTAGAATCAATCA
Source organism: Anastatus disparis (assembly GCA_017163975.1). Classification (NCBI taxonomy): domain Eukaryota; kingdom Metazoa; phylum Arthropoda; class Insecta; order Hymenoptera; family Eupelmidae; genus Anastatus; species Anastatus disparis. The sequence continues at coordinate 15,109 of JAFFSR010000401.1, read as the reverse complement.
TTTTCTAAAACTGAACTTAATAATAACATGAGTAGATACTTTAATCTTAACGAAATTGATTGAATGAAATTCAAGTCAGTGTGTGTTATATACTCAATCTATATAAAAATATTAACGTTTACCTATTATTCTCATCCATATTATAATATTCTTCACTTACACCACTGAAAAAGGGTTAGAACAGTGGTTGTACTCTACGGCGGCGAGTGGCGCTAGTATCGATAGCGAACATTCATTGAAGTACGAGAGAGATGTTAGTGTTTTCTAGAGGATAATGAGTGCTCTCTGTGAGGTTTTGAGTGTTCTCCGCGATGTTTCTTTGTTCGAAGAAATGAGCAGGTCTTCGCTCAGAGAATAATGAGTCTTCTCTAGAGACTACTAGTTCGCATTTCGACGCGTAGGCTGACTATATTCTAAAAATGACACCGATTGTACCGTAGAGTACAATCACAGTTCGCTTCCCTTTTCAGTGACTGATATAAAAAGAATGCACGCTCGGAAGGTTTTGAATATACTTAAAAAATATGCATGTTATGATTAAAATATAGACTATTAAATTCTTTATATACCGTATAATTAAAAATTTAATACTAATATATAATACTGTAAAAACATATATAAAAATTAATGAATTATGTTCACTTTAATGAAGTTTACAGAACAAGAAAATAATTTGTATTTTATATTGCCATCTTCGATTGGATTTCATTCAATCAGTTTTATTAAGATTAAAGTATCTACTGGTGTTATTATTAAGTTCAGTTCTAGAAAATGATTAATTCTAATTCTTGTCATATTCTTTAAATGTATTTGATTATTTTTAAATTACTAATAAACATTATAATTCTGGTTATCGTAATTTAAATTTTCTGAAAATTTGTCATTGTTTCTAATGATGTGACAGCAATAATTATATGTAATTATATATAAAAACTTAGAATTAATTTAAACAAATAATTACAATCAACATATAATTGAGATTGATATACATCAATATTTAATTTACTTTTTTTTACAGTCACCCTGGTGAAACGAATCAGGTGATTTATCACCTGATTATTTTTAACAGGGTAGTAATATATTACTGAACTCATGTCTCTTTGTATCTCAGTACGTCGAAGATCAGTATGAGGCAATTTGTGAATCAATATCCTAGTGGATGAAATAAGTTGAATTAAAATTGAATAATAATTAATAATATTCTCATGAATTAACACAAAAAGTTCTAACATATAAGTAGAAGTGCATTTTTAGTTTTTTATCTTGTAACTGATACATCTAAAAAAGGTATAGGCATATAAATTTTGTATTAAGTGTATAAGAAATTTAATTCAGATATTAGTTAGTTATAAATTTGAGTTACTTTTACTGTAAAAATGCAATAACAAATGTGATGAATTATCAGTACAAAGTGGATCGTGTCTTATTATCTCTTGGAGTGTTAACATTATTCAATATGTAGAATTATTTCTTGAATTAAAATAAAATTAATCATTATTTAAATTGTTATAAGGGATAGATTATGTTTAAATTATGAAAGAAATAAAGCAAATATAATTTTCGAAATCTTTTTAGTCAAATAGACAAAAGATATTTTAGTTACCAATCATAATTTTCAAAAAATTTAATGACATTTAATTTTTTTCTAATAAAAAAATCCATTCTGAATCTTATAAGAAAAGAATTTTACATATAGTTACCTGACACCATGTGTTATTGGAAATATTAGCAGTATTATATAATCTAGAACTATGAAATGAACACAATTTTTTTAAAATCAGTATTTAAGTATATTTTTCATGTGCGACGGTGGCACATGATTTGGTAAAAAAATCTCAAGGTTTGGTTCACTTTAAATCTTTTAGAAGATATTTCTATGAATGTTTGCGAAGGGACATCAGTAACCGATGAGTACAAGTTAACATTAAAATGAGTAAATGTAGCTAAAAATTACATTTTTCATCATTTTTAAATACATTCAAATTTTTTAAAAGGAATCACAGTTTTGCACCACTCTGAAATTTATAGGCTTTATTTATTCATATATTACCTACTTCAATAATTTTCTTAAACATGGGATCATGGTTCGAAACCTTGAAAAGTGGTATTTCAATGCTTTAAATGTAGCTCAGCGAATAGCTATATTAGCACTATGAATTTTTTCTTGAAATTTAGATTTTTTTGAAGGAAAAAGTTATTTAGTAATAAATCCCTAAAACGCAACCCAACTAAGTAATTTCGTATCCTATATTATACATCATATGTACTTAATACTTTCGAAATAGTTAAAACTCATTTATTTAAATTTAGGTACTCAGGGACACAATCTCAAGAGGTCATCATGGATATAATATACTTTTAATATTAACACTCTTCGTAAATTACAGAAAATATGAAAGCACTAATCCAATCATTGTTAAGTTGTCTATTTTGGACGATGAGCTTGCACTAAATGGATACGGTCAAGTGATTTCTAGTTCATTGTTTGTATTATGCAAAAATTACGTACAGCTTACGCCAGGTATAATAAATCAAAATAAGTTTTACTAACGAAAAATTAATAATAATATGATTTTCAGATATACAAATATCTTGGCTTACTTCCTTAACAAGTATAATTGGCAACATATTTATAGGCGATGAAGAGACCAAGATTCAGCAAATACGTCAAAACAATGCTTTATTGTTAGCCTTATATGAAGTGACACATCTAAACAGAAATTTCATAACTACGCTAGCTTATACACAGAGTGATGTCTGTTCACAAATTCCTCTAAATACTACTTTGTATTTGAATCAATTATTAGCATTTCAAGTGTCTGATAATGCTTCCCAGCCATTTAATCTTCTAGCGATATTTTTTCAATACTGGTAATTTTTTCATTTCATTTTTTTTTATATTTTACTAATTACAGCTACTAAGGAATGAAATTTTTCAAAATATTATTTAAAATAACAAGTTGATAGCAAGCATTTTTTATTAAAATAGAAAATTATTTAGGAATTTATTTTCAAAATAGTACAAAACAATAACAATTATTGATTAGTTAATTTTGTTATAATCATTTTACTTATATGCTTCTTTGACCTGCTTGTGTCTACAAACTAATAAATGACTGATTCTATTCAGATTCATGCAGGCCGTCACGAATCGAATTTTTTTGTCTGTAAACTATGTAAATATGTTCTGATACTCAGAAGATGTGAGAACCCCGATATCTGGCTAAGAAATTTTTATTCACGACGCTATAGCCTATTTTGTATTAAATTTTAGAATGGATCTTCATATTTAAAATACTTTATCCCCGTCAATTCTTGACTTTTGAAGACGAATTTTTTTTAAACGTGAGGAACATAGCCTATTTTTACATCGCGTTATTATTTTGTAGATTCAAATTAATGCCGTCGAGTTGTTAATAAAAAACCAAAAAAGCGTTTTTTTTCAACGTGATTTTCTCAAAACCTACAGTACCGCTCAAAAGTTCCTAAAATTTTTTTTTTTTTTAACTCAACTTCAAACTGCGATATTTCGGAAACGGCTCGATGAATTTGAAAAATCCGGACGGCGTTTGAAAGATCAGACAAAATACTATCTTTTTGTGTCCTGCAAAATATTTTTATCCCTTTTTTTAACTCTATTTCTAATGATAGAAAAAATTTTTATTTTTACGAATTTTCAAATTTCAATCAATCAAATGTAATTTTTTAAGAAATTGATAAAATTAAAAAATTCGAACGCGACTGAAAAGTAGAGTAAATTTTCTAAATCTTTATGTTTAATGATTTTTTTGTATCTATTTCCTGCGTGTAGCTAAAACTGCGCGAAAATGAAAAGTACAAGAAAATCAGTTTTAGATATGATAATATTTTCCAATGTCGCGAGTCAATTTTGGTTTACATTAGCAAGATACAAAAAGATGGTATTTTGTCTAATCTTTTAAACGCCATCCAGATTTTTCAAATTTATCAAGTCATTTCCGAAATATCGCAGTTTGAAGTTGAGTTTCTAAAAAAAAATTTTTTTACGAACTAATGAACGGTATTGTATACTTTTAACAAAATGATCTCAAATTTTATCACAATTATTATAAATGATAGTGTCCTTTTTTTGAATAAATTAAAGTTATTTACAAATTTGATTCTTCGTATGTATATACGAACTACAGATTTGAACACATGCTGAAATGTAAACAAAAATAGACCCGCGATATTGGAAAATATTATCATATCTAAAACTGATTTTCTTGTACTTTCTATTTTTGCGCATTTTTAGCTACAAACAGGAAATAGATACAAAAAAACCATTGAACATAAAGATTTAGAAAATTCACTCTACTTTTCAGTCGCGTTCGAATTTTTCAATTTTATCGATTTCTTAAAAAGTTACATTTGATTGATTGAAATTTAAAAATTCGTAAAAATAAAAAATTTTTCTATCATTAGAAATAGAGTTAAAAAAAGAGATAAAAATATTTGGCAGGACACAAAAAGATAGTATTTTGTCCGATCTTTCAAACGCCGTCCAGATTTTTCAAATTCATCGAGCCGTTTTCGAAATATTGCAGTTTGAAGTTGAGTTAAAAAAAAAAAAAATTTTTACGAACTTTTGAGCGGTACTGTATATTTTTTTTCTTTTAATATCAATATGTTTTTATACATAATAAAACTAGCTTTGAAGATTGGTGAGGATATGCTATTTTTTGTTATTATTTTTTTAATGAATTTTTTAACGACTATAGCAGGAAAAGAGGGCCAAATCGACTTTAGCCAGTATCTTTACGGCTCGTTGCTTATTCAATATAGTATGTTGAAAGATGCCTCCGTGTGGAACTCGAGCTCCAAAGCTGCCACAAAAGCCCCAAAAATGTCCAAAACGTGTTTTTTCTTAAATAATTATTACCGTGCGCAGTTTGCGGCCAAAGAATCTGGAAATATGTAAATACCTTTGTGACTATATTAAGAATTTTCCAGATTTTTTCAGATTGTTTGCAAATTTTTTTAGCCCGAAACTCCCATTTTTAATGAAGTTTAAAGTTTCTTATCGTTCTTTTAACTATGAAGATAATGTGGCCGAAACCTAAATAACTTTTTTTGAGTATTTTTTGCCGTACTTTCCAACGCTGAGGTCGCCAAAATCACTTTCCCACTAAAACATGCTCAAAAATCGAAAAACAGCAAAAAACGAGGTTTTTGCGTTTTTTTCTATGGTTTTTGTCATCATAACTTTAAAAACACGTTTATATACTAAGTTTTCACTGAGTTTTATGCCTTGGAACTTATAACCTAGTTTAATTACATCTCAGCAAACCTTATGAGCCCCAAAAACTCAAGAAAACACGGATTTTGTCGAGTTTTCCCGTTTTTTTTGGACCAAGCTGTGTAAAATCTTTATCAAAAGCTACTACGTTAATCAAACTCTGCTAATTATTAATCTCCACGATCCGATTACACACATCTACTATTTTTATAAATCAACTGCGCATGTTTATAGCCTATAAAGACTTACTGCACATACCCACGGGCCCTGCACACTATCTGCGCAGCCTATAACCAGTAGAGAATTACTGCATATAATTACAATCCTTGATGGGAGATCTGAATGTACAGCACCACAACTTCTACAAACCGACTTCGCATCCCCATATATTGCCTTAACCTTCTGCACTTAGGTGAGCCCCCTCCAACTTTCCATCCGTATGTTTATTATATTACAATCAATATCTTACAGCAATATCCTTGGAAGACCTTAAATTCATCTGAATTTAACGACAAAAAAATCCATCTAAAATCCACTTTAATCTAGCTCTATGTCGAAATCAAGTTCTACTTTTAACAGGGTGCTGCTTTATTATTTAACTTATTTATTATGTTAGTTTTTATCTCTCCATGGGATTTTGACATAAAATCTGACGTATTCACTCATATTATTTTTTTTCAGTGGATATTCGTTTGTGATGTTTCATTAACACTGAAAACGCTATGCTTGGTTACTGGATTTTCGTGACTAGATGGTGGTGCAATCTTACAACTGCGTCAAGACTCATAATGTATTACAAACACAAAGTCTGGTTGTGTCTTGCCACTGCAGCTTAAGATAATAAGGTGGACATAAGTGTTCTTATGTACAGTCTATTCTCTTTTATTTTCATTCCCTCGTGTTATTCTTATTAACGGCTATTACTCACTGTGCGCTATATGAAACGTATTCCATCGTACGTTCGCACTAACGTTCGTTTCTTAACTTCCAAATGAACAGTCAATTTCGGAACGTTTCGAAACGAAAGTCTTAAATCGTTTGATAAAAGCTAAAAAGATGCACATTTTGCACACACCTTTTTTTACATTTCAGAAAAAAGCAAAGTTTTGGAATGTTTCGTAACGACTTTTCATAAAACCTCCACTCCTTTAGCTTAAGGAGTGGAAGTAGAATCAGTATAATTAAAATCCGTTATAATATTACGACTTGAATCTATTTCCAGAACGTTATCGTATTCTGCGTAAATGATGCAATTTATTGTTTGTTCCAAGGCCTGATCAAATTTCACTTCTACTCTTACACCACCACGTTTGATTAGATTTCAGTGTAAAGCAGAATTTGCAGAAAGATTGGGTGTCAAATCAAATGCAAACAAACTAAAACCTCTAGAATAATCTATTCGGCTAAAACAAAGGGACTCATTAGAAAAATGTATATTAGTCCCTGAAAATAAAGTGTGATAAGCTTCAACAAACTGTGGATTATGGCCTGTAAATTTTGGTTGTAGAGGTTTATTCGGTACTTGTACTCCGTCAATGTAGAGCGAAAGATAATTAATGAGAAAATGTTGAAAGTTGGATGGATTGAATTGTCTATTTTCATTAAACGCTCTGTTATCGATGAATCTTATTATAATTCTTTTTGGTAGCTGTCCTAAAATTATGTTATCTAAAGTATCACCATGTATACCTCTAAGCATAGTAAATGATTTTACTTTAACTCGTGAAATAGGATATTTTGCGGTTGCTTTTGTTAAAGCATTAGTATGAACGAGTAATATTCCTGGTCTAATTTTTACACGAAGTATCATCAAAGAGGCTTCTTTTATACTAACACTGAAAGTATTATTTTTGGAAGGATCGATAAGACAAAATGCGTTTTTACTTCAAAGAAGTCGTACTCTTAGTTTAACGCCATTTAATAAAAATTTATTTTGATTGAAAACGTCACAATGTAAATTACCTATTAAATCTATTGTTTTTGAATTTCCCGTATAATATGATTGGCTTCATAGTCCATGATTAGCTTCACCACCAGCGCGCCCCACGTTTGGTAGAGCTTACATTTTTCCAACAGTATCGAGATACCACAGTGACGTTGTAAGATGTGAATTCAATGCAGCGCTTGAGTAATTTAATAATTTTTCGATATAGGCTCTGTATGGGTAAGCATTGTTTGGTGATGAGACGAGTTTTTGATTAAAAAATATATCAATCTGATTAAACAGTGGATGAAGAAAATTATTAACAGGTCCTACTTTACTATTCTCAGTAGGAAAATTCAGTATAATTTGTAATCGCACATTTAGCATTGTGTGTGCTAAATCGATATAATCTTCACCTCCAGGTATTACAAATTCAATTGGTCCATCATCGGTAAGCGATAACACTGGTTTATATTTAATAAATTGTGAAGATTCTAAAGATGTTTAAGTTGGTGGAAGCGTAAATAAGTCTAATTCTGATTTCATGCATTCGCATGAGTTTGCATGTATGAACGCTATCTTGTTTTTTTCTAGTTAGGTCCAAAAATATCTGTCACACTGCGTAAAGCTTGTATTTTCTTTTTGCTAACTCTTTTACGTTTTCGAATACCACCTTTTTTCTTTTTATAACACTTTGTTTTTTTTTGACTTTAGTACGAGCTGTTGAGCGTCTTTTGGGGGACTGGCGCTTCCGCTAGGCAACACGACGTTTATATCCAGAACCCTTCATCATTTTAGAGATTTTATTAACTGCTCACCTCTTGAGATTTTGACCCGATTCATGCATCTCGTATTTAAAGACTGTTTGAACTTTGTACCATCGTTCGTAACATCGTCTAGTACATGCATACCTGCGCGAACAGCTTCTTTACCGACTGCTTTTGCTCCAGTGGTAAGATAAGGTAAAACTCTTCGAAAACGACCTCCTAGAAAACTTCCTATACCATGTCCACGTTGGTAATGTGAACCGTTGAATACCCGATGGATTCCACTGCCGCCAATCTGCTCGGAATAATATGCTGTGTAATGAGACATATTTTAAATTGCTGATTACGTTTAAACTGAAGCGTAACCGTCAACGTCCCGTACTCAAATGGTATACGAAGACCGTGTCTATCCCTTATATCTAAAATCCCTTATTCTGGAAAGTGTTATTAAGTAAAGGAATGTAATTTATATGTGAAAACTGTTTCACTACGTTAAATCCAAATGTATACTTTGTATTATTAAATGTGACTATACGTAACAGTGAAGCTTGAATATCTCCCACTGTGTAAAGCACACATATATCTATGTAAATGTAGAATTGATCGGTTATTGCTCTTGCGAGACATACCGGTCTATCACCGATAACCGCTTCCCCCCTGTGCTGTCCTTATTTTTCTTTGCTTTCAAAGTAATAATAGCGTTTTTGTCATAAAAATCTTTTTCAAATCTGGAATTATTTCTAAGCTTTTCATTTATTTCAATATAATGTGCTTCTTTACATTCACATACTCGCTGTATCACGTAAAGTCCTTTTCTTTTCTTCGAGGCATCAAATATTATATGCTTATTAATATCGCCAGCATGGTTATTGATTGCTCGGGCCCATTCACCAATACTTTTATATACTCCAGAGGGAAGTGAACATTCAAATTGTTTTATGTTTTCCACATCCATAATATTTTGAGGAAGTTCTTCATTATCTATATAGAAGACAAACTTAGCTTCAGATTCTTGAATGTATAAAATAGTACTGGATATATGAATTTCAGTCAATCCAAAACTCTAATCACCATGTAATCGTATCTCATGCGATAAGTGTGTAGTAAAGCAAGATGTTGTATTATCTGGAAAGTATTTTATACTACTATTATTGAAAAGAATCTGTTATTGAAAAAAGTAAAAAGCATCCTCATCCATTTTTAAAGGTTAGTTAATTCACTCGCGTTTATCCAAGAATTGAATTTTTCAGGATAACCAACCATTTAACGAGTACTTGTTTATTTCAACCACGGCCTTGGCTAGGTATTACACGGTCAATCTTAAACTTTTCTGTTTCATCTAAACGTTTTTTTCCATCTTTAACCAACTGTTTGGGATAGACAAATCCATCAATTTTTTCTCCATTCAAATCTGATAACTCGTACGTGTAAAATTGTTACCGTCTGTATATACGAGAAATTTTAAAAATTTCTTCGCTCTTATTTTTCTACCGAAGAATTTCTACCGAAGCATACTTGCTAAGCACATCTATAACAACAAGTAAGTAGCAATATCCATCGTTATATTCTTTGCAAGATTGCATATCGCTTAAGTCTATTTCCCAACAACCATCAATATTTGTTACATTATATCTTAATCTTGGGAATCTTCGACGAATAGGTTTGTACAACATATAAACGTCTTAATTACTCAACCATTCGTAAATTTTAGTCTTTTCGCTTTTGGTTTGCGCAACATTTACACGAATTAAATTATGCGCACCAGCATAACCGGCCTCGTGTGAAAATAAGGATAAAAATCTTGTAATTTGTGTTCTACCAGGAGGAGCAGGAACGGAATCTGTCTTTTTTCTTCGTAGAATGTCGTTAACTGATTCTATAATATTCGAATTTAATATTATACTGCCCTCTACTGTAACTTGTCCTGTATTATCCCATTTCATGAGGTTTCTCACAGCGTTTTTTTCCCAATAGTTGAGTAACAGACGTGCACCTCTCTTATAACTCTTTAGAACATTTTTGAGAATAATTTCATCCGTGCGTGGTGTGGCTAGCGTTGCTTCTGTCTCTTCGGCTTCATGTTCCGTATCATTTGTATTTTCGTGTCATTCTACATTTTTGAAATGAAGATATTTTTGGAGGATTTGCATGTATTTTTGATACTTTTCGCGTTCATCTGTAATACTTTTGGAAAAAAGGATATCGTGCAACTCGGCATCTAAACGTGACAAGTCGTCACCCTTGGTTCGGACAGTGTGCTCTATTTCAGAATTCTTGTGCTTTTGTTTCGTTGAACGTAAACCTCTTTTGTATTCATCTTCGGGTATTATGGCCATTTTGCGCGTGCGCTCCATCACGTTTAGAAGTTAATTTAACCAAATATTTTTTATAATAAGGCGCCTATGATTGTTGCCAATAGCAGCGGTAAAAAACTTCCTCCATTTTGAATGATGACACGTTTTTTCTGATGCCAATTAGTACTAGTCTTACAATTTTTGCTCTTTCTATCTTTTTCCATTACTAGTTTTCGCAACACGTGTTTGTATTTTTTTAGTCATTCTTTTTGTGAATTTTTTAATTTTGTAACACGTTTAGGGCACATTCACATATACACTTGAATAAATTTTTATGAAACGTTCGAAGTAAGACCACTCGTTGATGACTGTCTGAATGAAAAAGTGCGTTTAAAATTGCAATACACTTTTTACTGAAGTTTGGCGGTAAACAGCTACATTGACCTCCGATCTGATGAACTTTCTTCTTCTTTCCACGTTTCTTTGATATTACCGCAGCCATAGCTATATCGGTACTGATGGTGATTCTTTTAAAGTTTCTTTTATATATTTGTGATCTTAGCGAAATTTCGAATGATACTTTGTAAGTATGCATATTGTGTTTTATCGTCCGGAAATATGCATGTGCGAAATCGGTATTCTTCCTTTGTACTCTGTTTCAAGTCCAAGAAAAGATAGCCGTGTGGCACATGTGTGCTATCTAAATAGGCTTCTTGCAAAAATTTTGGATCCTCAGGGTAAACTTGTCGTGCAAGATATTGAATTTAAGCTCCATCTCGTAGATTTTTAAAAATAACGATATAATTAGCACTTAATGAAATATCTCGTTGACCACTACTTTTGTGAGAAAGATTTTGAGTGATGAAAATAACGCTTATATTTTTATAATGACTACCTTTTGTAAACAAATCCAAGATAATATTGTTGGAAGATTCGCGCATCAAGTCGTCTATGATTATCAATTTTCTCTTTTCATTGTCATTAGAATAGTCCGAGGGTTGGGGCAATCCTTCGCGAAACTCTATAGGTTGATGAGATAATTTTTTTAATTCGTTTTGGTATGTTTCTTGTCACTCTGCGTAATAAAATAAAATTCTATCAAATGCTACATCGCAAACATTTGATAGGTTCACGAGAAATCGTTAAACGAATACTATTTTACCACACCCCGTAGGTATACTGACGATACATGTAAATGGATGTTTAAATCGTGTGTCCATCTTGCAAGTTTCGTTAATACTGTCTGCTTCACACCTAAGCTTGATATATTTAACGCGATCGGTCGGTGGCTGCGGCGCGGTGCGGTGGAGACACGCGCGAATATTAGTCAATTTAGCACGCGCGTGTCTCGTAATTAGCTTATTCTAGCGGTCAAGAGATGTGCGAACATTAACTAATTTTCGCACGTGTCCCGTAATTAGCTTATTGACATGTACCAAGACGAGAGCTATATTATAAGTTAATTTCACGTACCAAACATAAATAAGTCGTACTCGGTCAGTTGGTACTTTTCCGTATAAGAAGTTAATGTTACTTTTTTAATCAATAGCTGTAGGAATAGGAATAGAGGGATAAAATCAAAATAAAACCATTTTTCAATTTAATTTATTTTATTCAATTTTTTTGTAACCAAAAGTACAAGTAACAAAGTACTTGTGTACCTAATTTTTCTAAATGCTCATACAGCTTCAATTGCTGGCACTAAAGCTTCTTCTACGATCTCAGTTTATTTCAAATTACTTCTTTGACTAAATTTTCCTCAAAATGAATTCAAACATAATTTAGCTACTGCACGTAGTCCAGTATTTTTTTCAATTTTCTCTTCATTTAGCCGTATCCCCTCATCTATTTCATATTGATTTATATACGCAGTTTTTGTCTTTTTATCCTCACACCACGCTAGCAATCCACTCGCTTCTTGTTTGATTTTTAAAAATACATTGACGTGTCCTGCAAAAAGTCCTCCAGTACCCGAACTTAGATCGTAACGTGTTATTTTGTAATGCTAAATTGTAAAAATTTCCGTGATTTTGTACCCAAGTTGAACAGCTTTTCGTAATTCATCGACTACCCATATTCCACTGAATTCTCGGTCTTTTATATTTTCGTGCTTGCAATCGCGTTGGCGTTTTTCCTCGCAACAAGAACAAGGTGAAAAAAGCAAAAGACCGTGCATTTTAACCGGTAATACTGGTAAGTACAAATCTCGGGGAGGTAGGACTTAACACTTGACCAAACGTTCAACACCTAATAAATTATTATTATCACTATTTGTAAGTTCATCGCATTTTCGACCAAGCAAGATGCGAGCGTGTCCAATAGGAAATTGACCTCTCGTACAAACATAAGGATAAAGGGAACATATATCTGTATACTTAATCTTCTCACCGTTGGTAATATTATATTGCGTAACTATATTTTTTGTCGCACAAATATTTTTGTTATTTTTCTTGTATGTACCATTCTTTTTATAATTATCATAGCAATTTTGACCATAAAATTTTCCATTGCATTGATTACACAATATAACATTTACATTCTCAGACGCGCATGGTGGTTTTACAAAACACGCTGAACAACACGCAGAACAATTATGTCCGTTGATATATCGATAAGATTTATTACAATGGTCGCAAAAAAATCTATTACGCGAAGCACTCATCAAATTTAAAATAGTATTATAATGACATGTTACATTATCATATAAAAGATTTATTACACCCGACAATTCCGTATCTATCTGTTTAAGACCGTTAAAAAACGTAGGATCTCCATTTCCGAAAGACGAAGTATCGTATACTACAATTGTTATACCCCGTTCCGCATGATAATTTTAAAATATTTGAATTCTCGGTACTCCGCATCCTGAAGCTGGAATTATGACATTAGTTTTATTTATAAGATCATGCACGTGGTCTCGCTGTAAAGTCCGTCTACAATTGCGAATCTGATTCTAAATTTCACGTGTTCCGCCGCTTACAGATTTTTTAATTCAATGAAAGCCTCACCAACAACTAAAGCTCTTGGAAGACACATATTATCATCGTTTTGAATTGAAACAATAGATTTTTGATTTAATATATTAACAGCCTTCCACGATAACCTTCACCAGCTGGTACATTTACAAATAAGATAGATGCAATGAAACTTTCATCTGTATGGAAATCTTCGTTACTTTGGGTCAACCCACTAATTAATCCCCATAAATCATTATAGTTGAAGTTATTAAGGGGCCGAAATGATAGACCACCAGGCCCATGTGCAAAATTTGTACTTCGTATACTTACTCCTATTCTGTTGTTTAAACGTGCTAATGAAATAATATATTCATAAATATCACGGATCGCCATTTCTAACCAAACGATAGGATTTATGTTTTCTGGGGGTGCATTTATTTTTAAGTTTGATTGCCTACCATTTATTTCATGTCTAACAATGTGGCGTTCAAAATCTTCAAATATAGTAAATTTTTCTCCAGGGGGTCTTATAATATAAATATCAGCATTATCATTTGCTTCTTCGACTTCTCGTTTCACTTCTTCTTCTTCTACATTCATGGTTGGCAAAATTTCTCCATTATTTTCGTTATCCTTATGTTCATTACCTCTATCCTCATAGCCCCCACCACCACTTGTATAGGCTGTGATTCTTGTAAATATGATAAGCCACCATTATGATGATAAATCACCATCATACTGTAAAGTTTCAACATCGCTTGTATACGTGAACGATAACGATGATGAGGAATTAGGATATACAGAGGATGAAGAATCATAAGAATACTTATTAGCTGTAAAAGATATTAAGAATTTTTATTTTTATTTAATAAATACAAAAATATAATATTTAAAAACTTTATAATATTTATTCTTCCGGATGACCAGAAAAGCTTTCTGATAGTCGTGTTAATAAGTCACACAAATCATTTTCTGTATAAAGCACAGAATTAGGATCTAAAGCTAAATCATATAGCCATCTTAATTCTTAAACTCGTTTAACGTACGTGATTCGCTATACTTCTACATTCTAGAAACTCGGAAGCCTATCAAAGAGTTCGCTGCTCCTCTGGATAACTTTTGAAATAATAAATGTATAAATTTTTAAACTATTTTGTTATATATGATTATAAAAAATATGATACACTTACGCTCATTAATTTGTTGATCCCGGTGATCATTTTGATTGAACTGGTACCACGACATTCGTGTACGATCCACCTGGTGGTAAAATTGCTCATTACGTGACTATCCTCTCCAAAATGCATCGTATATTATATCTCTTCTTATTTGCCAGCATTCAATATCGTTAGGATTCTCACCATTTTGAGCATGAGTGGAAATTGTATCTTCCATGCGCCACCACATAGAATTTCTAGTTATAACGAAATTTCGCAAATATTGATCGTATTCACGCTCTCTTCTAAGATGGGCGTCTGGTTCTTCTCTGGCCACTTCTTCAATATCATCATTTTCTTCTACTTCTTCTTTTTGTGCCTCAACGTTTCTAGCGTTGATAGCATCGCGCAACTGATTATCAACTGATGCTACTTCGTTAATAGCATCAGCGCCATCTTCTCTGATAGCTTCAAGAATTTCTTCAGGAATATCATCTGAATCCTCATTATTATTGATAATATTTTCTTGAACGTTTTGTTCTTCGTTTTCTTCACGAATAATATTTCAACCATCATTCACTTCATTATTTTGGATTGTATCTGCTTGGTCCTCCTCATCGTCAGATATATCCGACACATAGGGGGATGTTATGTTTGACGGTGTAACATAATACTCTCCAGAAGAGGTCCCAGCCTCTAAAAGATTTGGTAATATTTGTGCTAGTGAAACATCTAAATCACTGTTTGTATCAC